>OU015492.1:78623225-79068225 GCA_907164885.2 Dolomedes plantarius
GTTTTAGATTAAGCATCCATTTAAAATTTTTTAAAAACTTGGCATATCTTTTATGAACTTATCTCTTATCTTCTTATCAAATTAGTTTAGGTAGATAATAAAACATGATGCAAAGGAACTTTGTAGGGTTCGCGTGTTGCTCAGAAATTTGCATCTGAGCAACACGCGAACCCTACAACTTTAAGGGGACATTGGACTTTCACAATTGTGAAATTTGTCCAAAAATTAGATTTTTTTATTTTATTGAATTTTGAAACTACAGAGAGTAGAAATGTGTTGCAAAAAGAATTTTTAATTTCTGAGATTACTTTCCTAGTTATAGGCATTTGTATTTAATTTAGATATTATGTGGTTACTAATAGCAATAACTTTAAATGTGTTTTTCTCAAAATAAAAACTTTCATGCTATACGCATATTCAAACTGCTCCGGGCGTATTTCTAATTATCGTATTGCTTTGAAATTTTAGTTTTATATACTTAACACTATATCAAATAAATCTTATTGAAAAAAATTCTCCTTCATAGCTCAGAATTTTTAAATTTTGTACTTTAAAAGAGGATTTATAGGTGTTTTGCGTAATAAAAAGGGTGTTTTCACAATTATTATTTTTTTCTCTTTATATTTTTAATAATGCTTAAAATAAGCAATAAGTTTCATTGTTAGTTCTGTAAGGTATCCTGTAAATAAAAATTACCCTATTATATGCAAAAGAAATGCGCATGGAATATTTTTTATTAGGCCAATTTTTGTTATAATTAATAATTCCTAATTCATAAATTATTAATATTTCATCTTTAAATTTTAATCACTTTTGCATATCTATGGTACTAATCACATATTAAAATTTCAAGCAAATCCATTCAAAACAAAAGAAGTTAGATTTGAAGGTCGACTGTCCCCTTAATAAATCATTTTGTAAGACTATAAATACAGAAAGAGTGTTAGATACGCTACAATTTATTTAAAATGCTTTCTTTCAATATTTTTCTTAAGCTTTCGATATGAATTTTGGAGTTTTTACTCATTCTAAAAGGATGCATGCATATACATTTTAACACACATATGCATTTAATCAAAAGCAAAGAATTAAGAGTCCTTCCATGGTATTCCCGCAAAGCCTGGAAAGAAACCCTATACTTTGTTTAGACATGACAGCCGCAAATCCACTAAAAGTTTACGATCACACAGGGGTAACAATTTTCTGAATTTTTCTCAATTCAGTAAACTACTGCCACTGGGATAACTTCGGAGACATGGAAGGACCACAAAAGTTATCTCGCCTAAAAACACTGCAGAATTAATACATAATAAATACGTGTTTACCAAGATAAAATTACTCTGAATGCTCTATTTTCTGTGCATCTAAAACGAAAAGTTTTAGAAGTAATATATAAAGTGTCTGCAAAGAGACCACATACCGCATAAACAAAGGAATGTAATTTTTTTTTTTTGGCTAAAGAAAATCTGTGGTATTATCATTATTTTTTAAAATTAAATCTTAATTTAAAGAACTATTTATTATTAATTTTTTACATTATGCATGCCCTTTAATTAATTTATTTTTTATTCTTTATTTATTTTTATTTTTTGAGTGTGTGTGCACTCTCATTACAGCAAAGATAGTCGGTGAGTCAGCGTACAAAACACAAAAAATTCGGCCGCTCCAATTCTGAATGCAG
Source organism: Dolomedes plantarius (assembly GCA_907164885.2). Taxonomy (NCBI): domain Eukaryota; kingdom Metazoa; phylum Arthropoda; class Arachnida; order Araneae; family Dolomedidae; genus Dolomedes; species Dolomedes plantarius. Next base: position 78,624,907 of record OU015492.1, read on the forward strand.
AGCAAGGAAATGTTATCAGTGCTTTCTGTTTTACAGCTTTCAAGAAATTTGGCAAATAAAGAATGAAAAGTATTGGGAAATCTGCTCCCTTTTTTTCTCCAAATATTTCATGTAAACTTTTATTTAATAAAGTCCAATAATATATGTTTCCTTTGATTTATCATTACATGTATCATTACATAATCCCAGTTTTGATTCAAAGGCACTTCTGTTTCCACGTAAGTTAGCTATAGAGTGTAATGGAGAAGGTTCAGCTTACACCACTGCTTTTGCAGAGGAAGTCTAATCTTCAGCTCCAGAGAGCAGTACATGTGATCACGGATACCTTAGAATGTTTCATTACGGCTAACTTGATACTCCCATACCCATTATTAATTTTTAATAAGATGTTTTCAATCTCGTTTGCTCATATCTCACAATATAAAGTATTTATATACATCAAAATCGTATGAAATTTAAACGCCAAATATATTCTAAAGTTTCACTGGTCTCAATTTTCCGTTTTACATGAAATTCCTAATGATCCCGCATATACATTAAAGAACTTCTTTATGAATTAATTAGACACCTTTCGCTCCCAAAATAAGTTTTAATTAAGTCATTTTCCGTGTTTATGATTATGAAACAGCATGCAGCGTTGCAAAGGATTCCCCAGCATTTCTTCTAGACTTAATAAAAAAATAAATCCATAATTTAAAAAAAGAAATTAATATGATCTTTAACTGTACGATATTTGAGCTGTTTTAATATAAATTGCTTTTTAACATTTTCTGATTATTTTCTTCACTTACAGAGAAATTTTATCTCACTCCATCAAATTTAGCCTAAGGGTCAAAACTTCAGACAGAATTTTAAATATCGCAAGATACGTCTAATGAGGTATCACTGCCACTTTATATGGCATTTTATCTCCTAAAATAAACTTAATAAAAGCATTTAGATCAAATATCTCTAAAAGAATATACAGTTTTGACATGTGTTAAATTGTTTTAAATTATAAAAAAGTGTCTGAAAGTATTACATAGTAATATATATATATATATATATATATATATATATATATATATATATATATATATATATATATATATATATATATATACCAATTAAATATTATGTTTTATTGGTCGAAACTTTTTGTTTCAGACAAGATTCCTTATAATTAGCAATATTTTTTAACCTTATTCAAAGCAATCAGCCCTCCAAAGTTAATTTAAAATAAGTTATTTCATACTTGGTTTTCTATCAAAAAAGCGTCTAATTTTGAAATACATTAAATGATGTTAAATATAAATAACAAATATATTTTAAGGTAAAGCAAAAAGATCATTTATTGGTAAAATTTACAGCACGGAGTATGTCTAAGAGAAAATTCAGGGCATATTTCAGTAAAATCCAGTAAGCAAATTTTGTACTGGTCAATACTGCCCATGTCATTGACTCTTGGGATCCAAGCTGCGTTTAATGCACGATCCACAGACACAATATACTTGTTTTAAATCGCTATCAATTGTCATATCTGTGAGCTGGGATATTCAATACCTATTTGTCCTATAGGATCAGCATTTTCCGCACTCTTTTTTTTTACACCTTCGTAATGATGTCACACTGCACAAGACACAGAGGGCCCCATTTATACACAAACATATTTAGACACAAGCATCCGCCGCAGGACGCTGAAATGGAGCTTAAGTGCAACCCATGGAAACGGAAGTTCTGCTTCCGACGGATGCGCGCCGCATCGCCGACACTGCCAGGTGAGACCGCCCATACTCTGCTGCCAGCTCGTAACTCTCTCAATGGGGTCTCCGCCGACACACTCTTTAAATGGGTGCTCTCGGATCTACAGTGGACATTTCCTTCTATAAAACAGGAATCGAGACCCTTTTTTTTTTATCTCTTCCGGGGGGAGGGGGGGGGGGGCTGACTGTTAAGAAGTGAGTTGTACAAAAGTTAAACAGCTTTGATGTGAAGTCATACTTTTCTATGTTTATTTTACAATCGGCAGCGCAGCCCAATAAGTAGCGGTCTAGTAGGAGCATTTTATCTAACCACTGAGGGAAAAAGTCTCTCAGACCCTCGACCACATTTTCCGGAAGTGTTAAAGTTACAGCTAAATCAGATTTTTCTCAGAATCGTAGACTGCTCTCCTGACCACATTAATCTTTCGGAAGTATTATATCAATAACTAGCTGAAGACCCGTGCTTCACTACGGAGTACATTCAAATTGAATACAACGGTCAATGTATGCATTTAATGCCAAAAAATATATATTTATAATAAATTCAATGGTCAATGTATGCAATTAATGATATATATATATATATGTTTATAAAAAAATCGTAACGGATATTTTTATAGACAAAATAATGTAGAAGAAAATATTCAAATTAAATATAATAGAACATACTAAAGAATATAGTTCAGTTAATATAGTAGAGTTTGAGGAACGTTTCTTTTACTGTATTCTAATATTTTTTGGATAATGTCCAATCATCTGCCGCATTAGAAAGAAAAAAAATATATTTTGTCAATTTATTACGTTGTTATGCACGTGACGCAAAATTAGTTTAAAGTATCACAAAAAGAAAAGAAACCACGTGATCAGAATTCGATAAATTAAATTCTAAAAATTAATCTTTAAAAATTCACCAAACATCAGAGAATAAATGTGAAGATTCAAAAAAGATTTCATTTTAAAGGAATTTTTATGATCTTTCTTGTGATATGAATTTTATAATCCCCAGATTATTATTTTAAATGCAAACTTAAAAGAATCTTACAAAAACAGCTTAATTTAATTTAAAATATCTAAGATGAATTTTTCAAAAATCTTTCTTAGTGCACTCCTACACTATAAGAAGAATCGCCATGCAAAATTTCAACCCTTAAGGTTCAGCGGTTTGGTCTGTGCATTATCTGACAGTTAGTCAGTCAGTTACGGAACTGTTTTATATATATATAGATTAGACAACATTTTTTAACGGTTATAAAAAGATTTTTGTATTAAAACGTTTCGAAATTTTAATACGTTGCACTATTCTCTCAAAACCTAGCTTAAATTAATGAGACTGCAGATAAAGAAATACTCTGGACTCTCGATAAACCACACTAATTATAATAAACCGTATTAAAATGACCAAACTTTAACCTAAAACCTTAATTATTTAGAGGTTCTGTATATGAACTACATATAATGATATTTCAATTTTTTCATTATAATAAAATATTGCTATGCGATTTATTGTCTTTATACCTTGGGGATATGAAAGGTGTACGCACCTTGGGAATAATTATAAAACAGAATAAGTTACAACCTAAAAAATTCTTTATTAGCTCTTTAATATGAGAAATGAAACAAATATATATTTTCCCCACTAAACCTTACTTAGCAAATATTACTGGTGCCATATATAAGGAAAAGTAAACAGGGCTTAATATTTTCTTAGTATCAAACAAAATTTATATTTTATTTCAATATAAAAATTTCTAGTTTTTGCCCCACCAAATGACAGGAAATTCCATCTCTAGTCTGCAAAATATACAGTTATTGTAATATATACTGCAATATATACAATATAGACATTTTTAGTTATTTAAATTTTAGTAATTTCACTGCAATATCATGGCAGAACACAGCACATAGGTGAGAAAAAAAATTTAAGAACTACACACCTAACTGTTGGGGAGAAAAAATTAAGAATTCTATACAAACAACTGCAACTTCAAATAAATATATATATATATATATATATAACATTTCTGTGGCCCATCAAAAGTAAGAGGAAGTCTTAAACTAAATCAAAAAGCCCTTTTGTAATCAATATTTTATTTTAAGTCTAAAAATATTTTGGTATGGTTCATAACATTAACATACATAATTTAAATGCATTAACATTTTAAAAACCACGGTGACTCATCCACATGCTTTCGAACCTTTTGAATTTATATTTTTGGAAAGCATCTCGGGACCTTCTTGAACCCGGGACCTTATTCTCTCCAGACAGAAGAGCTGACCTCTACACCTCCAAAGCCATGTCATGATCCTTACAAATTAACCTCATTATTTGAAGAAGTTAAAATGAGCCTTCAGTGACCGCAATTCCATTAGAAGCATGGTAACAGAAAAGCTCATTCTGAAGTTGTTAATCAGGTTTTTCACTGAGATTTTATATCCAGGTTTAAAAGGTTCTGTTGACAAGACGCTCCTCAAAATATTTCGCGGACCGATGGAGGCCGGTTCAGGATATACAGTACTATTATCCGGGTTAGTGGACGGAAGGAGTAGCACGAATCGTTGTAAAACACAGTTAATCCGGTTTCTGTTCAATTTTATTATATTTTAAATATATAATATTACATTTCCTTTTGTGTTTTACTAATTTAATTTATGTATGTAATCCATGATTTTCATTTATGTTCCAGAATCTTTTGTATGTTTTTTAATATCATTTCGAATTTTCCTAAAATGGCATGATATCGCTGTATTCATAATCCCGGGAAATTAAAGAAGTGTTATTTTAGTGAATCCTATATCAAATAAAAATCTTCTCAATAAATAGAAAACTGTTTAATAGGAAATCTTATTTTAATGTATGTATGTCGGAAGAAATTCGCATGCGGTTAATTAATAAATTAAGTAGGTATTACAATATTTTTCGGATCAGAAGACGTGCCTTTTTACATTAAAAAAAATCGACAAAATTGGGGTGCGGTCTGAAGTTAACATTAAAATAAAATGAATATTTTATTATATATATATATATATATATATATATATATATATATATATATATATATATATGGTGCCCGGTATAAAGGAATTAGTCAAAAACGGTGATTTAATTATACCAATTTATTGGCTTTTATACCAATCGCAGAACAATAATTTCGACTTGAGTCTTTTGTACAACGAAATGTAGTTTTATATACAAAATTGATAGACTTAAGCCTTTTATACAAGTCAAAATATTTTTTTATCAATACTAACAAATATAAATCACTTTTTTTACTTAAGCCCTTTATACCGGTCACCATATATATATATATATATTACCTTTATTAAGTAAGAAAAATCTTTAAAAATCCTGCCATAAATTTGAGGTGAGTCTTATCGTTTGAAAAATACGGTATTTTGGATAGGGATTTCAGATTTTTCCTGCACGGATAATTGAGAGTACACGGTATTTGTGCCCCCCCCCCTCCTCTCATACACACGTACGCGCACATTAAACATTTATCAGGTCGTTCTAATTCCGTAATTCCAGTTACATCTTCATCTTGTCGTTTCACACCACAAGTGATGAATGAAATGATATTTGAACTTGAAATAAAATTTTTTCATTCACAACTGCCCTCATTATCACGATGTAGCTTTTAAATTTCTAACTCTTAAAATATTGCGAAAGCCTTAAATTTGCGATAAAAATCATTCTTCATTTTTAAAACTCACTTTCATTTATTTATTTATTTTTCCGTGCGAGGGAATGGGAAGGCGGATATTTTAAACAAACTATGAATAAGTAAACTGCGCCCGCCTGAGGGGAAGGTAATTACAGCGTTTTCATGTACATTTGTATGCTTAAGAGTGCAGAGTGAATGAAGTGAGTTATTTTCAGGGCGCATTTTTAAAGTATTGAATAGGAAAAAAAATCTATTAGGTTTAAGCCCGAAGGGGCAGTAAAAAATCTCCATATAACTCTAATTCGGCAGTGTTTACTTTAAAAGAAAATAAAGTAAAATTTTACACATCTACACGTTTTAAAATGTTACATTTAATAATTAAAAAAAGTCTAACGCAATTTTAGAAATTTATATTATACGTGTCAGTTGATAAAGTTATCAATTAACGTGTACTATTCGTATATTCAAAAACATAAATCTTTACGTATCTACACGTTTTATAATTTTACATTTAATGTAAAATAACTGTAACGGATATTTTAGAAATTTACTTTATACGTGTCAGTGGAAAAAATTATCGATTAACGTGTACTTTTCGCATATTCAAAAACATATATCGTTACGTATCTACACGTTCTAAATTTTACATTTAATAAAAAAACAAATACTAATGAATTTTTAGAAACTTACTTTATACGTGTCAGTCGATAAAATTATCAATTTACGTGTAGTATTTGTACATTCAAAAACATAAATCGTTACGTATCTACAAGTTCTAAAATTTTACATTTAATAAAAATAAAAAACTCTCACATATTTTTAGAAATTTACTTTATACGTGTTAAAATTATCAGTTAGCGTGTATACTATTCGTACATCCAAAAACAAATCGTTCATTCAAATAAACACACACGTGGATTGAATGAATGAAGCTTCGGCTGCTATCGCAACAAAAATGTCGATATGATAAAGCGTGTCATTGAACATGAAGGTAAATCTGTAGATGATCTCCTGTGAGTTACCTTAGAAACACGTGATAGATAAAGCGGCTAGACATAAGATGCGTTCGCCCAGATCTTTAATAAACTTACAGAGGAATGCAATAAATGCAGCCTTTGTGGATTTCATGCGTAAAATTATCTTGGTTCTTTTTTTTATATGTGTAAGTATAAACATACATAAACTACAGACAATATTCTTACCCAATAAATTTCGAAACATAGCGCAGTTTCATGCAAATTTCGTTACCAATTCCGAAATTGTAGTTTCGCGGACCCATGTGAGTCTTTCCTCACATCGTTGAACTTAAATAATAAAAAAATGAGTAATTTAACGATACTTATGTATTGATGTAATTATATGATATGATCACAGTATAATGTGATATGTGATGTATGATTTACTCCTGAAATACTAAATTTGACGATGCAAATCTTGCGGAAGAGAAACAATTTCATTCAACAAAAAATCCGTTAAAAATAAATAAATAAAAAACAAACCCTTTTATATTCTTTCAATTGCGGACTTATATATGGTAAATTGTTATATTACGATTGTAAATAAATAAAATAGTGTCTTTTTGGGGGGCAGGGCCCTATTTAGAAAATTCTTGACTATAGGCATAACTCGGGATGGGGGGCCCCCTAACCCCCATCCCGAGTTAAAAAGTGCTACCCCCCCCCCTTTTTTGGGGGGGCGTAAAATTTCCAAAATTGACACACAAAAAAAATAATCATGCATCATTGTGAAAGTACCATTTTGCCAAGAATTGGCTATTTGAAGCGTAGATGCCTAAAACATTATCAAATAACAAAAAGCAATACAACATATTAACTTCATCATAAAACACCAATACAATGCAACCAGAAAAACTTATTAATCCCTTATATACATTATAACATACATATGATGAACTATACATATAACTATATATATGATGAACCAATCATTCAAATTTGAAAGGATATATGAAAAAAATTGCTATTAAAAAAAGGTAAAAAAAAATGTAATTGGGAATTTTTCTTTTTTTTTCTTTTAAAATAAAAATTTTGGGGGCCCCCAACATTCGAGGGCCCCTAGGCCCGGGCCTACCGGGCCTGATGGAAAATCAGGGCCTGTGTGTGGGGGGGGATAAGTTATTGCTTATTATTGACTGAAAGTAATGTTCTGATGAAATATTTCTTTTGTGGATAAAACCTTGAGCTTTCACAGAAATCACTATCTTAGACCCAAGAGGAACGAATAATTATCTTGTTGCTATTGTCAAAATAAGGTCATTTTTATTTTATTTTCAATATCATTGCGCTTTTTCGGTTATTAAAAGTTGCACACATTCATGGAATAAGCACTTTATTTGTCTCAAAAATTTGTTTCTGCGAAATTGTATGTACTGAAATCTTTTTGAAAGAAAGAAAAAAAAAATTATATCAACAGGTGTGCTGGGAGATGTATTTAATTATCTCGCTCTAAGTTTATTAACATGCGCGTAAGTATATTAACATGCAAACTTCCTCATGTATATGACTTAGAAACAAAATATTATGCCGTAAGCTTTCGTCAAGATTCTGCCATTCAGATCAATGATATTTTTGTCAACTTCTATATCCAAAGCAACAGCCAGTGTTAGTCAGTGAAAATCGAGAAGGTTGAAGAGTATAAGTTCAAGCAAAGCTATCATATAAGGTCTATCAAATAAATACAGACCCCCATAATCCATTTTAATTTAAGAGTTAGGGGCAAATATCTTTTATATATACGGATATTAGTTGATTTATTTATATCTATATATACATACTCATGAGGCTCTGGTGCACGTAAAATCTGTCGTGACTGCAATGTCCTCCAAGTTCTCAAATTTACCTCTGGAGGTGTGGGGTCAAGTGTTCTGGCCTCGTCACTTGACTCGGTTCTAAATTACGAGACCGGCATGTAGAGAATAGTGCAAGCCGCCTATATGGTGCCCCTTAAAAGAATGGCCAGCAGTCTTGCGGTGTGAGTTAGGGCGGCCGTCCGCAAGTAGTGTTGACCACTACTTGGTCTGACGTCTGCAAGGTGGTGTCTGCCCGGTAATTCACATTCGGGCGAATGTCTAGCGACAAGTGCATCCACATTTGAAAGGGAAAAAAACGTACTTATGAGGCCACAGTTTGTAGAAAAAAACTCTAGAAATGTCTGTTGGCATTTATAATTCTATATATTAATCAAATATTTTTTTTAATCCTAGGATAATCGAGCAGGTTTAGGAAGTTGCTTTTTTTTAAACCTAAAAAGTGATGTACATAAATGTTGACTGTTGAGTGTCATAGGCCATGGTGTCTTTAAGCCTTTAATGGATCGAATGGGTCTCTGACTGCAATTTAGTGGCAGGATGAAGAAGATTCCTTTTCTTGAAGCAGTTATTCAATCTAATTGGAACTTGAAGATACAGTTCAGAGAAGCAAACGGCAACCACAACAAAACACGTCTATGGTACACTAACGGGTGTATATACATCCCCGTAAATGTGTTTCACACCCTGATATAATGGAAAGAAAATTTTTTTAAAAATTTACTTATAAATACGGGCGTACGTTTAGTGTTCTATTGTTAATGGAAAGAGATTGCAAGAATATTTATTTTTATGTTTTTAGGGAATTTTTTTGCATAATAAAATGTAATACATTTGGCAATAATAAACAGTTTCTATTTGCTTAGATAGTACCCCCCGGTTACGGGTTTACGGTTTGGATATATCTACCACCATAGACCATAAATTCTCCCGTTTATATCAATACTCACTATTTATTCACAGAACTAATACGTTTTAGTTATATTAATTTCCTTGCATTTACACGAACTTTTGGGGCTTTAGTTTAACCTTATTTTCAGTACGCACAACAGATTCCTAGACAAAACATTTTATGGAAAGTACCTTTTTGCGTTCTTATTATTAAAGAACCTGGTTTCTAAAATACTGTTCTCGGACGGCTTGAATTGCAGAATGTACGTGTTTCAGAATGTGCATGTGAAAATGAATGCATCAGAAAGATCAATTCTTGAATTAAAATGCCTTGAAAGAATATATATAAAGCAAATTTTCAAAATTTCACTATGATGTGTTAAGGGTGCTGTGTACTAACTCTATTGGATTCGCTCACCTCAATGTTAATCTATGGATAAAATGTGTCTACCATTTACAGCTACATAAATGCTGGTAATCTAATAAAAATAGTATTTTTAGATAGCTTGAAATTTTCTTACCCTTGCAACAGGATTCATTTTTATAAATTGAGTCCATCAAAGTAATTTATGAGCGTTTCAAACACACTATGTCAGATTTTTCCTCCCGAATAATTTAAATTTAAAACATTATTTGCATTCTTTAAAAAAAACGGAAATTACCCCAAGGTGTTAAATTTTTCTCTCTATTACGGAGTACAATTTTTTAAAAAAATCTTTCAATCCAAGTCGCCAATCCTTGGACACATTTTCTCCACAAGTTAACATTGAGGTGAGTGAATCCAATAGAGTTACTGCAACAGCAGCTGCAAGAATCTGGTATCCAAAATCCAGTTCTCGGATGGCCTAACTTCTTGAATACCATATTAACATGGAGTTTCAGAATTATGGAGTTTCAGAATGTGCGTGTGATAATGAATGCAATAGAAAGAGCAATTCTTGGAATCAAATGCTTTAAAGGAATATACAAAGCAAATTTTTTAAATTTCGTCATGGTGTGTTAAGGGGGAAAAAATTTCAATCCCTTAAAATCCCCAGATATCTCGCAGAGAGAGGAAACAGAAATGTAGGCGCTCGTCGGATGTATGAGTCTGCATGAAACATTAAATGCCACTGCTGAAAAACAAAGGTCAGGTACCGTGTTGAGGGCCAGTCATTTTACGGGCAACTTCAGGTATATTTTGGCCTCGAACATTTCTCTCTCTATGGGAGGCAGAGTAAACATAGTGGGTGTTAATGTGTTTCCCAAGACTCGCGGGCATCGTTTGTTTAATAAATTAACACTTAATTCATCCCTCGCGTGTGACGAGCTTGGATAATGTGTGGGGGCAAGGAAATTTTCCTGAGCTGCTAGCGGTGGTCGTGGTCATCCGAAACTAGATTTTATCACATGACTATTTTACATGTGACATAGAAGCAGGAATCTAATCTAGTAAAAAAAAATTACAAACACAGTATTTTAGACTTATGCAAAACTTTTTTTTTCTAGGCTAATTCACTACAGAATTTCTTCATATTTAGAAGTTAGTTCTTCGAGCGAAATGTTTAAAAACCTTGTAAGGTTCATGCTGAAAGACTATACCCTGGTCTGTCTGGAAAAAAGCTACAGTTATGAAGTTTAATCCCCTAGTGGCGGCTCCAGTCCAGAGATTTGTGTGTGGGGGGGGGGGGGGGCAACGTTGGCTCTTAGGGTTATATATATCCAGTCCAGAGATTTGGGAGCGCAACGTTGGTTGTTAGGGTTATTATATATATATATATATATATATATATATATATATATATATATATATATATATATATATATATATATATATATATATATATGTATATGTATATGTATAAATATATACATATATGTAAGAAATAAACATCCTCTCATTTTAAATTTAAACTCATTTAGTATTAGGTCTAGGATTATATAATTTTAGGCAAAGTTAAAAAAAAATTCATCGGGCAGTCCTTTTTTTTTGGGGGGGGGGGCAATTGCCCCTACTGCCCCCCTCTGGAGCCGCCCTTGTCCCCTAGAGCCTAGATGTTTTAAAAGAGAAGAAAAACGTCGGTGCACGTCGTTGCACTGTACCCCACAAAAGTAATAAGAATTTTGACAAAGGATCAGGAGCAAATCAAAAAACAGACAAACAAATAGCATTCATTTTTTGCTAGTGGGGAGGAAGAAAACAAATTAGGCTGCGTCCGTTTTCGAACCATTTAGCCATGTCTGTAGCATGCTTCAGATAATCATATAAATGAAATACCGAATCTATAGACGACACTTAACGACGATATCCGAGAAAACTAACGAACGGGCATTCGGCTTGGTAGTCGGGCCTTGAGCACATAAACTCCAAATCAATTAATTCAATTAAACTTAATAATACTTTTATTACTCTAAACATGTTATGGTTATCGAACAGTTCAACATATTATAGGAAATGTAAAGGAGTAGAATATATTTACATATTTACAAGTAGGGAGAATGAATAATGACGTCCACTCAATACCTGATTCAATCTCAAAGTCCATAGAACCGATGCTCACACCAGTATATATTATACAGTCGGACCTCTATTTAACGAAGTCGCTAAATCCCGAAAAAAAGTTCGTTATATAGAAAATTCGTTAAGTAGAGATTTACCGTTTAAAATATTTTAAACTACACAAGACAGATTTTAAATTCATAAAAAACTAAATATTATTAATAAAAGTAATTAATCACACCTTTATTTTATAAAATAATGTCTATTTGTTTTATATATCTTACCCATCAAACAGAAATCTGCAAGGAAAACAAGAATAGAACAAAACATAGTCCGGAAATACACTGTATTTTCAATTAAAAAAATTATATTCAAAGAAATGAATTTTAATGACATTATCGCATTTATTATAACAAGTAATTTTAGGCTTACATTATCATATGCGTCCTTAAATTTAATTATTGATAAAGTTGGTTAATTTTGTCTGAGTTTTTTGTTTGAAAAAGTGTTTTCTCTCATAATACGTCTCGCATCTTTGCAATACACCAAAAACCCCTTCAGGCGTATTTTCTTCAAACTGTAATCCGAGTCGGAATGCGTTAAAAGAAAACTAATGTGTTAAGTGTGTTAAAAGAAAGAATTAGTTAGAAATGTTCAGAAATATTTTGAGAAATATGGAGAAAAAAATATTGGATAACAAGAAAAAGTTCGTTAAATAGAGAATGCACTTCGCTATTTGGAGGTTATTTTACGAAGAAATCCGCAAAACGTTCTTGGTTCCAAGGAAAAGTTCGTAAAATAGAGAAATTCGCAAAATAGAGGTTCGTTAAATAGAGGTCCGACTGTATTTAGTTTCCGTTTACCACGCGACCCATGTAGTGCCAAATGCCCAGACGACATCCAAGCGCATATAGAAAGATCGTCGAAGTTAGTTATAGAACGTGAAAGAGAAGGTTGAAATGCGATTAAAATCGGTGTGGCGTTATTATTACATAGATATATATATCGATGACAAAAAGCCTTGTTTTCAACCGACCCTAAAAATTTGTTTTTCAAGAAATTCATACAGCCTTTCATAATCTTTGCTTATTCATTGTCTTAAAAGCAATTGAAAAAATAACTTATAATTAATAATTGCCTACTTAAATAGAGCCTCCTACCTCGTTCTGCAGTTAGCGGCATGAGCCACACCCAGTGGGCTCGAATTCAAATCCCGTCTAAGGCATGGGTGCTTCTGGAGTGTCTCCTCGTACGGAGCGAGGTTCGTTCCCTAGTATGTTGCTCCCAAAATTAAAAGGTAATACTGGGAATATACATTCGCGAAACAGAGAGCGAAGTGTAGGGGAAAGCAGTGATTTATTGGTCCCGTAGCCGAGAGGAGGTTTTATGGCGTCCTTCGTCCCTTTGATGATTCGTACTCAACCGCTCCGGAGAGCGATTTTAAGACGAATGATCAAAGCCACGAAATACTTCCCCCACGTTGGGGGGGGGGGGGACTAATCGACACAAAAATGTGTCAAGAGGCAACGGGGGGAGCTTATTCGCAGCTTATTCGCGTATGTGTAGTTGTAGCATAAGAAAATCGCGGTGAATGCATGGGCGAATGTTCTTGGACAAGTGCTTGCCGGGAAAAAAAATAATTAAAAAAATAATAAAAAAAATAATTAAATAAACCTCTTAGATTTAAAGACACGCAATCTGCCTGTTTTTGAATAATAATTTAATATTTCAAAAAATCTTAAAATAATATCCTTTTAACTCCATCTTCTAGATGCAAGCAGTTATTAAAACAATCGACTGGTCCTTAAATAAAAACTACGATTGGGAAGCAATTTATACAGACAGCCTATTAGTTTTGTTGGCTCTTTATAATCCTTTTCTTATAATGTTCTCAATTACAGAACAAAAAATTAAAATTCATCCAAAAAGTTAATCGAATTATATTCACCTCTTATGCTTTAAGGGATAGTATGGTGTTTTGGTGTATGCAATGACCAATGCACGCAACAATCTACAAATTTTAGGCAATTTAGGTATTGAAAAATCCTATCCCATCTCGAAATTATTTATTAAAACAAACCTAGAACTGGAATCACTATTAAATTGGTAGGTAGATTGTATGGGATTTATCTCCAAAAGGAAGAATTATATTCATTAATTCTCCAATATTTAGCAGACCCTTTAACTTTTTTAAAATCATATTTTAACCAGTCTTTTACCGATCAGAGTTATTTCTCAATATATTTACATTACACTGGCAAATTACATTCAAAATCCTGTCTATGCGGTGAAAAAGCAAATCCAGATTTTTTTTTCGTTCTTAACTGCTCCACAATTGTATTCCATAAATTGGCCAATCCTTAGATAGGCCAAAATGGTCGAGATAAATTAACAATGATGATTTTCTTCCCCAATCGATGTAATTTCACTACATTTTTCTAGCGCAGTAGTATTCCTTATTTTTCTATTTACCTATTGAGTTTTATATTTCGCTTCTTTAATTCTATGATTTTAAAATGCAGTTTTTTTTTTGTTTGTACATATCTGTATATCTGTTTATTCGTCAGCTTTGTATTTTATGTCAAATTGTTTCTGTAAAAGCGTTGATATTTGAATTAATCAAACTTTTTTGCAGTAGGAAAAACTAGCGCGAGTTCGCCTTTGTTAAACTGCTCCGTATTGCAAAAAGCCCATTGTTTCAGTATATTTTCCTTCTGTACATTTTGTTTTCCACCTCAGCATATCTCCATGTGATGATCTATTTCATTTTTTCTTTTAATGTTTGAGTTCATACTGCTATATCTGAATCTCGGGTCTTTCCTTTGGTGTTTCGGAAAAAAATGCTGAAACAAAGGGGATCATGATAGTGTCGTGACAGGGTATCACATTTTGACACACTGCTAGGATGTAGAGCCCCATACCACCCTTGTTTTAATCATGATACAGATCTTAATACGGATACACTTAACGGTACGAGCATGGACACAGCTTAAACTATTTTTTAAAATATTTAAAAGAAAACAGATAATTCTTACATCGAGAAGAATGGAATGCATGTCATTGTTACGAGGAAATTGAAATGCGACAAGTTCGCAATATTTAAAATTCCATTCACTGATTCGTAAAACTCATCTTATTCATCTTTCTTATTCACATTCACAATTCTATATCATTCACTTTTTTATGCCTTTTAACGATGAAAGAATCTATCAGTGATTACGGATAAATTAACTTAAAACTATAAGTTTTAATTTCTGACGTGCTTAATTTCACCTATGGAAATAGATAGAATGGATTTTAATAACTTCAATTTTTATAGGGAATATATGTACATCTTTCACATATCCCGTAATTCAAACGTTTAGCATCTAATGCATACGTCTTTATCTAAGGTCAAGATAACAACGATATCCTTATTTATTTCAGAAAACTGTTTTATGAATCATAGCTGAAAAATATAGTTTAAAACATATAAAAAATTAAATTAATGGATCGGAAAAAGCCTGTAGAAAGACAGAACAGTTTCGCTCCAGATCACGAAAAAAATCATAGCTATAAAACTGTCCTTTAGTGACACTCGGTACAGCTTTTTAAAGACCAAATATTTAAAATTTTATGGAAAAAATATTATATTTCAATTTATTGATTTGTTTTCAATATTAGTTGGGTGAAATCAGTTAATTTTCGGAAAATTTTTATTTATTTTAAAAGTTACCTTTAAAAAACAGTTGCAGAAGTTCTCAGATGCTTTTAGGGTTTATTTGGAGAAAATTAGGATAAAATATTACGAATAGATAATGTAGACAATGACTTACTTCAGAGTTTTTTTGTATGGGTATTAACTTATTCAATCTAGCAAAGCATATTGAAAACTTTAATATCTAAGAGTCTTTTTTTGTGTTGTATCTTCTGTAAATAGTTCTTGTTAATGACATGCGGAAGGCAATTTTGCCTCAAGACTTTTCGGAAGAACATTTCCAGTGAAATCTCTATCAATCTCAACTTTATTTATCTGGTGACATCAGCGATAATTACTTAAATCAATGCGTGCATTCCTATTAATCGAAAAATTATTATTAACTATTAATTTAATAATAATTAACAAAAATTACCACCATGCAGGACAAGGGAAAGGTGCCCGGATTATCTATTAAGTTCAGAGCCTCACATTACGATATCTAAGCGTCAATTTGGAAGCAGTTTTTCTTTTTCTAAAGATCATTATTGAATACACAAGGGGAAAAAACCCCGTTGCATAAAATTGTATAAGTCCAAATGATAAAAATGAATAATTATAAATGATTTTCTCATATTCCGAGTCATTTCTTTTTATTACTTTTTATCTTTTAAAAAATGTACGTTTATCACGTACTTAGCAGCTCTTAAAGAAATTCTTATATCATTTCTAGTTTTTACCAAGCGAAAAGGAGGGGGGGACGGAGAATGGGTTAGGCTGTAGAAAAATGCTTCCAGCCTGCAGCAACAAATATATTACGAGAAGCCTCGAGAAGAAATTGAATTCGTTTTAATTGAAAATCCTTTTAGTCTTTTTTTTTCAACTTTCTGGCATCCGTGCGTGGCAGCAGCGATTCAATTTCCTTCATTTTCTGCTAATGTCTCGAGAAGTATCGCTCAGAAACTTTGAAACGAAAATTCAGATAAACAGTCAACCACCACCCCCTAACCCAATATTCCGATGATTGTTTCCGGAAATGAGAATCTTGCGCTGGAGAATTTTTCTTTTTTTTATGCTGATTATTTATTATTATTATTACTGTTATTACGCATTTTATTCTTCTGTGAGCGACCTTTTCCTCTTTCACTTAAAAGACATTTTTGCTACGTCAATACGAGGAGGCATCAGTCACTTTGTGAGTCTATTTCCTGTACAGGTGAAGAAAGTTTTCGCGTTGATTACGCCCGAAATAAAGATGAAACTAAATTAGTATCTAATGGGATTCGAGTGCTGGCGACATCTTTTTCGGAAAAATTCTGTAATTCGTCAGAGAATGAGAAAATTATTTTCCATTTTTAGGGAAATAGACTTTTTAATTGACCAGTAATTTCGAAAAGAATTTGATTTCTCTAAGTTGCAATAAAATGCAGACTTCTACTTGTCAGTGGAGAACTCACAGTAATGGCCTGTTTACATTGCATCAAGAGCGTTGCGTTACGTTACTACGTTGGCTTCAAGATTGTTGATAGGACCTGAGATTGCTTTGACGTATCACGGGGTCAATTAATTGAGCTCTATGATTGGTTAGAAATTTTAATGCTAACGCTACGTATTCAGTGTGAAGAGGCCATAAGTGTGGGTGTGACGAGTATTCGGCTTAATTTTTCCCGGAACCAGAAGAGCCTGGAGGAATGAGCTTTCCTTGAAACTTTTTCAACCCCCAGATATGATTCAAATTTTAAAGTACAAGAATCGAATACATAATTTTTTTTTCTGTAAATTTTCTCGAGTTCTTTTAAATTTTCTTGAGAATTTCAATCAAGCGTTCTATTAACAAACTTCCTTTCACACAATATTTTGTTAGCATAATTTCTTGGATTTTTCAACCTTCCTTTTTTAAACCTTCAGAAGGCACGCCAATTTTTGGAACACCAGTAGGCGCGTGTGCTACAAAGTGCAACGTCTCTTTCAACCTTGATTATTCCTTTTGTAATAAACTTTTTGTTCCAAATTGAAAATAATAATTCTGCGTTTTATGACAAGATATAAAATGTTGATAATATTGAGTTATATTCATAATTAAAGGCCAAAGAATGCAGATACGATCGCCATATTTCAAAAACTGTCCGGTTTATTGGATCTAAGGACAATTTGTCCAAACACCTAATTCCTATGAAGTCCTATTTTGTCCTATTTTGTCCAAACACCTAAAAAACAAATAGATTGTCCATCTTCGTGATATGCGGTATACAGTGTAATAGCTGCACATTTTATCGACTACATAAACTCCTGCTTTTGTCGTATTCTAACACAATAAAATCGCTGGTTTACCACGGTTAAATCACGACTAACAATGAATGGAAAGGAATACAAGGGTCAGAAAATGAGACCTATACGTTAGAAAGGGTGTAACTATAAATAAAAACTGCTTAGAACACTCAAACCTTACATACAAAAACAAACCATTGAAAATTACGAAAATGTTGCACTCTGTACACGGTCGCGCCCGCTGAAGGGTTAAGTACAGTTGAATTTTGTCGAATTCAGAAATAACAAATTCGTCTTGCACTTGCATGTCACTGAATCATTAGCAATGCCAGAACACAAATTTTAAAAAAAATTGAGAAGTTTACTTCAAACTCCATAGCACGATTAAACTCTAGACAAATGTATCATTGATTGCTTCATCTACCGACTGAAGATAAGGATAACCCAAAAGATTAATTGTTCCTATAAACAATTATCATAATTAAAAATCGTAGATAATCTGGGTCTCTGTAGACTTCAAATGAGATGAAATAGCATTTAATTGTCTGGGATCCGAGGTAGAGAAGTGAGAACGCTTTTGGCTTTGGACGAAAGTTGCTCAGTTCGAATGCCAACGAACGCCATTGAATACCCCTGTCTAGGCTGGACATGGAAGTGGAAAGTCCTTCTATGAGATCAGTGAGGGGGGGATCCAGATGTCGCCCCCTCGGGGTACTCGGTGAAAATGAAGGTGGCACCATCGCACTTAATGATCCTCGCGGATTGTCAAGTGCGAATTTCTTCATTGACAAGTGCCCCGCATCAACAAACAACAACAGTATTTAATTGTCTATAGTTGCCAGAGAGTATTTAACTGTTCTTCTTTAATTCACTTTGAAATTTCCAAACTTACATTCTAACTTGAGGGAAAAGGGATTGCTGCGTCATTACCGGTTAAAAGAATACATGATTTCTGAGGATCTCTGTAGAAACCTCGGAGATTACAGTTGTGGCTGAGTTTGAGCTGTTCTCCGGGCTTCAACACCCCTCGGAAAATACCCTTTAAAGAACATGTCCTTCGCAAGAGATATATTCTGGTTAGTTTTAAGACTGCTGTGTACAAACTCTATTGGATTCGCTAACCTCAATGTTTACCTATGGAGAAAATGTGTCCAAGGATTGCCGATTTCATTTTAAAGATTTTTTTATTGTACTCCGTAATAGAGAAAGAAATTTTATACCTTGGGACATTTTTAGTTTTTTTTAAATGCAAATAATTATTAAAATTTAAATTATTCTGGAAAATATCTGCCATAGTGTGTTTTAAACGCTCCTAAATTCCTTTGGTGGATGAAATTTATAAAATGAATCCTGTTGCAAGGTGCACAAAAGTTTAAGCTGACTGAGAATACCATTATTACGTGATTATCAGCATTTATGTAGCTGTAAATAGTAGACACATTTTCTCCATAGGTTAACATTGAGGTGACCTAATCCAATAGGTTTAGTAGACATCAGCCTTAAATTCAACGTGTTAGGTTTAAGTTGCACCTTATATCATATCTCCTGTTTTCGATCGTGACTCCTAATTCGATCTAAGAGTTCGTATTGTCAAACTTTCCCATAAAAACTTACGTTTATTTCAAGGCTTACATACATTTAAAAGAAACCGTCGGGAAATAAAATAACATTCTTTCACACAGTACAGGGACCCATTAACAAGCTGTTTTCATGAAAATGACATATCTATATATATAAAATAGTTCCGTGACTAACTGACTGATTGACTGACTGACTGACATACAACGCACAGACCAAACCTCTGTACCTAAAGGGCTGAAATTTTGCATGGTGATTCTTCTTATAGTGTAGGGGTGCACTAAGAAATATTTTTGAAAAATTCTTCTTAGATTTTTTTAAATTAAACTTTTAAGCTGTTTTAGTAACTTTTTTAAAGTTTTCATTTAAAATAATAATTTGAGGGTTATAAAATTTATATCACAAGAAAGATCCTAAAAATTCCTTTAAAATGAAATCTTTTTCGAATCTTTAACTCATTTTCTGATTTTTAGTGAATTTTTAAAGATTAATTTTTAAAATTTAATTTATTAAATGCTGATGACGTAATTTTTCTTCTGGTACTTTAAATTAGTTTCTCGTCACGTGCATAACAACAAAATAGACAAAAAAAAAATTTTCTTGCTAATGCGACAGACGATTGGACATTACCCCAAAAAATATTAAAATACAGTAAAAGAAATGTTCCTCAAACTTTACTATATTAACTGTACTATATTCTTTAGTATGTCCTATTAGATTTAATTTGAATATTTTCTTCTACATTTTTTTGTCCATAAAAATATCCGTTACGATTTTTTTTTTATAAATATATTTTTTCATATTTTTACATCAATTGCATACATTGATCGTTGTATTTATTATAAATATATTTATACATATTTTTGGCGTTAATTGCATACATTAACCGTTGTATTTAATTTGAATGTACTCCGTAGTGATGTACGGGTTTTCAGCTAGTTTGTCATAAAAATGAGAAAAAAAACCGCACCTACAGACATACAAGAAAAATTTGTAGTTTGACTCACGACACCACCAGGCGCATTATTTAATTAGCTAAGTGTTTAAAGCATTATACAGTGTTACTTCCTCTCAGTTCGACAAAGTTCCGTTTCTCACACTCGGATTCGGGAGTTCCGGGGAGCAAGCATGCCTCGATCGCGTTGACTGAGCTTCCGCTACGGACACGATACCGCAACTCGTATACACCGAATACGATGTAAATACTTCTCATACAGTTCTGCCGACTTCCGCCACGTAATTCCCACATTGCACTCCACCGCCATAAGGCAGACTTTCATTATTAGTTCATTCCAAGTATCGATTTTACCCGCAAAACGCAACAGATAAGAAATCGAGGTGAAGGAGACTTCCAAATAAATGTGAGGCACGTTCAACTTCGTATCAAAGTCTATACGTAGAAACCGTTTCGAGAGATCTAGATTTAGCTCAGACCTACGGACGTTTTAACTGCTATGCGTATGCATCTTTTGTACGTTCTCACAGCAGTCGGGAATGGTTTCCGTTGCACACACGAAATTTCTTTGGAGAAGGGAATCAATTCCGTTATTCAACGCGATCCGGAAGAAGATAAGAGACATGGAAATAATTAACACACTCTTGCACCTTTAACCCATCTGAATACGGAATCTATACGGTGTCAATATGACAGCACTTGCTTTTATTGTCGTACTCTTTCTAAAGATTGTTTGGAAAAATTGGTTCAGGTAAATTTTTTAAACGTAGGATTACATTCCTCCATAACGGTCTTCCGGAAAGCTAAATTTCAGATGCCCATCATCGCGAGTTATAATGTTGGCAGTGCGCCAGACCCAGCCTGTATCACTTGGGCAAGCAGTAAACAGTTAAACAGAAAAGTACCAAAAATGCGTCAAAATTTTGACATACATATATGTATACTATATATACATACGTACATCTATATAGATACATATATACATAACACATACGTATATACATATAAAAGAGGTAAGCAACGATACGTAATCCTACGTTAATAACCCGCGGTACTTTCACTAGAAGAGACTACCTGAATTTTCTTTTTTAATCACCAGGATCCTTTATGTTATTAATTTTGTTAGTATGTGTTAACCTTTATGGTCGTGATCCGACAAATCATTATCTTGTAGAAGTAATCATAACTGTAGAACCAACTCTTATTTACATCTGGTTTATTGACACATTAAAATCTTGGTTAAATAAATCATTTACAAAGGTTCGTTCCGACGAACGTTAATACACTCATGAGTGCAGGGCTCATTATTCAAAGTCCGTACGAGACCCTCTCTCTCTCTCTCCGTACGGGTGGCGACCTTTCAACAGTCCAAGCCTATTCTCCTCTCCATTCGCAACCGCGTCGTTATTTATGCATTCTTCTCAACCCTTTCTCGAACAATATCGAATACCGGACCTTTTCCGGTTCCGCCCTCTGCAGACCACCTATGGTGAATTTCTTTCCTGACCGCACTTCTTTCCTGACCGCTTTGGAAAAGCGCGCCGCTAATGGGTTTCACAAATCATTCTAAATGACTTGCATTGTCGCACATCTCCAAAGGTGTATATCGTTCGACGCCTGTTTGCGTTTATTTTGGGCTTATTGAAGACGCTATTACTCACCTTCATCAATTCCACTTAAGAATGGGAAACGAGAGTCTGACATTACGCCCCTTCCTCTAGAAGTAAAAAAAGTCTTTTTTGAGACGTTTTCACGCTTGAACAACAGTCCCTGTTGATCAGAGGATAACGAGGCACTCCCCTGGGGTAATACTGTGCTTTCAACTTGTGACGGGGGGCGCTTTGTAGCCAGAACAATAACACATTTTTACAAGTAATTGATTCCATGTTTTCATCTGCATATGAGATAGCCACAGCATTTACAGGTAACAAAAATCACTTTTACACACTAATCCTTAACACGAAATTAATATTATAATTCTTGCTCCTTTCTTTACTTTAAACCAAACACTAACAAATTATTTGACTACCAATCACTTACCTTCAATGTAAGAATTTCTAAGATAATTACGTTTTGATTCCCTTTTTTTTTTCAAAATCTTTAGGAATTACCTGGCTTAATCTTAACCAGTTACACTTACATATTTTAATGAATTTTCCCCAAAACTCTAGAGATTGCTTAACATTAACCTCACTAGTTACACTACGTAATTGATGAAATTTTCCCGGATTCCTTGGGAATCGCGTTAAATTATTTCTCATACTTTTTCCCATAATATCATCAAGATAAGGTTATTATTTAACCCTTCACTTTAAGTAACACAGCACAAACCAAATCTATGACTTAGTTCTTCACTTAAAAAAAATATATAAACCAAGTGTTCATACAACAAAACCACCAAAAAAAAAATAACTATCACATAACTTATACACTTAAATTCTTAATACCATTGTATTTACAAAATTAATCCGTTTTTCTTAGGATTCAACAATATTTAGTTATCAATACAATTACCAAAATACACATTTAATTAAATTTTCCCTGAATTCTTCGAGAGCTCAGGGCTTCGAGAGCTTCAATCATTTCTAGAACATTTATAAAATACACAAAAACTTGAGTTTCCAGGTATTCTTTGGGAATTACTTAAATTTGTGATCCTCTCTGCAATTTTACGGGACCCTAAATAAATACGAATGGGTTTTTGGCTTTATTATTTCACCATCTCTAATTGACTCCTTTGTTAATTTGTGATCTAGTGTCGGTTCAAAATCACCCTTTTCTGCCTAAGTCTTTTCTCCCATACTTTGCGTTTGTTTCCTACCCGTATCGTTGGGGCTTCCCATGGAATTTAATTCTTCGTTTCGTGTTTCCCTTTGATTATTTCCATTCTCATTATTAGTTTCCTCTAACCCTTTATTCCTTAACATATCAATTTGATCTTTCCTCTCTTTTTCCGTTGAAAATCCCTTTTCTCGTACCTCATCCAAATTCTCATTGAGACTTAATTCCCCATCCAAAATTTTATCCATTTCTCGCACCTCATTTAAATTCTCATTGGGACTTAATTCGTTACCTCCTCCCTTATAGTACATCTCCTCATCCTTCGTCTCACTTCCCATTTCAAACATATAAAGGGGTATAATCATCTCCTCCTCTGTCTTCTCTAAATTCTCATTAGGACTTAATTCACTACCCTCTCCCTTATAGTACATCTCCTCATCCTTCGTCTCACTTCCCATTTCAAACATATAAAGGGGTATAATCATCTCCTCCTCTGTGTCCCTTGCGCTTTCAAATCTATTCGGGGGAATAGCCATCTCCTAATTTGTATCCCTTACAATTTCGAACATATTAGGAGGAATAATCAACTCCTCATCTAATATCTGATCTATACTCTTACTCAAATGCCTTTGAGAATATGCTACCCCTTCGAGGACCTCCTTTCCTTGAGTAATTGCATACCTCACTTCCCTTTCCTGTTGGATTTCAATTTTATTCTCAGATTGAATAATTTCGCCTCTGTTAAATTCCATCTCATATTTATTTCCCATCTGATCACCTCTATTTCTGAGATTTGGAACTCTTTTGGGGCACTGATATTTCAAATGGTCTTTACTATTACAGACAAAACATCTTTTATCCTCCTTTTTCCGGTCAATTTTGGTAAATACCTTATCTGTTTTAACTAGTGGTTCAAGAATAACCCTTTTTTCATCTCTCAAAAATCCTTCGAAATTATTATTAACCCTTCCAATACTGTCTATGACCCTTAAACTTGAAAGTCTTTGAGCTGCGCTCATCCTCAATTCTTCAACTTCTAATTCTTTCAATTTTAACATCATTTCTCTTTGTTTATATCTTTCCTGTCTATTTATCTCCTGTTTTTCTATTTCTCTTTGTTTCTGTCTTTCCTGTCTATCTCTCTCCTCTTTTTCAATTTCCTGTTGTCTACCCCTCTCCTCTTTTTCACTTTTTTCCCGTTCTAATCTCTCATTAATTATAGAGAAATACCACTCTTCCGTAAAACCTTCCTCATATCTTTCACTACGTAGAATTATTTGTTTTAGGTCATACATTGTGCTATTCGGAGGGACTTCTTCCTTCTGATCTGTAGCCAACGTAATTAAATCGGCCTTACGTCCCTTCCCCAGGAATGCCATTTTTCGCTTATATCATTTAATCACAAATGCAGCAAACAAATACAAATTCACTTATCACCACTATAACAAAATATAACCAACTATACTTATCTGGAACTATTTACCTCAACAATTATGATAATTCTACGAGCATTTAACTACTACAATTATAAATCACTTCCACTAATAAACTAGTACAAGCACTTGTACACTTTTCCCGTTATACAAAATAACACTTTTTCACTTTTAAAATAATAATCCAATTACCAAAAATTTAATAACTCAAAAAATTACTTCCAACATTATACTCATGATTCAACATTTCAAAACTTATAAAAAATAATTCGATTCCTTCAACTAATTACTACCGCTACCTCATACACAGGGAGAAAAGATAGAATCACTTACCCCTTTTTCACCTCGATGAAAAACTGTCACTCTAATCTTTCTCCGCTGCCGCACTTTGATCACAGTTCAAGAGAGATCACTATATAACCACGTCGCTGATACACACCTCACTCCGACGTTGAATTTCTCCTGGCACAGGTTTCTGTTCCCGTTTCTTGACCAGTTACAGAGTAAATATCTGTCGCTGAAGTCGTGCGTAAGAACCAGTAGACTCGTTCGGAATCCAACTTCTCTTGAAACTGCGTCTCCTTAATGATGTATCACCACTCTAGTACTTTAGATCATCTTTTTCTGATACCTTCCGTATCGTTGTGGTCCTCCCACGTTCTTTAATTCGACTACGCCAATGTTAACCTTTATGGTCGTGATCCGACAAATCATTATCTTGTAGAAGTAATCATAACTGTAGAACCAATTCTTATTTACATCTGGTTTATTGACACATTAAAATCTTGGTTAAATAAATCATTTACAAAGGTTCGTTCCGACGAACGCTAATACACTCATGAGAGCAGGGCTCATTATTCAAAGTCCGTACGAGATCCTCTCTCTGTCTCCGTACGCGAGGCGACCTTTCAACAGTCCAAGTCTATTATCCTCTCCATTCGCAACCGCGTCGTTATTTATGCATTCTTCTCAACCCTTTCTCGAACAATCTCGAATACAGGACCTTTTCCGGTTCCGGCCTCTGCAGACCACCTATGGTGAATTTCTTTCCTGACCGCACTCCCTTTGGAAAAGCGCGCCGCTAATGGGTTTCACAAATCATTCTAAATGACTTGCATTGTCACACATCTCCAAATGTGTATATCGTTCGACACCTGTTTGCGTTTATTTTGGGCTTATTGAAGACGCTATTACTCACCTTCATCAATTCCACTTAAGAATGGGAGACGAGAGTCTGACAGTATGTATAAATTTTCCCTTACTTCCGTACTCGTTATCATGTCAGGCTTCGATCCATTAATAGAATTTATTTCATCCAAATATACAACAGCTGATTGTCAAGGCCGTGCCTCAAATCCCAGATCTTACTATCTACAGAAGTCCCTTTTGTCCACCTTAGATACCCTTCACATATTATCTTGATATGTTAGCTTATTCATTTGAATGTTTTACCTCACTCGGTTCGAATCTCGACAAGCACGATTGAATACATTTGTGTCTAAGCCGGATAAGGGCACGTTAAATTCGTGGACCGAAAAGTCCCTCTATGAGGTCAGCGAGGTTCATATGAGGTATTTCCGTAGTTTCGGATTTAAAGAATCTACTTTCTTGTCGTTCTTTTTAAAACATACAACATCCAGGAAATTCTACAAAGTCCCGTTTTAAAGGTTATATACACAAATGCGTTTAATAACGCACATTAAAATATATGTTATTGTTATGAAAACATCAACTTAAAACTAGTTCCGGAACATCCGGACTAGACGGAACTGGTTTGCTTTGCTCCTGCTCGCCCAATTAAAAGCGGTGGCGCGGCAATGAACGCGCGTGCATGGACATTCTCCAGAACTTCTTACAAAGTTTTAAAAAAAACGTTGGCAACAAAAAAGGTGCGGCGAATTTTGAATTTTCCGGCTCAAGAACGTTATGTGGAGTTTGTCTTCGAATTTTTCTTCGGCGAGAGTGTCCATCGATGTTCTTATAAAGCAGGCTTTCAAAAGCACGTGGTTGCACGTGTAGCACAAAGGAAATGTAATTAATCTACGAAGGGTTTTACGAAGAAGTGAATCGAGCTTATGTAAGCTCAGTTCCTGCGCATGTGTTGGACAGATTTGTACCAATGTAATGAATTGACCAATGTAATGGATTCAAGACATCCTAATGCTTCTTGGACTTTTGAGGAAGAATTGTGATCTCCACGTGTAAATAATTTTTGTGCTCTCCCAGCTTAAGTATTAAATAAAGTGTGGTAAGTGAATTCTAGTTTTATTCTTTTATTTTTAATGCAATGTGCTGATCTTTTACAATCACGGCCACAACAATAATCATTTTCAGTTATATTTAATAATGCTTAGTGTCTAGGCCGGATATGGGCACGTTAAATCCGTAGACCGGAAAGGCCTTCTTTGAGGTCAGTGTGTGGGTCAAGGTACGATCCTCCTAGATGTTGCTAGTATCAAAATGGAGGTGGCACCTAGTTAAGGCAAATTCCGACCCTTGTGGTGTTATTGTAAACCGGAGAAGCACTCAAAGCCCTGAAGCCTATATGGACCTGGCCTGGAACACTTCCGGCCAGGGAGCTCTAGCAACAACAACAACAAACTCACAAGTATAAGAATATTATAAAATACTATCTGAAAACCCGCACTTCGCTACGGAGTATATTCAAATTAAATACAACGGTCAATGTATGCAATTAATGCCAAAACAAAAACAAAAAAATATATTTATAATAAATACTACGATCAATGTATGCAACTGATGTAAAAAAAAAAAAAATATGTATATATATTTCTAAAAAAAAAATCGTAACGGATATTTTTATAGACAAAATAATGTAGAAGAAAATATTCAAATTATATCTAATAGAACATACTAAAGAATATAGTAGAGTTAATGTAGTACAGTTTGAGAAACTTATCTTTTACTGTATTTTAAAATTTTTTGGATAATATCCAATCGTCTGCCGCATTAGCAAGAAAAAAAAAATTTTTTTTGTCTATTTCGCTGTCATTCACGTGACAATAAATTAATTTAAAGTACCAGAAACAGAAATCACGTGATAAGCATTTAATACATTAAATTCTAAAAATTAATCTTTAAAAATTCACCAAAAATTCAGAAAAGGGAGTTAAAGATTCGAAAAAGATTTCATTTTAAAGGAATTTTTAGGATCTTTCTCGTGATATAAATTTTATAACCCTCAAATTATTATTTTAGATGCAAACTTAAAAAGAATTTACTAAAACAGCTTAAAAATTTAATTTTAAAAAATCTAAGAAGAATTTTTCAAAAATCTTTCTTAGTGCACCCCTACACTTGCCACGCAAACTTTGGGCCCCTAAGCACTAGCATCGGATAGTACTGGAGCTGCATATCCTCGTAGCTCCGTCTCGCTTATCTATCAACTTTAACAACCTTCTTTCAACCCTAACCTTTTTTATTAATGACGCTGCATGGTATTTATACTAAGCGCGTATGCCGAAATTAGCATATCTCAAGCAGCTTCTTTAATTCATTCACTCAAAAGTAGATTCTTGTGAATCGAATCTTGTGTATACCTTACACACTATAAGAAGAATCGCCATGCAAAATTTCAGCCCTTTAGGTTCAGCGGTTTGGTCTGCGCGTTGTATGTCAGTCAGTTACGGAACTGTTTTATATATATAGATTAATGGCTAGACTCAAACTAATTTACTGATCAACTGCCTCAAAGAATAGTTATAATTTAATTTTAGCTTCCTTGAATCTTAAAGTGTTCAAAAAACTATCGAAAAAGCAATTTCAAATTTTGTTGAAATTTATTTCTCATCAAAACGTAAGAACGAAACAGTTGCATACAACTAAGATCGGGCTGTATAGTATTCATTTTGAAACCTCATCCATTGAAACATTACTGTTTCAAAGGATTATAACACTATTGCATCAGAAAATGTGAAAGTAGAAAAAGTACTGGTCGCTGTAACTTTATTTTATTATTCCAATAAAATAGATGAACGAAAAGAGAAAACTTGATGAAATCTAGTTAGAGAGGTAACATAAATATTTATCAAGAAAATTAGAACTACGTCAGGAAACGGCATGTCCTCGACGTGTTTGAAAGAAGGAAAAAGGGCAAATATCTTCAGAATTTTTCTCAATGCCAGGAAGCTTTAAACTCGTCGTGACTAACCCTATCGTGTTTCCGTGTTGCTATCACGTTGAGGAGAGGAAGTTTAAATTACACTAAAAGCTACGCATTTTTTGACGCTTCTGGCGACTACATTTTGAGAAATAAATCATCTGTTAATTAGAACTGAGGGAAAAAAGCAAATATGTAAGGAGGGGTTAAAGAGAGATCAAATATTTCTTAAATCGCTGAAATCAGTTCCAAAATGAAATCTTCTCTCGGATAGAAAAAAAAGCAGGAAATGAAACTAGCTATTGGGAAGGTTTTTTTTTTTGGTTTTTTTTGTCGGCAAAACTTCTGAAATGACCTTAAAAAGTTTCATTAAAACTTTTCCCCTTGAATATTTTGTCTCAGAGAATTAATTGAGTTTGCATTTATGATTACGACTAGATATAAACCGATGTACCAGTTGTCAAGGGTCATTTGTATGGTCTGCATAGTGTCGTTTCAGATTCCAGCGCTAGCTACTCTAAAGTGATACGATTGCAATATCTATATGCCAAAATTAGATGAATACCCGTACTTTGCTACGGAGTACATTCAAATTAAATACAACGGTCAATGTATGCGATTAATTCCAATATATATATATATATATATATATATATATATAAGACAAAGACATATATACGTATTTATAATAAATACAACGATCAGTGTATGCAATTGATGTAAAAAACAAAGAAAAACTATTTATAAAATAATCGCAATAGAAATTCTCATAGACAAAATAATGTAGAAGAAAATATTCACATTAAATCTAATAGAACATACTAAAGAATATAGTACGGTTAATATAGTACAGTTTGAGGAACATATCTTTTACTGTATTTTATTATTTTTTGGATAATGACCAATCGTCTGCTGCATTAGCAAGAAAAAAAATATTTTTGTCTATTTCGTTGTTATGCACGTGACGCAAAATTAGTTTACGGTATCACAAAAAGAAAAGAAACCACGTGATCAGCATTTAATAAATTAAATTCTAAAAATTAATCTTTAAAAATTCACCAAAAATCAGAAAATGGATGCAAAGATTCGAAAAAGGTATCATTTTAAAGGAATTTTTATGATCTTTTTCGTGATATAAATTTTATAACCCTCAGATTATTATTTTAAATACAAACTTTTAAAAAGTTAAAAAAACAGCTTAAAAATTTAATTTTTAAAAATGTAAGAATTTTTTTTAAATCTTTCTTAGTGCACCCTTACACTATAAGATGAATGGCCATGCAAAATTTCAGCCCTTTAAGTCCAGCGGTCTAAATATTTGTCGGTCTGTGCGTTATCTGTCAGTCAGTTACGGAACTGTTTTATATATATATAGATTGTGCGAGGTTTGGGAATTCTCCCGGATTGACGTACCACTTCAAAATTACTATTTCTCATTATAATTTATTCTGGTAGCTGATAGCTTGTGGAAAAAGAAAATTGCCTTTAAAAAACTTAGCTAAAGAAATCTTAAACATTCGTATCTATAGACACAAATAAATGGAACAGATTGGAAGTTTTTTTTCTTTTTACATTGGTATCTAGAGATAAAAAAGTTGAACAGTCAGCAGGGGCTATCAGCACCGATAGGAAGAAATGTTTGTTATCCAACGTTATCATTTCACAGAAAAACTGTGTGAATATTACAGCGTGTTAACATGTATCGTGTTTATTTCACTACCTGTGAAATTCTTAGTAATGTTTGCGAGAACTTTTAGGATTGTCACACTGTACTTTATAACTCTATTGAAATATATTATTATTTTTTTTTTTTGCTAAGCAGAGTATAAATTCACGAATCTTCCAATCCAAATGCATTAGCCAGTTCAGCCGCTAAAAAGGTGCGAGGAAGTTTCCTTTTAAAAACCATTATTCCAAAGATTTTGATTTCCTTCATTTTTATTCATCAGAAAATACCGAAGAAATTATGTTGGGTTCCGACAGAGTTGCAGTTTTATTCAAATTTTTTTTCTATAAAGAGTTAACTCTATGACGACTGCCATAACAGTTATTGACGTAGTCTTATAAAATTAAAAGAGCAACCAATGTTTTAAGAACATACTACTTAATGAATACACAATTTTTCTTCAAAATTCGTATCTATAAAGCCCTCATTTCCCTCTGTAAAATTTTAAAAACGTTAGTATTACAAATTAAGCTCCAAAACCTTTTAAGTCTCGTATCAACAAGCATACATACAGTGAAATTTCTCTATCCGGCCACTCCTCTGGACGGCCACATTTTGTTCAGAACCGATTCAAAACTCCATAGAACAAATTTTATAGAAAGAAACCTCTTTTCTATGGCCACCCCTCAAAACGGCCACTTTTTTTACGAAACCATGATGGGCTACCGAAAAGAAGTTTCATTGTAGTTCCAACGTTTAGACAGTAACAGTAGGTCTCGTCAAAAATCATCTTGGAATCCTGTCTATTATTATCAGTCAAGATGATAACAGATCATCATCTATGTCATATATTCCCGAACAAAAGAAAAAAATCAATAGTCTGGGATTGATCAGTTTTTCTTGTTGGTGACACTTTGTCCACTGAGATTCCGGCAGCGAAAATTTTTCTTTATAAAATGTGCTCAGTAAACTGACCTCGTGTAATTTTAATTTTTACCATCAGTGACATTTACGATTAAAAGAGCCAGTAAAATAGTTACCATCTGGTTATTCTCAACGTATTATGACGAAAATGAAAGCTTTCGTACGAGTTGCATAACAAATATGCTAAATTAATCATACTGATTCAAGTGACTTAAACACAATAATACTATTCACTTCTAAATCATTGCCGTAAAAAATCGGAAGAAAGGAAAGCATCGATCGCTGACAGGGGTGTTCTGTGATAGATTCCCGATCAGTGAATCCAAATTTCAGAGGCCTAGTAGTCGAAAAAGGCTATTTTAACCAATAAAGGACATATTATAGAAAACTAAAATTAAAATTATACAGTCGAACTTCGATATTCAGAGATTTGATTATATTAAAATTTAGCGACAGATACGAAATAGAGGTTTTTATTTAGCAATTGAATACAGATGCTGTAATGATAAAATTATTTTCTAATTTTTAAGTGTATAGTATTAATAAATAAATAAATCTTTATTTATTATTTCTACGTACGTCGACTTTGACGGACAGTTATGAAAAGGAAAGTCACACACACACACATATATATATATATATATATATATATATATATATATATATTTATATGTGTATGTGCGTGTGTAAATCAAAATTTATCCGAAATTTCGCTGTAGTGATGTATCGGTTAGCTGTACTTCTTTCTGCGCGCGTAGGACGAGAGTACCTGTCTTTGTCCTTGTCTATGGAAAGTTTGACCTTCACCTGTCAATTCGTTTTACTGTTGTTGTGCAGTGAACATAGCCGCACCACTCTTCGTTTGCACCAAAGATGAGCAGCGCTGTGGGATCCCGCTATTTTTTATTATTATTATTATTATTTATTTATTTGTGTATGTGTGTGTGTCTAAAGCTGTATCGGGAGCTGAAATCCAATCAATATAATAGAGAGAGAGAATATAACTAAATTTAACAGAGCTAAATAATTTTAAGATGAATGTAGACAAAAACAATACAGAAATCAAGCACTCAGGGCATCCACGCACCAGAGGCAAGATTCTGTAATAGTACCAGAACTAAACCAGAATTACTAGGTAACCGACAGGTCTCGTCATCAGGGAGCCTAACCAAATCAGTTACCTCAAGGGGAACTTTCTGAATAGGATGTAGGTATAACCAAAAGACATCCCAAGCCCCGAACTAGGGTAGGTTTTGAGTTAATTGCTAGGGTAGGTTTTGAGTTAATTTCATTGGCAGTTTATGCCCGCCTTTTTAGTATTTTTTATTTCATTTTATTTTATTCTTTATCTTATGTTGTTTTGTTATATATATATATATATATATATATATATATATATATATATATATATATATATATATATATATATATATAGAGAGAGAGAGAGAGAGAGAGAGAGAGAGAGAGAGAGAGAGGGAGAGAGAAATAGAGAGACAGATATATGGCGCAGATAGCAGTGCTTTCCTATGTAAGACGCAAAATAAAAAAGATGAATTTGAAATCGGAGACATGAAGGTAAATCAAGACAATATGATCAAAAATGAGGCAATGTAATGATAGTATCTCTCTGCCATTAGTGCCGAGATTGTCATTAAACGGAGGATAGCTGCTGTTTTATGGGTTACCTTCCTACCTCCCATCTTCGATGAATTGTTAAGGGTCTGGTTTTGTATATCTTGAAGATCGCAGCTTTCAGAAACAATGCTACTGGAGTTGTGTTACATTGTTAATAAATTTCTTTTTATATGTGTCTGTCCTGCGTAATATATAACCACAGAGATCCTCTGAGCGTAGGTGATCGTTCGTTTCATATACGAAAGTAAAAGACGCTGCTGACACTACAATAAATAAAAAGGGATTTCTCCATAAACGAATTCTTAGTTAAACACATCATGCGGGAAAAGAGATTCTTTCAGAGAAAGGGTGAGCTTTCATTCCAGAAACAAAAATGAAAGACACTGCTGAAACTGCAGTAAATAAAAATAAGTTTAAGTATGAACGAGTTCGTAGTTAATTGGTGCATACAAGATAAGAGATTTTCTGTGAAAAAGGGAAAGCGCTCGTTTCATAAACGAAAGTATACGACACTGCTGACATTACAATAAATAAAAAGGAATTTCTCCATAAATGAATTCTTAGTTAAACACATCATGCGGGAAAAGAGATTATTTCAGAGAAAGGGTGAGCTTTCGTTCCAGAAACGAAAATGAAAGACACTGCTGACAGTACAACAAATAAAAGAGAAATTTTCTCCTTCAATGAATTTTTGATTGAATACATCATACAGGAAAAGAGATTTTTCATGAGAAATTGTAAGGGTACGTTTCATAAACGGAAGTGAACGACATTGCTGACACTGCAGCAAATAAAAATGAGTTTAAGCGTGAATGAATTCACAGTTTATTACAGCATACAAAGTTAAAGCATACAAAGTTATACAAAGAAAAGATAGTTTTTATTGGAAAAGTTGAGCATTAGTTTCATTACGTATGTGAAAGAGACTGCTGACACTAAAATAAATAAAACAGGAATTTATGCTTAAAGGAATTCAAAGTTTAGTACAACCGAAAGGCAAAAACTAATTTCACCTCAATGAAGAACACAACACTTGAACAACTGTAAAAAATACTTCTCTAATAACATCCTTAATGCAAAAATAATGAGTGAAACTTAACGTTAATTCTGATGATTAAACTAATCAAAATGAATATTTTTGCCTGGTATTGTTAATACTATTGAGAAAAGCAACACATTTAATCTTTTCATCTGTCCGCTAACTTTCATTCATATATATATATATATATATATATATATATATATATATACACACATTGAAACTTCTCTAGGGCTGCCAGTAATGGTTTCGAAAACGAAAGTTGCAGTTTTCAGGGGTAGCCGTGGAAAAGGGGTTTCTTACAAATGAAATCTTTAATCGGGTTTAAACAAAATATGGCCGTTTAGAGGAGTGGTCATTAAATGTATTTGTTAACCTGTTTTGCTTCCGACACTAACATTTTCTATGTAGGTATATAAATTTAATTTTTTTTACCTCTGATTCGAGTATGGTTTTCGGAGATAGTCTACGCCAGGGATCCCCAACCATTTTGTACCTAAGAGCATATTCAAGAATACCGGTCGGAAGGCGGACACCATTTATTTTTCCAGGGTGAATTTATAGTTGGACATAGTTAATAATACATACACATAATGTACAAAAATACATTTAATTCTCAAAATATAATTTAACATATAAAAATTATTATTCTTGTGTAAAATAAATGATTACTGAATAATGCATAAAAAAACTATAAAGTATAAAAATTCTTTATAAAAAATATAAATCTCAAAGTCAACGTGATTTTTGGCATTTCAATTCATTGGCCATTGCTTGGAAATTAGAAGAGTATGATGATATTCCTGCTCTCGCTCGCAAGCAATCGTCAAAGTGTTCGTCTGTAAGTCGTGATCTGTACTTCGATTTTATGATGTTCATTGTCGAAAACAATTATTCACACAAGTATGTGGAACCGAAAAACGATTTTATTTTATATGCTGCTCTTTTCAAGAATGGAAATTTGTTTCTGTCAACTATATTCCAGAAATTCTCATCTGATATAATGGATTTAACGAGTTTATAGACCCTATCATTGTAGCTATATGTTTGTCCTTTCCCTGCAGCTCTAAGTTTAAATAATTCAGCTTTTACATTATATCTGTTAAAAAAGCCAAATCCGCTAGCCAACGAGGGTCTGATAGTTAAAAAAAATTTGATTTTTGGCACTGAGATAATTTTTTATTTCTTCAATTAAATCTACAGATCTAACAAGAACTTTACGTTGGCCTTTACTGAGCCAACGTACTTCAGTATGCAGAATGAGATCAGGATCTTTAGGATTTTCTAATAGGGCCTTAAAAAGGTGGTGTTGCAAGGGAACTGCGCGAATCAATTTGACTATTTTTGTAATTATTTTCATGACGTGTCCGAAGCGTAGTATTCTACCACATAAAACTTCCTGGTGGATAATACAGTGATACGACATAAAGTTTGGAAATGATTATCTTTTATGCAGAGGGCAATAAATTCATTGACATTACTAACCATTGTTGGTGCCCCATAGTTATCGCAGACAGCTTCTGGAGAGGCATATCTATCGACTTTGCACATGTTATAAATATTTTATAGATATCCTCACCTGTTGTTCGTCCTTTCATGGGTAATGTTCTTAGTAGATCTTTTATAGTAAAGTCACTAAATACCATTCTCACCATAACTGCTAACTGTGCTGTGTCTGATATGTCTGTAGACTCGTGAAATTGTAGTGAGAACCACTCACATGTTTCCAAGTCACTCTTTAACTGAGTTTGCATATCCTTTGAAATGGCTTGTATTCTTCTTGTAACGGTGTTATCTGACAACTGTAAGTCTTGTATTGCTGACATGATTTCACGTTTGTTGGAAAATCCCTCCAATAAGCAATCGGCGCCAGTAAGAAATGCTTCTTTTAACAACTCACCACCCTGGAAAGGCTTTTTCTTTGCGAGTATGTGAGAAATTTTTAAAGCAATAGTGGCATTTTGAGATCTTAACAGAGGCCTAGTAAAACAGACTGTTGAGCGGACAGATTCGATTTTAGCTGATACATTTTCTTACTTATTTCAAATTTAACTGGATAGTTCGTATTAAAATTAGCATGAATTGTCAGGAAATGACGTTCAACATTATGTATTTTCGGCAACGCGACGCTATTTCCACACAACAAATACATTCGTCTTTTAAATTGATGAAGCAATATGAATCCTCCCATTTAGTATTAAAATTATAGGTCCGTTGTCGTTTACTTGATCCATTCATTTTGGGGTAAAAAATAAGGAAGTATTTAAAAATAACGGAGGAAACACAGTATACAAAAAATATGATCATATATGTATGAATAAATAATGAAGTAGATACGTCGAATGACCGTTTATCTCACAGCACAAACCACAATACTGGCTCTCACGAGATGAGCTCCAGACAAATGTTTGTGTTGTGACGGCAGAAACGGACCGGTTAATTTCATTTTAGATATGGGAAATTAGGTTGGCGAAGATTTGGCGCGAGGGGGAAAAGAGATCGATCACGTTACGCTTTGTGCTTTTATCTGTGTTGGACGCCATTTCTACTCTTGTGTAGTTAATCATTAAAAATGAGAAAACTTTTACATAGCATTTTATTGAAAACTGAAATATTTTTATCGTGGTCGCACAGCGGCGGGCACACGTAAAACGATCGGCGGGCGCCATGGTGTCCGCGAGCATAGGGTTGGGGACCCCTGGTGTACGCTATGTATTTCGTATTAACCCTGGTCTGATAAGTCTGTGCCATCCCAAGGTTCCGAACGATGGATCGAGAGCTTGGTGGAGAGAAATCACGTGCTTCAAAAAGTATGACACTGATGAAAGTATGACACTGAAAGAAATCAAGTGCTTCAAATGTATGATTCTGATTCTGGTTAAAATTCAAGAACATTAATTTGAATACAAGAATATTAACGTATGTACATCGATGAATACAAATGAACACCAATCAATTCATTTATACTCGGCGAATCGTATCCGTATTCAGTAAAGAAACCCAAAGGTCGTGAAGAGCTTTCGACCCTTCAGATGCGAAATAAGAAGGAAAAATCGATGGAAAATGAAGTAATTGTAAATTTGCAGTACTGAAAGCACTAAAATGTACTGTTGCTCTTTATTGTTTCCAGCACCCCCATCTCCACGAAGCTGTGCCTGATCGCGCTTCGATTTGCAAAATCTAGCCTCACTTCCCAAATACCCAATCGGATAATCCTCCCGTTACGGCTCAGATCCCATTTGTTTTGTAAATGATTTCGCTTCATATCTTAGCAATAAAAATAAGCCAATGCAAGCTCAGTTTAGACAAGCAGCGATAATTCGAGGCACAAGTAAAAAATATTCGATCCTCCCCTCATTCCATGCTCAAGAACACCCCTACCTCTCTCTCTTCTTTTCTCTCTCTCTCTGTTCCACCCAAGGACGCAACGTCGAGAACGCCCTCCCCCTTTTCCCGCCCGAAATATGGGTTTCTGTCTCTGACGGAAGTGTGACAGTCTTTCATTCACGGGATTGTGACGTTACGTCGCGTTTCTGGAACAAGCGACCGTAGAAAGAAGAGACGCGTAGCACTTCTCTCCCCCCCCCCCCACCGCCAACCTCCCGTGTGTGTTTTTTCCGTAATGAATGGCAGCTGGGCTGAATGAATAATTAAAACGGGCTCTCTCTCACAATTCTGAATGGGGAGTCCTGCTTAGACGTATTTTAGAGCCGTTCCTCGCCGCTCTTTTACGACTGGGGAGATACACAACAGCATTGTTGTTACGCCTCATTCAAGGATGTTGTATGTGTTTGTATAAAATAATGAAAAAAAAAAAAAGAAAAAGAAACACACACATACACACACGTACAACCAGAATGAGAGTGTAGTAGGATGCGTACGCAGCTATCGAAATAAATTGTATAATACCGGGATAAATACGGCTCCGTTTCGACATTCCCGGCCTGTAAGCGCAATTACCTCCATTCATGAACGCGTGGCGTGAAAACGGTCGGATGAAATACGACGACGGAAGGGGGAGGGGAGATAAGTTCATTTTTGGTCCGTGTTTTGTCGTAGTTTATGTGTTACGTCTCGAATTCGAGGAGAAACTCAATCCAATTCTTTTAGGATTAGGATCAAACAACTTATTGCATTGAATGATAACATTTTTGGTCTGGCAAAGTAAGAAAAAATCGCCGCCGATGAATTCAAGTCTTATTTTCTCCAGCCCGTGATTGAATTAACACAAATTTACCTGGCGAATCCATGTACTAAGCAGAGTATTTAACAGATATTAACCTGGCTATTATGATAAAATCTGAATACTCAATATACATATATATTTTCGATATCATTCTATGACACTATTAACTATTTTTTAATATTTAAGTCTTATTTGAGTCTTATTTAAGTCTAATATGTCTTTTTTGGTCCGTGTTTTGTCGTCGTTTATGTGTTACCTTATTCAAGGAGAGACTCAATATAATTCTTTTAGGAAAAGGATCAAACGACTTATTGCAATTTACGCTACCATCTTTCGTCTAGCTATATTAAAAATCGCCTTCGATGAATTTAAGTCTTATTTTCACCTGTCAGCAAGTGAATTAACATGATTTTACCTGGCGAATCTATGTATTAACCAGGATATTTAACAGAAAATACCCTGATTATTATGATACAATCTGCATATTCAATATATATATATATATATATATATATATATATATATATGCTAGACGGGCGAAGCCTGTCTAGCCGGTCGGTTTAGGGACCCGCTCCCTTCAGCAATCATTGTCAAAGAATGGAAATACTAAAAAACAACGAATAAAGGTATTTAAATTCTGTGAATACGCATCCCACGTCCTGCAAACAGTCGCAAGAAGAAGAAAAATTCTTTTCCTTCTCCCCCCCCCCCCCCGGCGAGCCGGCGTTGCCCGGGATTTTAAGAATGTTTGTTAACCCAAATCAATTTAAAAAACTAAACACAGTAAAATAAAAGCATGTGAAATGTCATATACATGAATAAAAATAAAACCCAATATAAAAATATATAAATTTATAATAAACTCCTCAGAATTCGGCTAGATTTTGCCTTTCATCATTGGAGCAAAAAAAGCTGAAAAGTAAAACATTGAATAAATTAGTAATAGTTTATAAATAGTAATAGTTTATAAATAAATAAATTTATAATAAATAAATTAATTAATTAATTAAATAATATAAAAAATATGTTTTATAAATATAATATAAATTTCAAACGATTCTTGAAGTCAGGTAACTTTCAAGAACAGCAAAACACTGTTTCAGGTTTTAACCTGTGTTGCCACACTCTCTGCTTCTCTTTAGAGTAAAAAAAAAGTTCAAGAATTCAGTATGAAAATAACACTCGCGCATGAAGTATTTATTTTGATACAGATACATTTCCCTTTTGAAAAAAAAAGCATTTACTGAACAAATGAACTTCTAAAATGAAAATAACAACGAAGATCGTTTGTGTACAATCGTGAATTTGAGTTTTGGTATGATTAATAACTTTACTAATTATTGACCGATTTTAATTATTTTAAGCTTTTTGTGACCGCCTGAGGGTGGGTAAGAAGAATTTTGAATTTGATTTTACTTCAAAATTTTTTGGACTCTCTGTTACGGCTAATTTTTGTGAGTGAATCACAAATCACAAAACTGTACTTAAAGTTTAAACTGGCTCTTTTTAGTTAAGATATACTAATTTTTATGCTTTTAAAAATACATCGTGAATTATAAAATTAAGAACAATATAAATTACATTATACTAAGCATTCTGAAGTACAAACGCAATATGTAATATACCAAATTACCAAATTTCAGAAACTAAACAATCGCAAGTTAGCGAGACACATAGGGGTGATTCCGGGAAATGTAACAGCTTCCATTTACTGTTGTCCCCCTTCAAAATTGTTGATTTTTTATTAATTGAAAATTATTATAGACTGGTGTAAGAAATTAAGAGAATTTGCAGACTTGGTCGATTATCTCTAGAATTACTGTACCGATTTTAATGAAATTTGATACGTACATACATTGATACAATACAAAACAAATAGCCATTCAATAATTGTAATACACACGCATGATCGTGCGTAACATTCGTTGGAGTCGGAAGGTATGAAACAGCGGTTGCAGAATAAACAAAAAAAATTGGGTTAATAGATGGGTTAATAGGGGGTATGGTCCCCTCTTACAGATATACAGGTCTCTCAGCGTGATTTCATACTTGAAATAAGGCAGTTTATCATTTCCTGTGGCAATTGGTTCCACTCGTTCAGCAACGCTGTTTTCATTCCCTGGATGGTTCTCAGAGGGAGGGTGCGAGTTGCAATTGCCCTTCCCACAGCGTACCAGACATGCTCTATAGGGTTACGGTCTGGAGATCTGGCTGGCCAATCCATCCGGCGAATATCCTCACTCTCTAGAAATTATTCGACCAGAAGAGCTCTATGTGGCCTCGCGTTATCGTCCATTAAAATGAACTCAGGGCCAACTGCATCCCCGAAAAGGCGAACATAGGGCTCCAAGACCTCATCCCTATACCTCACACCAGTCACAGTGCCTCTTTCAAAGACATGGATAGGTGTGCGGCCATCCAACATGATACCTGCCATCCAACATGATACCTGCCCAGACCATTAAACCTCCTCCGCCATAATGGTCGATTTCGCGGACATTGGAGTGTAGGTAGAGGGTCCCTGGTTCTCTCCATATGAACGTACGGCGAGAATCGGTGTTTAGACTGAACCGGGACTCATCAGTGAAGAGAACAGTCGCCCATTGATTCATACTCCAATCTCTATGTTATCTGCACCATGATAAACGGATTCTCCTGTCCGTAGAAGTGAGCGGGACGCAAACAGCAGGTCTTTTTGCAAACAACCCTCTCTCAAGTCTTTTGGAAACAGTCACCCTTGATCACGGGTTCCTGTGGCTGCATACAAGTTACGAGAGAGCTGAGAAGCTGTAGCACTCCTGTTACGCCTCGCTATAATCGACAAATGGTGATCTTCTCTGGCCGTCGTGGCTCTTGGACGACCTTGCCCAGGCTTTCTCTCGATGGATCCGGTATTCTGGGACTGTTTCCATAAGTTACACACGACGCTGGGGCGTTAAATTGAACTCTCTAGAAATTTGGATTTGAGATTGGCCTACTTCTAGCTTCCCCACAATTCTCGACCTCATTCCATCATCTAAACGTTGGTGGCTACTCGTTTTTACTGTTACAATTTGAAACAATCCGACGCGGATTACGGTTTGAATAAAATACGCCTGAAGTGGTTTTTGTTGCATTGCAAAGATGCGAGACGTATTATGAGAGAAAACACTTTTTCAAACAAAAAAACTCAGACAAACTTCACAGACTTTTTCAGTAATTAAATTTAAGGACGCATGTGGTAATGTATGCTTAAAATTACTTGTTATAATAAATGCGATAATGTCATTAAAATTAATTAATTTTAATATAAATTTTCTTTTTTTATAATTGAAAATACTGTATTCCCGGACAATGTTTAGTTTTATTCTTGTTTTCCTTGCAGATTTCTTTCTGATGGGGTAAGATATAAAACCAAATAGATATTAATTTATAAAATAAAGGTGTGATTAATTACTTTTTTTAATAATATTTAGTGTTTAAAAATATTTAGTGAATTTAAAATCTGTTTTATGTAGTTTAAAATATTTTAAAGGGTGAATCTCTATTTAACGAATTTTCCATATAACGAACTTTTTTTCGGGATTTAGCGACTTCGTTAAATAGAGGTCCGACTGTGTATATATATATATATATATAAATATAAAATTTTCGATATCATCCTATGACACTATTAATTGTCTTTTAGTACATGTAAAATTTCCTAACGCAACGAATTCGAAAGGCTGTTTCCGCCACAATTGACATATAACCAAACATTTGATGCTTCGACCTAATTTGCCAAGCTTAGGGCTTATTTTTTTCTCTTTTTCTTTTGGCTAAATTGAAAATAACCTGACATCCACAGTAGCAAATTCATCTCGTTACAAATGCTTTACCTACACAATTCCCGGTCAGGTTGTTATTTTTTTTAAAAAAATTAACTTTAAAAATATTCTTAATTTTTACTATTCATATAAAGATATGTAATATAAAAAATCATTTTAAGATTTTAAATATATATATAAGATTAAAAATTCTACAATATTCAACGCTAGTCTCCAAACCAGTTAGATTCCATCATTAGCTTATTTGTTGATCATTTCAGTGTTAGATTATGAGTATTTGCAAACGAAGAGGAAGTGTATATGGTATTTTTGTAGTTTCACTTTTAAAGAATCTACTTTTTTGTCGCTTTTTCAAAAACATACAACATCCAAGAAACTCTACAAAGTCACGTTTTAAAGGTCACATGAACATATTACATTTAATAACGCACATTAAAATGCATTATATTTAATAATGCACCGTGTCTAGGCTGGATATGGACACGTTAAATCCGTAGACCGAAAAGGCCTTCTTTGAGGTCAGTGGGTGGAGAAGGTGCGGTCCCCCCAGATGTAGCCCCTGCGGGTGCTCGGTCGAAATTGTGGTGGTACCTAGCCAAGTCGAACTCCAACCCTTGTGGTTCTATTATAAACCAGATCCGCATTACTCAGCCGAAAGCCTATATAGACCTGGTCTGGAACTTCCGGCCAGGAGGCATTAGGAACAGCAACAACATATTTAACCTTTTCCGTGCGGGGTGGGATAGCATGTATCCCCAGAATACGGACCCAAGAATGAATATATATATATATATATATATATATATATATATATATATATATATATATATATATATATATATATATATATATATATATATATATATATATATGACCCCTTTAATGGCCATCCTTACAAAGTGGGTATGAAATTTTCCGTTCTGAAGAGGGAATCGGAAAAATGACCCCGTAAGCTAAAGGTTAATAATGCAGTTTCTTATTTATAAACATGCATGCTGCGATTAAAATTTTGTGTGTTAAATTCAACAGGTAAGACACACTTTATTTTACCTGTCCTTAAATTTAAAAAAAATATTACATCTGGCAAACATAAAAATTTTCGATGCTACTGAAAGAAGGATATAATAATAGTCGGTATTACATTTGTTCTCGTACAGAAGTCTCTGAGATATGCATTTCAAAGAATACATGTACAGTGAAAGCTGCTCTGAATAAGATTAAATAATGTGCATTTATTATTCCACAGGAAGTCATTTAATGGTTCTCAAAATAAACCACAAATTTCTAAAATGTAACTTTTGTGTTTTTCCCCCTTCGCTTTCCTCTGTTTTCAACCGCAGAGACGTAACAATGAAACTTTTAGGCGTGTGGGAGTACGCCTTTCTAGCTTCATAACAGAAATAAATTATAAAGGTACGTAGAGATGAATTATACAGCGATATTGTTTCTAAATGGAAATATTTTTTTAATGGTTCCTTGTCTTGTAGTAAACATAAGTATTAAGAAAAAAAAATCTCGTAGAAACCGGTAAACAACTTTGAATCTTGAAAGGCTGTAAAGACTAGGTAAAGCAGTAAGAAGTGTAATTCACAATATGAGATTTCTTCACAGCACCGGAAAGGGCAGGGGTGTCCAACCAGAGGCCCAGAGA
This sequence comes from Dolomedes plantarius, assembly GCA_907164885.2. Lineage (NCBI taxonomy): Eukaryota > Metazoa > Arthropoda > Arachnida > Araneae > Dolomedidae > Dolomedes > Dolomedes plantarius. Next base: position 78,668,226 of record OU015492.1, read on the forward strand.
GAGAGCTAAAAGTGAAAACAAATATCAATAGCCCTCCTCGACGATGATGGCAGGCGGCCATTACAGATCCCGCTTTGTTGAAAAATAAACAGTTGTTTTGCATCATTGCTACTCCATTTATAATCGATATTGATATGCTGCCAGCAAATTTTCAAATGGAATGCATAGAGTTGCATTCTGGTATCCAACTTAAATGAAAATTCAATCAAATCTCTTTGTTGGACCTTTGTAAATCATACCTGCCCAGAGATAAATATCTCTCACTGAATAGTCATGCGTTATTAATGTCATCATTGTTTGGAAGCATGTACATCTGTGAATAACTATTTTCACGAGTGAAGAACACTAAGAATAAAATTAGAACCAAAATATCGGATTAAAATCTTGAGAGTTCCCTGAGAATAGCAACATCTTCAATTGACCCAGATATTGATGCATTAGTCTCTCAAATTCAGTGCAAATATCACATCAATTTTATGACTCCTACTGTTATCTCTATAATTATAAATAAAATTTATAATGAAATAAATATGTTAACTATATATTATACTTTTTTTACTATTCAACTATTTTTAATGTTAGGTATATTTTTGTGTGGCCCAAAACAATTTGTCTTCTTTCAACGTGGCCCAAGGAAGCTAAAAGGTTGGACACCCCTGGTCTAGAGGTAAGCATCGAAGTATGGATGCGAGAGACTCTATTGCACACTGCCGTTGTGGTTCCTAATGCCCTCTGGCTAGAAGTTCCAGACCAGGTCCATACAGGCTTCGGGCTGAGAAATGCGGTTCCAGTTTATAACAGCACCACAAAGTTCGGGGTCCGACTTGGATAGGTGCCACCACAATATTGACGGAGCACCCCCAGGGGCGATTTCTGGGGGTCGTACCTCGGGCTCCTACTGTATACTGACGGTCATTACAGAACTTGCATATATTCAAAAATTCACTGTCATTCAAACATATGGTTGGTCTGTATCCACTATATTGGATTCGATCAGCTGTTAATCTATGTATCATGGATTGTCGTCATGTATTTAAAGATTTTTCTTGAAATAAATGTACCCCGTCCTAAAGCGAGGCAGTATAGCAGTATCGAAAGATCGGAAGAGAAGTAAATTGAGACTCAACAGTCGGCTGTTGAAAGGCTCGACCGTTTGAAAGAACAATACCGGACAACAGGCACACATATAACAGAAAAAAATCACGGTATAATAAATTCAACATAACATCGAATAAATTAATAAATGAATGAATATGTACATTAAAACATCCTGTTTCATCCTGTGTTGTCGGCCTTAAAATGAAAGAGGGTGAGATCTGAAGGAATGGCATAAAAACTCAGTTGTTACACATTCATCCCCCCCCCCTCAGGTGAACATCTTACCAATCGATCGCAACAATCCCTCTGACTAAGGCCCTGTTCACATAGAATCCTTCAGCGTCAGCGTTAAATATTCCGTTGGCGCTGATTGGTTAAATGGGTTAATGATTGGAATATGATTGGTTAAAAAAATTGACGCTGACGGATTCTATATGAACAGGCCCTAAGTCGCCTACATGGTGTAGTGGTTAGCGTTCTGAGGTGCCACGGAGTGGGCTTGGATTCAAATCCCGAATACGGCTTGGTCGTTCACGCGTCGTCCCCCTCATAGGGAGCAATACTGGCTCACCTATAGGGTTCTCCCATGATAAAGCAGCCCGTAAATCGCAGCGAATAACAAAAGACGAATGTCTCACATCAAAGTACCTCCGCATTAGACAAAATAAAGAAAAAAATCCCTGTGACTAAATCTTTTATGTTTTGCTGAAAGACAAAAGAATTAAAATTATCGGCAATTACTACAGATGCACCCCCCCCCCCCCCCCTCCCCCAGCAGAGCAGAACCCCGAAAATGTGAGTATATTGAACATCCTAGTTAAATTCTATTCCCATTTTGAAAAAAAAAAAAAAAAAAAAAAAAAAGAGCATGAATGACATGTTATTAATTGCGTTCATATAAATTATCCATCTAATTGAATAAATGGTAAGTAGTAATATAAACTCTGATTCTGGGCGAACACCAAAATTGATTTATTTAATGTTTTTACCAATGAGGAGGCACTTAACGTGAAGACACTCGCCTATAATACACCGCAGTTTTGCTGGCTGTTTTATTATGGGGGCATCATATTGGCAGACAAGTATTACCCCCTATGACGGGACGACACATATACGGAGGCATTTTAGTGGCGTGACGCCGAGATTCGATCCGAGCACCCCAGCACCGAAAATCAGCGCGCTGTACCACAAGGCCGCCGCAGGCCTTCCAAAATGGATTTATCAACTACTGTATTTTTCGGACAATAAGATGCACCTCTTTACATAAAAATATCGAATTAAAATTGGAGTGCGAAGATACTAGTCCGAAGGTAACATTAAAATAAAATGAATATTTTATATATATATATATATATATATATATTTAAATCTTTATGAAGTAAGAAATGGGAAATAATCCTAAATACCTAACGAAATACAAAACATTTTTTTCTAAAAATCCTCCAATTAATTTGAGGTGCGTCTCTTCGTCCGAAAAATAAGGTAAATCTGTTAACTAATCGTTTACTTGTATTTTCAATGTCTTTCATTGAATGTACTATCTAACGATATATTCAGTACCTAATGTTTGACGTCATGCAGTTTGTCGCAAACAAGGACGCAATATAAAGCGAACGAGAATTTCACTCATTTGTCATAATCTGCAAGACAGCCCCAGTCTTGAACACCATCTGGTTTGAATAAATAGATAATTATGCTGAAGATCCGTCACTCAAAGCATGAATTGAATTCCTGACAGTCTCTAAGTGGTACAACCATTAAGAAAGTTTGAATGACACTGATATTCAAACATCAAAACAGAAATGAAACAGGCCAAATATTTGTTTTTCGTCTGGCAAAGACAGTTTGAAGTACGTGTCGCCAAACTGAAGAGCTGAGGGTTTGTTTTTTAATTATGACGTAAAGATATGGACAAATAAAATTTCTGAAAATGAAAAATGCGGTTGCAGATTGATAACTGACAAAATATAGAAAATTGCTGACATAAAACACAAAACAACACACATTTATTTATTGTTGTCTTCAGTAGCGTTTTTATGAATTTATAAAAACTAAATTTCCCAAAGTCCGCGTGTTTTTCCAAGAAAGTACGTCTTTTCAGAAAAGTTTTGTCTGAAAATAAGAAATCATTCTAGGTTTCAGCAAAATTTTGATAACAGCGCTATATAAAGCGAAAAATCTTGTTTTTGAAGACACGGAATACACAAACTTAAGTGATGATTATTAAGATAAGTGATTGTATAGTGAATCTCTTAAAAGTAATGAAATTTTTCAACGAATTTTAGGGAAGCTACATCACTTAGACGGTTTCTAACGTCTATTCAAAAGAGGACTTGCATTCGCAACTGCAGTGGCACAGCCATGATTTTTGCTGGAGGGAGACTGAACTTAATTTAATTCGAAACTAATGCAAATAACGAAGATTTTAATGCTTTACTGCTGAAAAATATAAACAGTTTGGGAGCTGTGGCCCTCAGTGCACCACTGGTCATTGAAATATTATTTTCAAAAAACATTTTTTTTTTCAACGCGGCAGGCCCTTGTCTTTGACGGTAGATACTTCTTAACATTGTCTCATGAAGAGCCGTGAAGGTTTGCTGGCTCCTTTATTATGGGAGCACCATCTAGGTGTATCAGCATTGTTCCCTATGAGGGGGACGACGCAGAAACGACCAAGCCATATCCGGGATTTGAACCCAAGCCCACTGCGTGACAGCTCAGAACGCTAACTACTACACCATGTGGGCAGCTTTCCAAAACACATAGAGAAGGAAAGTTACTGCAGTAAACATTTGCAAAAAAAAAAGTGTCCTCAAGCAAATGCCTCCGCGTCAGAGGGGAAGTATGATTGCAAAACGCGATAAGTGTACAGTTGGCTTTCGAAATCAGATGATTAGGTAAAAAAGATTTCCATCTGCCACATATATTTCACCCTTTTATTGCTTCGTCACTCATGGAAACGAATGTCGATGACATCACAGGTTTCAGTCATAGTAATTATTTTAGGTTCGATAAAAATTTTCATCGGCTATGCAGATAGCTACTTCGAAAACTGTGCGTTGGCTATCGAGCCCATGACTGACCTACAAGGGCGAGGGCTATCACGTTTATTACGTTATAGAAGATTATAGGCTATTATATTCATTATCCCTCGGGGTAGGTACTTCTACACTACAAGATCCCTAAAACTGGGGCTGTGATTTGTTTATAGTCCACGTGCAGTATGGTGAATAACATATGGTTTAAGGTTATAGTAGGTTGTATAAGGTCCGCATATGCAGTCCAGTCCATTTTATTAAGATGATGTTGTATAGGGTAAGTCAACAACCCCTACAGATGCCTATGCACTAACATCCTATACTGATAAGGTATTTCCTTTGGGGGTGTTGGCCAAGGACGACACTTGAGCTCGTGATTTCGGTACCAAGGACCTTGGTTTGCAAGCAATGCATATCGTGTTGTACTCTCACAAGAAAGAGCCAACTCCAAATTTTTCTCTCTTCCGAAACTAAGTGGAAAGAACTGAAATTCCCAAATTGTCTTGTTGGACCTTTAGCTTTAAAAAAAATCTAGGCACAGACTCGAACTGGTTCAAGTCTGTGCCTCAGTCCAAAGAAGCCAAATACGGCAAATTTTTTTTTTAGATGGAAAGCAAATTTTGCTTTTGCTCTTCGAAGAGTAGACATTTGAAAAAAAAATTCTTTTATTTCTTTAGCCTTTAAAAAGAGCTTGGGCTTGTATCACCCTAATTTAGGGTTGCAAGGAGCACTTAAACCAAGAAAGGGGAATTTTACAGAGACAATCTTTTATCTTCAAATGACATTTTCTGCTATACGAGAACAAGACTGTAGATTGGCTCATTTATAAATATTTCTCAGTCGATATTATTTTCAAACAAATGTTTCAGGTGATGAAAGGCCCTTATCTAGCTGACTTTCCCTCTGATGCTATATCAGAAAATATCCCACTTTAAAGACGATGCACCGGAAAGAAACTAAATACTTTCGAAATTACTAATGTACACAGTTCATTACACCCTAAAAATAAAGGTTATCAGATAATGGGAAGATTTTATGTGGCACGGTTATTTTAAATTGAAAAGAAATGTTTAAAATTCTGAAAAAAAATCCTTTTAGAGTTGTTTACAATTTGTGCTACTTTAATAAATCGTGACTTCCTTGTTGAAAACCGACAAGAAAGGGGTCGGGGTTATCTTCACAGTTATGGGCTTCTATTCAAGAGGTCAGCTTTCTCTGCCTCACTAGCTGAATTTCATGGTGACTGTGTAAAAGGACTGGGTAAAAGTTTTAAGTTGTTCTAGTTTGTTTCGCACAGATACTGATTAATGCAAACTTAAATATAGATGAAGGTTAGGAGGATATACTGAAGAAAAAAATATCACTGAATACTAACATGGACAAAGTGCATCACTTTTAAGCGGAGTACAAACATACAAACCTGATTTAAAATGAATAATATTTCGAAAACAGAAAGCAACGTTTCCGACAAAACAAAATTTTGTTATTTAAAAATGAGAAAAATCAGTTTTCAATCTTTGGAACTTTTTTTTCTAGCAAAGGCACTTGTCGTGTTGACATTCGCCTATAATTCAACGTAGTTTGTTGGCCATTTGATTATGGGGGCACCATATAGGTGGACCAGCATTACCCCCTATGAAGGGACGACACAAACGGAGATATTTTAGTGGCGCGACGCTGGGATTCGATCCGATCACTCGCAGCACCGAAAACCAGCACGCTGTACCTCAGGGCCACCACAAGCCTTCCTTTAGAACTAAAATCTTGTAAACAGAACCAAACCCCAAATGGATTAAAGCTTTTTGTTGTTCAACCGATTAGGTTTTGTTTTTACGAGATTCTAAAGATACCTAGCAAGGAACTTTAGATAAATGACAAATGAATTAAGTTTCATTCCGAGATGGACTAAACTTGAAACACACACATTTATAGAAGTGTACACATATATATTACCTATTTATCAGTATAAAGATTTTTTTTCAATGCGGCAGGTACTTGTCTATGACGGTAGGAACTCCTCTGACATTGACCCATGAAGACCCGCGAAATTTTGGTGGCTACTTTATTATGGGGGCTCCATTTAGGTGAGCCAGCATTGCTCCCTTTGAGGAGGACGATACGGAAACGACAAAGCCTTATTCGGGATTTAAACCCAAGCCCACTACGTGGCAGCTCAGAACGCTAACCACTAAACTATGTGGACGGCATATAAAGACGTTATACCTAGCAATTTTATCATTGTAGACACATGTAGTTTGTGTTATTTGATTCTAACAGTTCCATAGTACGTTTTCAGCCGAGAAAATAAAGTTGCTTTAACTGAGAATTTCGTCTCCTGGACTCCCCGTTCCTTTCATGTAAATAGCTGAAACTGATGTCTATTAAAAGATTAACCCTCAAACCGGCCCATGAATTTGTTGCCACTATCAGGGCTATTGGTCAAATTGACCCCCAAGCCTAAAAAGCTGTTATTTTTGCGTTATTACGATGGAATTGCATGTTGATATTAGGCAAAGGGTTGTTTGATTTATATTAGTGATGAATAGTGAGGGAAAAAATTATCTACAATATTTATTCAATTTATTCAATTTATTTTGATCTGGTATCAACATCATAAAATTGTAGGGCTCTGAAAATAATTGCACAGTGTTTCTTAGACATTATTGCTCGAAAAATTAGCATGCCAGTGATTGAGGTAGAGAAGAGTGATGTCAAGGCTTCACGTGATACTTTAAAAATCGCACAGAACACTGAAATCCCTATCAGGATAGGTAGACCTGTTATTTCTCAGTGGCAACAACAGGCCTACCGGTCATTTTCACCGCCATACTTTTACAAAATTGCAACTTACTGGCAAATGGCGAGCATTTGTGAAACCCTGATGTGCTCTCCCTGATGTCCAGGAACTGACTGAGGATGTCAAAGCCAGCTAAGCGTTCACACCTCTCCCCACTCCTGCCTCACCCCTTAGTTCCACCGCTGCCGGTCATAATGACCGGTGGGCGAGAACTGTAAACTGTTTGAGGGTTAAACTGTAAAAAAAAAAATTTTAAAAATTCAGGTAGTCTCTTCTAAGGAAACTTCCGCAGGTGATTAACGTAGGATTACTTATCGTTTCTTACCTCTTTTGTATGTATGTATGTGTTATGTATATATTTATCTATATATTTGTGCGTATATATATATATATATATATATATATACCGGGTGTCCCAAAAATGACCGACGATTTGAAAAATCAATTAAAGAAAAACGGAAGGTGATAGAAATGTACGGTTTGCTGCATTCTGCTTAGGCAACCAGGGAATATATTTTCACTAATTTTCAAAATTAGTTGCAAAGTTAGCCAACAGATGGCGATGCTAACTGGGAAAAACTGTAAAGCAATGTTTTCAAAGGAAGAAGCATATGCAAAGTGGCATGGATTGGCCTCCCTATTCGCCAGATTTGACACCTTGCGATTTTTTTTCTTTGGGGGGTACTTGAAAGATCAGGTGTATCGTCACAATCCGCAAACTGTAGATGAACTGGAACAATACATCTCTGCTACTTGTCAGAACATTCAAACTGAAATGTTTGCACGGGAGTCTACGAATTTTGTCCTCAGACTGCGCCACGTTGTTGCTGCAAATGGTGGTTATTATGAAAACATTGTTTTATAGTTTTTCCCAGTCAGCAGCGCCATCTGTTGACGAAATTTGTAACTAAATTTGAAAATTGGTGAGAAAAAATTCCCTGGTTACCTAAGCAGCATGCAGCAAACCTTACATTTCTATCACCTTCCGTTATTCTTTAATTGATTTTTTAAATCGTCGGTCATTTTTGGGACACCCGGTATATATATATATATATATATATATATATATATATATATATATATATATATATATATATATATATATATATATATATATATATATGTATATATATGTGTGTGTGTGTGTGTGTGTGTGTGTGTCAGTCAAAATTTTGTCACATTTTGGTACTTTTCTGCTGTTTAAGTGATAGAATCTGGGTTTGGCGAGCTGCCAAAATTATAACTCGCGAGAACGGATGGACGGACAGATTTAGCGTGTGAAATTTTCCTTTCTGCAGGACCGTTATGGAGGAACATAATCCTACGTTAAAACTCATTTCGAGATTTTTAACACGCATCTAGATCTTATAGACTGAAATCATTTTTTCTTCCTCTGTTAAAGGTTGTGGGGACATTGGTATATTATTTGTTTTAGAAATTTTGGCGAACTTGAAAAAGGTGGGAACGTAAATCTGTCAAAGCGATAACAGTAGCCCCTTCGTGCTAGAAAAAGATGTATGTGCAATTAAGATTAACATAAACTGGAATTTAGAATAAAAATAATGATGATGAGTATATAATAATAATAAAATTTAGGAAAAAATAATGATACCGCATTTTTTTGTAAAAAAATGCTACCAATTTTGGGATTCATAAACGAGTAAGAATGATTAATAATGATTTTTAGTCTACACTTCTGGTATTTTCGGGATGTAGCTTTCATCCCACTACTATTAAAAATAGGAATTTATGTGAATCAGCAGATTTATAACTAAGAGTGTGAAAATAAATTTACAAATAGTTCAATGTAAATATTATTGTGAATTTTATTTATTCAAAAGTTTGAACGTTTTTCATAAATATTATAAACTAATTTATTATCCATTATACTGAAAAATATGTCGAGATTTTTTTCTAAGTAGTAAAACAATATGGTGCCATGATAGTACATCGCTATTTAAATTCATGTAATTATAATTTTTAAATATTAACTTACATTTTAAAACGTTGGTTATAAAAATCATACTACATATTCTAGGTTTAGTTTTAATAATAAAGCAATAAATTAAAAATCTTCGTTTCCATTTTTAGCTCTCAAACAGTAGGTGTTTGTTGTGTCCACTACATTGTGTAATCAGCACAATTTACAAAATGAAATTAACTTTACTTCTATTTAAAAAATGAATAAGTGGAATTTCAAAATATTTAATGCATTTCAATCCCCAGACTTTACTACATGAGCGACATTGCAGTTGGTTGTCAAGAAAAATATAATTTTGTAGTGGATTATGCAATCAGACCGAACATTTACAGTCAGACATTACAACTTCCCTCTAGTTGATTTATTTCAGCTGGACGTAACCGTAAAAAATAAGTAAGAGCTTTGAAAATTTGTACCAGCTGTTTAAACAGGGCTTTTCAAACAGAAACTCGCTCTCGAAAGGAAATCAGGGCTATTTTCGTAGCCAGGATTAGTCCTATATTTTACCAAAATAGTATCAGCCGTATATTTGAACTGTTAAAAAAGATATAAACACCTTTTGGAAAGGGAAATTTGATAACTTATTTTCATATTTTCGTTAATGAACCTCAAAACATCTATTACATTCAGTTAAAAACCTGCATTTTGCATAATTTTCTCAAATGCGGATTCTTAAAAAGAATGCATAATATGTGTTAATTTATATAAAAAAAACACATCATAAAGTGTTTAAAGAGAGGTGAGACAGTTTCAGAAAAGAGAGAGTTATTAAACAAGTCAATTTAAAAAGAGGACAGTCAAAAAATAAAATAAGAAGAGGCGAGGCATACTGTGTGCCTCGAAATTTCCTTTTGGCGCTAGATGCTCTTTTAAATCAATCTGCAATTTCCATTCGGATTCTCTTTTCCAAAAAATTTAGATTAAATAACGGGCTACAAACGTCTAACCTTTATATTCTCTAACTTAATTTATAAATAAATAAAAAAAAAGATTTTTAAAAAAAGCATACGTATCAAATGCCGTGTCACCACAAGTTAAAATAGCAAAAACAAGTTTCTTTACATCTATGGCGTCACCATTGAATTACCGCGTAAGATAACAGCTACACTATACTATCTTAAACTGTGGTTACGAAAAACTCCCAAAACTCGCATATTAATTTCATGCTTAAATGACTGTTTATATCCCAAAGCTGTACCTGAAACGCTTAGCGGTCTAACTAAAACTCTGCTGACTTAGCTAGCTTTATCAAACTTGTAATACGGTTTTCTACTTTCCTTCTGCAAGGCAATTTATTGTATTAACCTCATGTGACGTTACCTGCTCTAAATCGTGATGCAGTAAAAGTGCAGTCGATAGATTAATATACAGATATTAAAGTTAAGGAATAAGAAAATAAAATTTAACGTGCAAATATGAAATTTCTCCGCAATAAATTAATAATAAGTGCCCCTCTGAGAAACCCAGTAAGGATGTGTAAAGATGTGGTGGCTATGCAAACTACCAACAAACCCTTTGCTATAGAGATTCACTTAGGCAAAGCAAAAGTTTTAAAAAAGACTGTCTTCAGAGCAAACTCACAAAAGTAAAATAGACAACTAGCATCTTAGTTTATCTAAGATTTTTTTCCCAGTGGTTTTAGAATAAGAGCAAATTCTCATAGAAGGACATAAAAAAATTTTTCAACAATCTCTCAATTCATCCACCATAACTCTATGTTTATTTTATGATACTTTGCAGCGATACTGTTAATTAAAGTGATACTTTTAAAAATTAGTAATATGCCCATAATTGGAATAATTAGGGATACGTAAATTTCGCATGAAAAATATCAAAATTTCGCAACAAAAAAATACAATAAATAGTTTTTCGCATTTATTCGCAATATATATATATATATATATATATATATATATATATATATTCAAAAATTTTGCATTTATTAAAAAAATTACAATTTTACTGACTTAGATTTCAAAATAATCTATGCATTTCATTGCATTCATTTAAGTATCAAAATTCTTAGTTAAAAGCTAACATTGTAGTAGTCTCCACATTCTGTTCCTTAAGTCTTTGCCTTCTGCCATTAATTACTATGTTGTATGTACTAAAATATATCAGCATCTACTCTGTTAACGGAACTATAGAGACTTTGTATAGCTGCCTTTGTAAAGTTAAGGTAGCAGCATTTCGTTGCAATTAAAATCTGTATAACATCAACAGGAGTCTCTTTGTTGACTACTGTAAGTAGCGGAAATATCCTTGACTTTGGCACTCAAGAGACGTTCTTAAATCTACTAAATTGTTCCACAAAACTTAATGGTTGATTTTTACAGTTAGATTTTTAGGTTCGACTCAGACAAACTGCCCGGGTGAAATTCGGAGCAAATCCGGAGGAGAGTGGGATTTCTCAGTTAAAGACCACGGATGGTCTTAGTTAAGCAATTATGTTAATAAACAATTAATAAATTGTTAAAATATATATATAATAAAAATATATACAATAAATATAATAAACAATATATATGTGTGTGTGTGTAAAATATATATAATATTTATAGTAAAATATTCATTTAATTTTTATGTTACCTTCGGACAATAAGATGCACCCCACTTTTAAGTCGTTTTTTTATGTTAAAAGGTGTGTCTTATGGTCCAAAAAATACGGTAATATACAATAAAATATGTTCGTCCCAAATCCTTCTTCCCTAGTCCACTACTCCATGACTAATATGAAATAAATAAATAAATAAATAATATATATATATATATATATATATATATATATATATATATATATATATATCGTTTTGTGTTAAGAATATCTGAAGCACAACTCTTGTTCCGCCAATCATGGGCCAAATAACCAATTTCTGAAAACTGCTGCTCACGAAATCGACAAACAATCCCACACCATATACTTACATCATCATATCATAGTAGAGTGAGTAGGAATAATTTTCTCCTTACTTTTAGCCGACCGTCTTTATTTTTATCCAATCGTACAGAAGCCGTTGCTTCCAAGAATACCTCATTCACTTCCAACCTTCAGCCTTCGAAACCATATCACGTGCGCTCCAAACTTGTTCTTCCTCGGAAAATGAGGTAGTTTAACTATCGGAAAATGGGTACTACAGAGGAGGTTGGAAAAAAAAGGCGCGAAGATAAAATTGAAATGAAAAAAATAAAATATTTACTCAGATACTCGTTTCAGGTAGCTAAGTCGGAACGTTAACCTGAGGTATGGGGAAATAAATAAATAAAAAAATGCTTTGTAAAACGCTGTTGTTCTAAGTTAAAAACAAAGACGTATAAAATCGAGGACTTTTTTTTTTATTAACAATGTTCGCCTACCCCATTTCGTCCCATTCACAAAAAAAAATTGTACTATACAAACTGCATGTTGACACCAGTGTTGCAAAATCGAAAGTGATTCAGTGGTAAATTCAAAGAATAATCAAATAAATCAGATGCATGGCTAAACATAATAAATAATTTTAATACCACACACAAAAAAATTATATGGGTGATTATAAGGGTATAAAAACCCAATCAAGAATACTAACATTAAACTCGTTCGAAATAGGACCTATTGTCCCGTACCAAAATCTTATTACATCTAGTTCAAATCATAATCTAAATTAATATATTTGAGGTAAAGAGGGTGCGAGATTATCTCAGCCAAGCAGCGCCACCAAACATCGTCTATACAGTGTGTAACAAAGTTAGAAGACCACTGTGGATTTTGTGATTTTTACTATAAACAGTATAATATTTTTAAAATTAAATTAGGTTGATGTTAACAAATGAATTATAAAATATATGTAAATTATTTTAAAGAGATATTTATATATACTAATTATTTTATCAACAATTTCAAATTTTTCCTATCAAATATCTGTAACAAAATTATAAGACCACTAGTTGAAAAATATTTTTTAATAAAACTAATATGATGTTGATCCACCATTTTTCTGAATAACTTCAAATACTCGATTTTTCATTGAATTAATTAGGTTTTCGAGCAAATATTTGGGAATTTTGTCCCATTCATCCATGATAGCTAGTTCCAATTCATACACAGAATCATACTGACGGTTATTTGCATACACTTAACGAGCCAAATGGCCCCACAAGTTTTCGGTGGGATTCAGGTCTGGACTAAGGCTTTGTCAGTTTAAGACCTCGATTTTTTCTTTTTGAAACCAGTTTTTAGTTGATTTAGACACATGGCATGGTGCATTGTCTTGCTGAAATTTCCAGTTTGATCCTCCTAAAAATGGGCCAAAAGGTATAAGGTGTTGGTAAAGCAGTTGTTGATAACAAATGAAGTCCATTTTTCCAAGAACTCGCTGCAGATCACATTTCCCATCATATGCAAAAGCTCTCCACACCATCACAGAGCCACCACCCATCTGTCTGCTGAAGAAAACCCGAGGTTCCGTTCGTAAATCATGCCAGTAGGAAATATTACCGTCCGGGCCATCCAAATTAAATTTTTTTTCGTCGGAAAAAATAATATTTTTCCAAGCAGCATCCCAGGTCATGACTTCCTTTGTCCACTTCAGCCTTCCTTCGTTATGATGCTTTAACAGTCTTGGTTTTCATTTTAATTTCCGAAGAGCACCATTTGAATTTGATCTTAAAGTGCGCCAGACTGTCATATGTGAAATAGTTTTACTTGTCTGCTGTGTTATTTTACGAGTAGACAAGTTCTGTTTCGTTGCAAGCTTGAAAATTTCAAGCTCTTTCTGCCAGATCTTTTAAATTTTCCATAAAAATCTCTTTTACTTAAAAAGTTATGAATAGCAGTTTTACAACATTTAAGTATCTTACTTATTTCACGTTCCGATTTTCCAGAGCCCATATAAAACGAAATTTTTCGAACTTCTAGTTCAGATAATTCTCTTCCACGCGGCATTGTGAATTTCCTCATAAAAACAAACAAATTAAATTCTATTTTCTTTTACAATATTATTGTTCGGACATTTTTGTGATGTAAAGTTACAGTTTATCTATGATTTTGAAAAAAAAAATAAAATAGTTTTAAAAAAGGAAACGATTTTAAATAAAAAAATAAGTGGTCTTACTTTTATGTTACACCGATATTTAAAAAAACCGTTTCTGTGTGAAATTAACTCAATTTTTTTTTCCTTTAAGCGATTTATTTGAGAAAATATAACTTTTTTTCATTTGCTTCAAATTTTAAAATTATTCATTTTATGCAGTGTAATACACTGCTGGCCACCCAAATTGCAACACCAAGAAAGACAAGAGATATCACAACAAAATTTATTTTGTAGATAACATGTTGACCAAGTATCAAATGATTAAATTTATAGACTTCTGTGAAGTGTGGTTCCTGCCAAAATCAGTAGCCAGAGTAGCTGCCATTGTTGGAGATCACCGCTGCCACACGCCTCGGCATTGATTCAAAGACACTTTGGGTGAGTTCTTGGGGTACAACAGACCAAGCAGTTACCACACGTTGCCAAAGTTGATCTGCTGTGGCAGCTGGGAATGGAATCTGGGTCAATCGTAGAGCAACCATGGACCACATGTTTTCTATCGGCGAAAGATCCGGAGAGCGAGGCGGCCAGGGAAGCAATTCAATCTGGCGATTGACGAAGAACCGTTGGACAATGCGTGCCACGTGTGGTCACGCATTATCCTGTTGAAATATGGCTGTGAGCAAGCCCTGAAGGTAAGGAAGGACAACTGGCTCCAACACCTCGGAGATGTAACGCTGGCTGTTTAAAGTACCGGCAATGCGTACTAGAGGTGTGCGAGAGTGATATCCAATACCGCCCCATACCATAATACCCGGTGCAGGACCAGTGTGGCGGTGCATAACGCAGCTGTTCAGCATCCTCTCTTCACGGTGTCTCCAGACTCGAATGCAACCATCGTGGTGTTGCAGACAGAAGCGTGACTCGTCAGTAAAGACAATTTCATTCCATTCTGCCGTCCACATCCTTCTCTCATCGCACCATTGGCGGCGGAGACGTCTGTGGTTCTGCGTCAAGGGTAGACAAAGCAATGGACGTCTTGCGGACAGACCACTCTGCTGTAAACGGCGTCGAATGGTACGCGCAGACACTGGATGATGCGTTACAGACTGCATGTACTGTGCTATGGTTCGTGATGTGACTGAGCGATCCGTCACTGCCATGCGCACAATTTGCCTGTCATCACGTGAAGTGGTGCGCTGAGGTGGATGCGATCGAACATCCCGGTCCGTCGTACTCTCCTGCATCGAACGATCACATATCCGCATTACAGTTGTTTGGTTTCGTCCAACACGACTACCGATTTCCCTGAAAGATAATCCACAATCTCGGTAGGCCACTATCCTTCCTCTGTCGAACTCGGATACTTGATCAAAAGATGATCGCTGTTTTCGACGAGGCATAATTGATCGTTTTTTTTGAAAAAACCACAAGAAAAACACAATTTCCGAACTTCAAATCGTCGAAATCTCCAAGCCTTAAATAGCGCTTTGAAAAGGCGCCACAGGCGCGCGTGATGTGCGTCTGCGCTGAAATTCTAATCATTTGCATATCTCACCTCCGCTAATGCATGTTGTAAATTTCATGTTATTTGCATGTTTCCTTCAGGGTGTTGCATTTACAGTGGCCAGCAGTGTATTAAAATGAGTGATATTTTGGGTGGTCTTAAAATTTTGTTACACACTGTAATCATTTAGCCCAGTACCGCTACCTAACTGAAACTTTCTCAACACCAGTATCTTAACAGATATAAAAGTAAAAACTTTAATCAGTTTAACCAATGACAAGCAAAATAAAGGTTTCATGCCTTCCATAGCCCACGCTACTATCAAGTGGCTATAAATTGTTAGGGTAGTCTGAGTTATAAGAATCGTTTTCTCCATTCAACCAATTTTGATAGACATTAATATCGTGGGGGACATTAAGCCAAAATTATGAATCTCCAGTGTACAGGAAATCTTAGACCTACGTTTAGCAAGGTATATAACCCATGAGTAAGGTGCAGGGAAAGGAATTCCTTATTCGGAATTTCTATAAGTTTTTGTTGGTAGCTGGCAAAGGGAAGATTTCAGAAAGAACCATCGCCCATCACGAATTGTGGAACAAAATTTACAGCGTAAGAATTGTCAAAATTATCATCTTTTGCGATTGCGTCATCTTCTTGCGCCGTAAGTTTTCCACCTCATGCTTTTTGTCGTGGGAGACATTATTTTACCATTCTACGTACTTGACCTCACCTGAGAAAAACAGTTACAATTTCATCACAGGTAAAATTATTATTGGTAAGCTTTGATTTATTTTTAGCTAAACGTAGTAATCACGTTTCCCTCTTGTCCGCAACATATCGATAAAACTTTTATTTATCTTAAATTGATGGGTTTTATTTTTTCTTTAATATCGCTAATTCTATTCTTATGACGGTTCTAAACAGCAAATAAAATTACCCCAACAGTTTATACACAAACTAGCTGAATTCCCGTGCTTCGCTACGGAGTACATTCAAATTAAATATAACTGTCAATGTATGCAGTTAATGCCAAAAAAATTATAAAAAAATCGTAACGGATATTTTTATAGACAAAATAATGTAGAAGAAAATATTGAAATTAAATCTAATAGGACATACTAAAGAATATAGTACAGTTTGAGGAACATTTCTTTTACTGTATTTGAATTTTTTTTTCATAATGTCCAATCGTCTGCCGCATTAGAAAGAAAAAAATTATATTTTTTTGCCAATTTATTTCGTTGTTACGCACGTGACACAAAATTAATTAGAAGTATCGCAAAAAGAAAAGAAACCACGTGATCAGCATTTAATAAATTAAATTCTAAAAATTAATCTTTAAAAATTTACCAAAACTCAGAAAATGGAGGTAAAGATTCGAAAGAGATTTCATTTTAAAGGAATTTTCATGATCTTTCTCTTGATATAAATTTTATAACCCTCCGTTTATTATTTTAAATGCAAACTTTAAAGAATATTACAAAAACAGCTTAAAAATTTAAGTTAAAAAAATCTAAGAAGAATTTTTCAAAAATCTTTTTTACTGCATCCCTACACCCTTGCCATTGTTTTTTATATATAAATTACTATCTGAAAACCCGCACTTCACTAAGGAGTATATTCAAATTAAATACAACGGTCAATGTATACAATTAATGCCAAAAAATAAATAAATAAATATATATTTATAATAAATACGGCGATCAATGTATACAATTGATGTAAATATATATATATATATATTTATAAAAAAATCGTAAGGGATATTTTCATAGACAAAAGAATGTATTAGAAAATATTCAAATTAAATCTAATAGGACATACTAAAGAATATAACACAGTTAATATAGCACAGTATGAGGAACATATCTTTTACTGTATTTTAATTTTTTTTTTTTGGATAATGTCTAATCGTCTCCCGCATTAGGAAGAAAAATATATTTTTTTGTCTATTTCATTGTTATACACGTGAAGATAAATTTATTTAAAGTACCAGAAAAAGAAATCACGTGATCAGCATTTAATAAATTAAATTCTAAACATTAATCTTTAAAAATTCACCAAAAAACAGAAAATGGAGGTAAAGATTCCACAAAGATCTCATTTTAAAGGAATTTTTATGATCTTTCTCGTGGTGTAAATTTTATAACGCTCAATTTATTATTGTAAATGCAAACTTAAAAAAAGTTACTAAAACAGCTTAAAAATTTAATTTAAAAAATCTAAGAAGAATTTTTCAAAGATCTTTCTTAGTGCATCCCTACACTATAAGAAGAATCGCCATGCAAAATTTCAGCCCTTTAGATTCAGCGGTTTGGACTGTGCGTTGTATGTCAGTCAGTCAATCAGTCAGTCAGTCAGTTACGGAACTGTTTTATACATAGAGATAATACTCATTAACTGTTGAAGGGTTAAACAATGAATATCTCCTAACAAATTGGCATAAATCCCAATTGTCTTTCGATATCTTTGAATTTTGTTGATGAAAATTTGGTCACCCTATCTGCACATGAGCTAACATTTTCGAAACACTGATCATGACGTAATACTACAACCCTTACCGAAAATATTTTATGCCCTTTAAGTTGATCTTTCTAAAGTCCTTCTCACAAAGAAATGAAGTGAAGACGGGATTAGAGTCTTGTCGGATAAAACGTAGGCATAAATGGGCGGAATCTAATGGCGCGACGACCGTGAACGATTGCTCTATCCTCCGAGGCTAATCATTCATTATCATCTGGTTAGGAGCTGAGTGCATTCTTTAGCCTCGATCTGCTCATCGATAAATCCGTCGACTCGAAACCTTTCAGCCCCGTCCTCCGGAGGCGCTTTATCATCTCGCGATGACATGCATCCATCATGCAAAAGTGTGTTCCTCTCCCGATCTATTTACACCAGTTGTCACTGATTTGCAGTAGCTGATAGCCGGCCAATCTCGGTTCACTCCGCACCTACTTCCACCTCCCTCCTCAGCGAAGATTGCAGCAAGGGGTCGTCAAGACGCTGCTCTACGCAAAAATGAGGCCCTGGGCTTGTAAAATGACTCACAATCCCTGGAAGAGAATGAGTACTCACGGATTTTTATATTTGTGTAGAGCAGGGATTCCCAACCTTTTTATGTTTGGGGCACCCTTGGGAATGGGATTAGAAAGTTCTAGAAACATTTAGAAGAGGACGAGTAATCGTATGGTCACAAAATTAGAAATTTTCCCTTTAAAAGAAAAAAAGTTAAGGCTATATGATAAAATGGAAAAGTCTCTAGTCACTCCAGGAAAGTTTGTTACATAAGAATTGATAATCTTTCATTATACAGTCGAACCCTGTTATAACGAACTTCAAGGGACCAAAGGTTTTGTTCGCTGTATCCGATGGTTAACTATATCCGAACCGTTAAGAAAAATGCTAGAGTTCGAAAAATGTATAACACTAAAGTTGCGATGTGTAATCAATAATGATGTATTAAAGAAATTATAAAAATCTATAAAAAATGATCATTAATAAATTTAATCGACTGAAATCGATTACATTAAACTGACCCAATACAAATTAAGTTACATACAATAAGAAAATGGCGAGACCAAAATTTTCGTTATATCCGTAAGTTCATTATATACCGAGTTCGCTATAACGGGGTTCGACTGTACATGAAATTAATGAGGTTTTGATGCATTCATAGCGACACTTGGCTGCAGAAAAGAGTAATAAAAAATTATGAATGCGCTTTGATTATACTCAAATGAGCTTTCAGAAGCATTTATAGAGTGCGAGTAATCGCATGGTCACAAAATTAGAAATTTTCCCTTTAAAAGCAAAAAGTTAATGCTATATGATAAAATGGAGAAATCTTTAGTCCCTCTTAGGAAGGTTTGTTACTTAAGTATTGATTATACCATGTAAATCAGGGTTTCCGAGCTTTTTACGTCTGCAGCCCCCTTGAGAATGGGATTAGAAACTTTTTTTGTTTGCGGGTACCCATTTTAGAATTTTAGGTTTTTTCAATTTTTTAAATGATAAATTAAAGTGGAATGTACTCGTATATCAGGACCATCGTAAATTTAAGTTAAAAAAATACCTATTCCATTGCTGATTCCATTCATTTAATGAAAGATTTGCCGTCTTTTTCGGACGATAAGACGCACCTCAAATTTATGGGAGAATTTTTAGAAAATTATTTTGTATTTTGTTAGGTATATAAAGATATTTCGATTTCTTACTTAATTTTTATTTATTGTTAAAATAATTCGTACCGGGAATATTCAATCACTACTAATTTTATTAACATGTTGCGCCAACAACTGAACTTAGCTAATAACTTTGATCCAGTATAAAGATTTTATTTTAATGTTTCCTTTGGACCATAAGACGCACCCCAATTTTAAATCTATTTTTTTATGTAAAAAAGTACATATTGTGGAATTTCAGCCTCGTGGCCCGAAAATCCCGTTAGATAAAAAGCGGGAGACTTTAAAAATACCTGTTCGAACGGGTTTCTCCGTTCAGGAATTTCCGCCCCTGCAGGGGTTGTGTAAGTGCAATCGAATCAGCTGATTGACCAGCGGCTGGACAGCGAGAGGGACAATACCTGGCTCCTGAATGTCTGCAAGTTTGACATTAAAATATAAAAGGAACTCCGCCCCTTTATGAAGCCTATTAAGAATATTCCGATATTGTATCGATATGCAAATGATCGTCGGTGTTACACCCGAGACCCCAGGAGGGCCAATGAGAAAACTGTTTCAGGAGCGGGGAGATTAAATTGTTCCGCTAGGGGAAAACTGAGGAAAACAAAGAGGATGCCCGAGATTTTTTGGAGGATTTTTCGCCGAGCGTCTTCGTTTTGTAGGAGCTCTTCTAGTTTCTGCTAAAGAGGCTCCAGGATTTTTTCTTAGAGAGTGAGCAAAGACTGCTCTTCGTCGATTTTCTTGGACCTTTGAGCTTCGATCTGAAAGAGTGCGTGAGGCGAACCACCTGCATCGAGACATCGGTCCTAAATAGCAGAGTCTGACTTCAACGAACGGAAAGTTTTCCCGGACAGTGGTTCCAGCATTCGAGCCTGAATCCCCGAGGACGACCTGCAGTGGAAGTGCACCGACACTTCTGTGACGACTATTCCTAAATTGTGTGTGTGTGCGAACTCAAGTGACGTCCATCTGGGTACATTTTGAGATTCCTATGATCACGACCTAATCGTGTGCATACAATAAAGAACATTTCAATAAATTTAATATCAATTTAATTCTATGTTGATTTAGTTGTCAGTTAAATTTTTTTCACGTAACCTGGGATACGCTACCTAGAGTGTCGGATTAGACACCAAGTCACAGGCAATTGTTACAATATTATTGTCTGGATATTCTGCCATGGATTTCAGTGTAGTCTTCCACTAGAAGGTTACAATGGAAATCGAAAAAAGAGTTTTGTTTTATATTAATGTGAGACTTGGCGATTGATGCTCAGAGCATAAATGTTTGATATCAAGCCTAACAGTTGTGGGCTTGAGGCTAACTAATTCATCCTCAAGAACGAGTACATCGATTTGCGTCAGAATCTGTCGGGTGTCAGAGTAATTGATTCAACTTAATATTTCTTTCAAGTGGGCTCTACGAATATTTTTTTGTTAAAAAAAAATTCGCAGCACCCTAAAGAGCCGTGACACATCGGGAGTCACTGGTGTAGATCATGGGTATCTAACCTTTTTCAATGCTTGTACCCCTTAGTAAAACTTTTTCAATGATTGCACCCATAGAGATAGTACAAATGACAGCATAAACATTAAATCCTTTTAATCATAGTATAAGAAAAATAACTGGAAAAAGGTTGTAAGATTTTTAAAAAAAAAGCATTGAGCAAAGAAAACTGAAATTGGCGAATCAATTTGTTTTTCCCTCAGTTGGGGATGCGGAAGGAAAGTGAAGTAGAATCAACTCAGAAACTCTGTGCAGATGTTCAAAATTTATCTCGTTTCAGTTATAGAACTTTTTTCTTGGTTAGAACTTTATGATAATTCCAGAAAATAAAGAGTATTTTTATAATTTTTTTTATTAAAAGATGCTGGTTTTTCCACCATTACTAAAAATTCTCCGTGAACCCCTGAACAGTCTAGCACGTCACCCAAAGGGTACACATACAACAGATTGAGCAGCACTGGTGTAGAACATAGGTGTACAATATTTTGGTTTGCCTGGGCCTCATTGAAAAAATAGGAATTTTCTTGGGTCGCACATAAAATCTATAATAAACTAGCCGCTGTGCGACCAGCATGGTCTCTTTTAGTTTTAAATTTTCTTTTGCAAAGCAACTCAACTGAAATTAACATATGTAAGGAGTGTTACCATTACCTTTCATCATAAATATACCTTGTTAAGGGGTATTCTCTATAAGGCTGATTCTAAAACATCGTGATTAAAAATATGAATTTCCATTACTTCAGAACAGAGTTAAAGATAAGACTGAGAAACCCAACACCAATGATTTCAAAAATTACATCCCTCTCTGTATGTACTATTTTTCAAAATTAAGATCTACATTTTATCATTACATCAAATAAGAAACTGTTGGAGAAAATTTATTTCAATTAAAAAAATGGAGTAAAAATTCAGCAAGTACTAAAATATAGAGTGGATTCATCACTTTCTGTATGTATTATTGATCACAATTCAGATATCTACACTTAATAATATCAAATAATAAATTGTTGGGAAAATTCCTTCACTTATAAAATGGAGTAAAAATTCAGCAAGTACTGAAAAAAGTGTACAACTTTTAGTATTACTGGCTCTCGGCTGCTATGCCGGCGACAGTTAAGCCTAACCTCACGATCATTTATGCTCTCTCTTTTATGCCTCTCTCAATGAATTATTTCTTCTTCGCTTTCTTTCTTGAGACTGTTCCCAATTTTCACTTGATAGTGCAGCTCGCTTTCGAACATTACTGATTTCAGTGCGTAAATCCATGATGACAAGCGGTTGCAAATTGCGGATGGTCGCTAATGTTTACATTTGGTAGTTGCAGCAGTTACCATTCGAAGTGTAGAAATATTGTTGATTTTTGTGCCGCATACCTACGTGTTTTATATATATAGATGTTTATGCCTAACAAAATTTCCTTTGATTTTTAAATTTTTTATCATAACATTAAAAAAATTTCAGGTAGTCTCTTCTAACGAAACTACCGCGGGTTATTAACGTAGGATTATTTATCATTGCTTACCTCTTTTAAAAAAAAAAATAAAACCAGGAGCTTCGCCCCTTGGCTCGCTACGCTCGCTCCTCTGTTAGGGCTAATAGCTAGATACATAGGGGTGATTCTTGGGCAATGTAACAGTTTCCATCCATTTACTGTTGTCACCCTTATGCGAAGGGCTTTTCATCACTTGAATTATCAGATTTAAAATTCAATTAAAATTCGAAATTTTAAGATAGAGCCTTGAAATGAGGTTTATATGAATAAGAAAGCTTTCAGCTTTCAGATGATGTAAATATTTCCTTTGTAAGATAAAAACTCGAGGAGCATCGATATTACATCCACAAATGGGACGATATTTCTTAAAAAACTGTGTTTCATTTTTTGATGAAAATATTAGTCTATTTAAAAATATTTTTAAACAAATAAGGTCTAGTTTGAAAGAGAAATGTCTGTAGTCTTAGACTGTAAAAAGATCAAAATTTTAGGATAATTTTTTGGCGAGTTATCGTAATCTGAAGATGAAAAAGTCAATATTTTACCACAAAACATAAAATTAAAAAAATCCGACGAAGGTGAGACACGTCTTACTTTGGTCCCCCCATTTTTTCCGCATCCATTGGTATCGCTCTCGACTCCATACCCCCAGCGGTTTCGGAGCAAATAGCGTGACAAGCTTTTGACAGCGGCAGCGGGAGTTACTTTTTTTTAGAATAGAGAGATTCCTACTTACGTTGTCTTTCTGGAACCACAGTCTATCACAAACATTGCACGCGTAACCAAATACGTTATCAAGAAACATTTTCTTGAAGTATTTCGTACATTGTTCATTGAAATGCCTCCAACTTTGCTGCTGCTAATTTTCTAGAACATCATCGGCTTGCGGTATACCAAGATCTTGTTGTATATCAGATGCCTGATAAGCCGATGAAGTAAATGCTTCTTCATTAATTCCAAAGTAATTGGTCATTGTGACCGTCTTTTGTGTATTCTTTTCATACTATCTCTTCTGTCGTTTTTTCTTAACATTGCAGCACGTTTATTAATTTCATACTGTGGATTTTCATCGCATTCCGATTCTTCAATCCTTCTTCGTTTGCGATATTTTCTCTTCGATTCGGCCTCTCTAGCTTTGTAATGTTCATCCTTCCGTTTTCGTTGTTGATGTTCAAGGTCTTTCAACCGTTTTCTTTCTTTCGACAATGCTTTTTGTAGTTAGGATAAAGGTTTATGTGGCATCTTGGAACGCAACTCTGCCACTCAATATATATGGTTTTTCCATGCAAAAAGAATAATGTACACCTACGCGGATGTTGCCAGTAAAGAAACTCATTATTGACATCACATAATGATAATACAAGCAAACGATTTTTAAATTTAAAAGTTCAGTGTGATTAATTATGATAAAATAAAAACCGTACGAAGCGGAGATCTTAATCTTTAAAATGGTACCTCATTTATCGAATTTGGTTGAGTATGAAGGGAGAAAAAGGGATAAAACAAAAAAAGGAAACCTTTTAGAAATAATATTCTGCCACTCTTGATTTATAACCCGCGACGGTGGTTTTCACGTCTGAAATTTTGCTTTACTGCGGACCGTTATGGAGGAATGTAATCCTACATTAAAAAAAAAGAAAGAAACATAAACATAAAATTCGTGGTATATTTGATCTCGTTATTTGTGAAACTAATGTATCAATGTCTGGTTCGAAGAAAGTGGTTGCAATTCTTAGTGAGTTTTAAAAATGTTTAAGAAAAATTTTTCATCTAATTTTACTCTTCATGAGACTCATCTTTAAAGACAGCTGTTCGCAAATGTCCGTAGTACAAAACTGCGATGACGTAGACGTGACTGTAAAACGAGGGACTTTTTCCATTAGAAAGATAGGTCTAGGATCTTAAGGGCTGCATTACTAGCTATCAAAGCGGCGGGTTAGACGCGCCTGGTGTAGAGTTCGAAGTTTATTTATAAAAATCTCATGAAAGTATAGATTTCACTCACAAAAAATTAGATTTTTAATCAAATCGAGTTATTTTCTCGAAATAAAACTGTAGAATATTTAATTTTCTTTTAAAATAGGCATTTCGAGAACTGCATACGGATGCTTAATGTCATAGAGCCTGTTCACATAGAATCCGTCTAAGCGTCAGCGTTACGTTTGAAATGTATTTAACCAACTATAAGGGCCTGTTCACATAGGAGTCCGATACGTTGCGTTAAGGAAAAGATGACGTTGAGACGAAAATAAACCAATCATAGGCCTCCAAACGATTAGCATTGAAATTTTTAACGCCTATGATTGGTTTATTTTCGTCTCAACGTCATCTTTCCCTTAACGCTACGCAACGGACTCCTATGTGAACAGGCCCTAAACCTCCAAACGGTTATCCACGAAATTGTTAAGCTCTGTGATTGGTTTAAAATTTGTCAATACGAGTAACGCTAACGCAGACGGATTCTATGTGAACAGGCCTTCAAGGTAAATGCAAACTTTTAAAACTTTCTATCAGCGATCGTTTACCGTTTCAATTTTAAGAGACTGTGTGTGATTTGTTGTGACTCTATTAAATTATGAAAAAACTCCCTCTACGCACTCAGAAGAGTGCGGTAAAATAGTCAAACGGTTCATGAAGGGTGAAAAGATTCCAAATTTGGGATTATTGAATCCATGTTTAATATCCCGTAACAAATATCAAAGTTCTGACATGGATTCGTAAGAGAGATATATATCACGATTTAATCGAATTCATCTCCACTGGTATCATATTACATTCATTAAATTACATAATTACATTTAAGTAACTAACTATGCTTACAAAGATAAATAAATATTAAATTTTTTTGTTATATTTTTAACTTACAAGGGAAAAACCTAGATTTTGAGATTGTTTTGAAAAAAAAATCATAATCACATATGGCCACTGAAAAGCTCAGAACTGGAATCAAAAACCCAGGTCTGGGAGCTCTGTTTACGCATATAACCAGTTTGAGGTAAATAAGTGCAATATACATATTTTGTATCATATTTTTCCCTTAAATAACGAAATGTTCAAAATGCTCAAAGCTGCTGTGTACTAACCCTATTGGATTCGCCCTCCTCAATGATTGAGGACATAATATGTCCAAGGATTGCTGACTTAAAAGATTTTTTTTTATTGCATGACGTATTAGACAAATTTTACACCTTGGGACATTTTTCGTTTTTTTTAAATGTAAATATTATTTTCAAATTTAAATTATTATTCGGGGAAATCAGGTGTAGGTGTGTTTTAAACGCTCCTAAATTCCTTTGGTGGACAATGTTTACAAAATGAATCCTGTAGTAAGGCGATGAAAAGTTCAGGCTATCTGAAAATACCATTTTTATTTGATTATCAATATTTATGTAGCTGTAAATAGTAGACACATTTTCTCCATAGGTTAACATTGAGGTGAACGAATCCATTAGGATTAGTACACAGCAGCTTTAAGAACAGCTAATAGCTACTTTTCAAATGCAAGTTGAATTTTCCCAATCGAATCTGAAATACGGGAACAAATTTGCTTCTAAAAAGTTCAAAATTAGGCTTTTCATTTCTTAGTGCGAAATATGCAAAGAAAACAGTCGTATGAAACATTTATTTTCAATTAGTGGAAGAAAAAAAATTTCTGCTGCAATTCATTATAAAACTATTTACTAATTTCACAATACTGAAAATAATTATTATTACAAAACTTAATGATGATTCTAAAATATTTTATTACGCATCATATTTGAAAAGCTTTCTATACGAGAAGAAATTTTACAGAATTTCAAACTCAGTACATCCAAATAAATCTTCTTTTTTACAGCGTGTTTTTAAAATTTCATTTTTAAAACATTTCGTGGTATGTTTACAAATGCTTGCAACGGAAAACACGAGAGGAATTTCAATTTGCGCGTTTTATTTTTCAGCAGACTGAGTAACGAAATCTAATTAGATTTTCGATGAATATTAAAATACATTCAAAACATATTGTAATTCATTCCAATGATATTTAGAAAGAGATTTTTTTTCGGTCTAGGATTCATCCTCACTTGATTAAAACCGAAAATACTCAAAATAGGTTTTTAACAAAATTTACTTCTAACCAGATGTTATATGGTGGCTCAGTCTTGCCAACGGAAGTCGTGGGTGCCCACAGTTAGAAAGAAACACTTTTGCCTGAACCTATTTATGTAGTTCTTATCCTTGGACTTGCAGAACTTCGAAAGGTTTCTGAGCGACCCAGCTTTACTTTTGGGTCATTAAGCAAAGATAAGAAAATACGACGCTACTGTTGAATTTGAAATGTGATTTCGAATTTTTTGCACGTCAGCAGATATATTGCAGATTCAGTAACCTCAAACGCCTTTCAGAAAAAGTAAAGCAAAAAACGAGAAAAAAATCCGCTGCAAAAATAATAAAAAATACTTATTTGAATGATTTTATGACAAGAAGTGCAGCAACTTAAAATCTTTATGACCTCTTTTCAAACGCATATAAATTTTGAACGTGAATGAAATATGCTTTTAAGGAATTTTGGTGTTTAAATTGCAGCTTTTAGGTATATATATATATGGTGCCCGGTAAAAAGGACTTAAATCAAACGAAGTGATTTTTAGATCTTTGTTAGTATTGATAAAAAAAAATCTTTTGACTTGTATAAAAGGCTTAAGTCTATCAATTTTGTATACAAAAGTACATTTCTTTCTACGAAACATTGAGTTTGAAATTATTGTTCTGCGATTGGTATAAAATCCAATAACTTGGTACATTTAAACCACTGTTTTTGACTTAAGCCCTCTACACCGGGCACCATATATATATATATATATATATATATATATATATATATATATATATATACAGGTGGTTATCAAAATAATGGAAACACCTATCAATATTAGTGGTGTTTATGAATGTGCTTCGTATTCCTTAAAAAATAAGTCTGGCCACCGGTATTTTTTTTATATAATATAGTGTATGTATTATTCTACTGTCAGGTAGCATTAATGAATTTAAGGGCATCGTGCTTTTGGGGGAACAGGTAAAATGTCAAACCTTGCAGACCTTGCGAAAAGGGCAAATTATTTGGAACGCGTTTAAATTGGAGTATCTGTTACTGCAACCCCCAGGCTAATGGGTATTTTTCGAGCTA
Organism: Dolomedes plantarius; assembly: GCA_907164885.2. Lineage (NCBI taxonomy): Eukaryota > Metazoa > Arthropoda > Arachnida > Araneae > Dolomedidae > Dolomedes > Dolomedes plantarius. The sequence goes on from OU015492.1 coordinate 78,695,999, forward strand.
TGGTATCGAAAGTCATGACAGCATACAGAATGCACGGAAAAACTTTCTCTGCCAAACAGAATAGTGGATGAAAGGGAGAGCTGAGTGAAAGAGACGGATTAGGTATTGAAGCGGATTGTGACATGAAGAAAGAAAACAACTGCAACGAAAATGACCGAAGAACTCAATCTGCATCTGTATGGTCCAATATCAACCATTAGAGGTAGAAGGGGACTTCAAAAACAAAGAATTTACGGAAGAGTAGCTATTCCCAAGCCACTTGTAATAGATGCCAATACAAAATATCGTCCACAGTGGTGCCACGAGTGCAAATCCTGGTCGAGTAATGTCGAAAAACGACACTTAGTCAGACGAATCATTGTTGACATTGTTCCTCGGAACAGGACAAGCGTATGTCTATAGAACTCCTACACAAGCGTAAGATTCTGGCAATTTCATCTCACTGTCAATCATGGAGGTAGATCAATCATGGTATAGGATGACATCTCATGGTTTTCGTCAGGCCCTATTGTAACCCTGAAAAGGAGATTGAATGGGAAGGACTATGTCGAAATTTTAGCTCACTAGTCCATCCTATGGTGCAAACATTGTTTCTTGCAGCAGATGGCGTTCTCCAGGATGATAATCCCCCTATACATACAGCTATACTTATCAAGTATTGGTTTGAAGAGCATGAAAAAGAAGTCAAATATCTTATCTTGCCCTGTACAATCTCTCCGACTGTATGTCATCCAACCACTGTTATCTGTATAAGCGAAAACAGCCAGGTATCGATATCCACCACATCATCTCTACAGGAACGTTCATTATTTTTCCCTGAAGAAAGGTATAATATATTGTTAACCACTATTCATGACTTGTATAATCCAATTCCAAGGTGAATCAGGTGGTATTACATCACAAAGGTGATCATGCGCCGTATTAATAAAGGTTTCCATGATGTTTCTTAGTGTTTCCATTATTTTGATAACCACCTGCATATATATATATATATATATATATATATATATATATATATATATATATATATATATATATATATATATATATATATTAGACTTCAGTGTTTTTAAGACAGGAGCATTTTATCCATTCTAGAAATTATGTATAGTATAAGAGAAACAAGTAATAATTTGGCTAATCACTTCATTTAAACAAAATTTCAGATTTATATTTAATTGTGGACACAAAATAGAAGAAAATTCAATAACTTGGTTACTGCTTCATTTTATCTTTTGGGGTATTTTTATATATTTTCAGCCATGATAAAGTAAACTTTGACCGCAATCGTTGGTTATAACTTTCCTGTTCACATTTGCTCGGGGTTACAGATAAAATTAATCTTTTGTTTTTGGCAATATTTGAATTGCTTGCAAAGCCGAGAAACAGAATAAAAGCTTGAGAGATGTTGAGTATGAGTCGTGGAACATTGCCGAAAGCATCATATGATCACCGAAAAATGTTAAAAATAATCTTCAAAGAGATAAAGAGCGGGAAATATATATTAAGTATGCAATCAAACAAACAGGAAAGAAAATGTATTTTAACTCTATAATTAGAAAAAAAATGTGTAAGTTAGTGGAAATAACAACGAAAATATTGAATCGATGATTTCGATTTGAGTTTATTTTATCAAGAGCTGGAAAAATTCGAAACTGCATCAAAAGATATGAATGAAAGCTGTACTTATAATACGGAGTATTTCAACAAAATATTTGTTTTTCAAAAAAAAAATTCCTTGATTAAACATAAATATGTCATTTTTGATTTAAATGGAATGATTAGATGAATTCACAGTCATACATAGATATGAAGCTGCTAATAATAATCACAATTTTATCGGCCAATATTTGTAAATTTTCTATTTTGTTCCTAATAAAATGTGTAAATGTTTAAAGTATGTACATTTTGCTTTGGCATTTAAGAAACAAATCCCATTCATTACCGCTTTCATTGCTGCTGCATCTAATGTAAATAAAGTCACACCCATCAGCATTATTTTTGAAACAAATATCATATCAGTATAATGAAAGCATAACCAATTAAAAAATTTTGAAGGAAAATTGAAAACACCATATACAGCGGATATGTGTATTTCATTTGAGAAGTCACACTGAATAATACCACTATGTAAATAATGATATGTCAAAAAAAAATTTCAGAGAAAAAGTTATGCAAAAGTATAAAAAAAACCGAACGGTATACTTTGGTTTCTTATTAAGAATCAACTCATGATATTTCCTTACTATGCAGTAAATTTCAGTTGTTTGTATTTAGACTGCGTCAAATTGCCTTCGACATTTGAGTGTAAATGTTTACTCGGTACCGGTCAGCAATGTGTTTACTTCTGTGAGTTGAACGTTTTGAACGGCAACGAAAATAGTGAAGGAGTTGGCTTCATGAAATTTCAAATGGATAATGTTTTTGCAAATCAGTCATAAACGTATAAAAGAGATAAAGCCATAAAGCTTTGAGCAAGAAAACTTCCTTGAATTTCTTATGATTATAAATATTTAAAAAATTTTCTTTAGATGAAAATCTAGAAAAAAAAGTAATGTTACCTATTATTTTCAAAATAACGCTTAAAAACAATCAAAGTAAAAAGGTACTAAGGAAATCCTGTAGTTTGTTATTTAACCCGAAGTTTTCCTTTAAGCCTTTTAAGCTGAGTAATTTCTCGACCTTTTCTTTAATTTGGTTTGCGACGGCAGAACGCTATTTTATATTTATTTGTATTTGTATATATATAGATATATATATATATATATACAAATGCATATACATATATATATATACATTTCAGAAGTGCACTGCTGTTGTACAGGCTATTAATTGAGTATAGGCAACGGATGAATAAAAAAACTGATGGGTGAGTGTGATATTGTCTTGATCAGGATTATTGCTATCAAAACAACATGATTAATTAGGTTATGAAGAAGGCGGTACTGTCGTCTAAAAATTGTCGTCAGTGAAAGACAGTTTAAGGCTTTTCGCTCTCGGGCCAATAAATATGTTTTAGTATTACATCGAGACTCCATTGTTTCATTATGAAGCACACCTGATGGAGAATGAAGATGTCGAATCTCAAGTTCCTTCAGCTTTAATTACTGAGTAAGAGGTACGTGCAAAATATTTTATCTTAAATCAGCCTCTTCCATTAATAAAATTAAAACATGTTGATTGCATATAACTATTTATATTATTTACCTATTAAACCTATAAATACAACGTATAAACCTATGAATTTGATGAAAAATAATTAAAGTAATTCCGATTGATAATTAAAAAATTCATATTTGATCCATATTATTCGATTATATCTGAATTCCATTAAAAGAATATTAAAGTTAAAGCAAATATAATAGTGGTATTTAATAAAACATAGAAAATTGGTTGTTGACAGCTATATGCATCGGAAGTCACTTGAATACTTCAGTAATGGATAAAATTAATCATATTCCAATGAAATCAATCAATTTTTATATAAATAACTTCGAGGGGAAGTTTTTGTACTTACTGCAGATTAGAATTCTAGCTCAATGCGTTTGCTGCGGAATTCTTGTTTCCAGCGAATGTAAGAAAGAGAAAGAAAAATAAAATATCACTCATTTTAACCTGATATTTCTATGTTTATCATGTATAAGATTAACATACAGAAAGAAAATTTTTAAAGTATCTAGAATCTAAATTAATTAGATAAACACAAAACAACTGGGAAATGATTTCAGAGTAAGTGTGTGAACAAGTGAATGTGACACTAAAAAGTTCGCCAAGAAATTACGCTGATCTGCTATACGTTGAGCAAGAGCTAAGTTTTTTCGTAATTTCCCACACACCTGCAACATTAATGCCACGAATGCCCCGCATTTCACCCCAAAAAAGACTAGAGATCGATTTGATAAAATGGTGGCCTTATCAATTCCTCTCCTCTTTGAAATGGTTGCATTTGTATATTTGCAAGAGATGGGAGTCTACATATTCGTGCGATAGTCACAGCTATAAAACACTCTAAGGACGTCTGCGCACTGGGCAACTCGAAAGAAACTGATAACTGACTCGAATCACAAACCAGTCCGTGATGAGTCGTAACCTATGTAATTGAATGGAGCCACGCACACGGCGCAACTGGTTACAAACCCGGTCGAGTTGCTCCGTGTGCAGACGGCCTTATTTCTCTGAAGTTTCCTAAAAAGTGTTTATTTCAATATCTAAACTTAATTTAAAATTTTAAAATAATATTTATAATCTTAAGAAATTCAAGGAAGTTTTTCCGCTCAAAGCTTTTTGGCTTCATCTCTTTCATAAATTTATGATTGATTTACAAAAATATTATCCATGAGAATTTACATGAGACCATTTCCTTCACTGTTTCGTTGCTGTACAAAACATTCAACTCAAAGAAAATAAAAGCAATTTGGGCATAACTAACATTTCCAGTACTTAACTTCCACGATATGCATTTGCGTTTTGATTTATATATTTTTAATTTACATATTTCTCAGAAATAAATAAAAAAAAATGACTTTCATTCAACCTTTCCAAACATCACTTCGTCAAACTCATAATTTATTTCCATACTGTGGATTGAATTTAGTTTTTAGACTTTTAAGATAGTAACGTTTATAACGGCTGTGCCTCATATCCTGTTTCGAGAATACACATTTTTACAATAATTCACGTGCATGTTCATATTTAAGGTTGGCGTTGCAGGAAACAATCATACAGGAATTACTGAAAATACTAACATGCTTAGTTTCAATTAACCTGTTTTTTTTCTCTCCAGTGTTTGAGGTTAATTACTTCACAAATAGTCACTTCCCAAGGCAAATGCCTTGTCGAGCACCCACGAATTTTGTAAAGCCCACGTATTTAAGTGGGCAATATCCTGTACTAAATGAGATTTTATTTTTTATAATAACGTGTGTGCTCCAAGAAATGCAGGCGCAGCTCCAACGGATGTAATATGCCCATTACATATGTATATCAGTATGATAAGTTTAATAATTATACCCTTTGTATTATTGCAGGAGTGATAAAAAATTTGTTTGGGGGCATTGTGGCCTTTATGATTAGGTTCATTTTGTTGAATGTAGAGCAAACATAATCTTTAATATACACGGACTAGCAAAAACAAGTTCATTTTCAAATATGCATATACGTTACCAAAACCTTAAAAAATAAATTAATTTGTTAAAAATATAAATAAAAGAAAGAAATTAGCTATCGGTGCCTTTTGAAATGTCGATTTCGTGGTTTTCTGGAATAATTTCAGAAATATTAACACAAAATTTACGACAGATATTCATAATTTGTTCTCAAAAAATCGCAAATAAACAGAATTAAAAAGTTCTAAATACGCAGGTATTAATTATGATAATTTTTCTTGCTTATTGAGATCACATTATGCTAAATAAGTCAATAAATGAAGCTAAATAAGGCCTCTCAATATTGGACCAGTTATTAACCTATACATATTATATAATGTGGCTGCTGATGCTATTTCACCTAGATATCAATTTGACCGACACTTCTAAATAATTTAATTAAATCATTTAATCTGTAACAAAAATACACAAAAAACCTATTTTAGCATGAAAGTGAACAAGGTAATAAAAGTTTACCCTCACCTTGTTTCTTAATTTATTAAATACTAGCTGAAAACCCGCGCTTCGCTACGGAGTACATTCAAATTAAATACAACGGTCAACGTATGCAATTTATGCCAAAAAATAAATATATATATTTATAATAAATGCGATGATCAATGTATACAATTGATGTAAAATATATATCTATCTATATATATATATTTATAAAAAAATCGTAAGGGATATGCATTTTTTTTGGATAATATCCAATCGTCTGCTGCATTAGAAAGAGAAAAAAATATTTTTTTGTCTATTTAGTTGTTACGCACGTGACGATAAATTTATTGAAAGTACCAGAAAAAGAAATCACGTGATCAGCATTTAATAAATTAAATTCTAAGAATTAATCTTTAAAAATTCACGAAAAATCAGGAAATGGAGGTAAAAATTCGAAAAAAATTCATTTTGAAGGATTTTTTATGATCTTTCTCGTGATATAAATTTTATAACCCTCAATGTATTATTTTAAATGCAAACGTAAAAAAAAAGTTTAAAAAACAGCTTAAAAACTTAATTTAAAAAAATCTAAGAAGAATTTTTGAAAAATCTTTCTTAGTGCACCCCTACACTATTAAAAGAATCGCCATGCAAAATTTCAGCCCTTTAGGTCCAGCGGTTTGGTCTGTGCGTTGTATGTCAGTCAGTCAGTCAGTGAATGAATGAGTCAGTTACGGAACTGTTTTATATATATAGATAGATATAGATTAAACGTTTGTCACTTTGAGAAACGTTTAATTGACAAAACGTTTACAATATAGACGTTTACAATATAAACGTTTACAATTGACAAACGTTTATAGATACACATTGGTATCTCAAAATTAGAGTAAGAGATGAAATAAAAATACAAAAATAAAAAAAGGATTTTAAGTAAAGAATGTTTTTTTAATTATTTTAAGCACCTAAAATAATATTCAAATTAATATTACGTTACTTAATAATTGTGTGCACGTCCGCCATCTTGGATTTTTTTTCGCCAACTTGGCGATTTTACCGTGTTTTGAGGAGTGGAAAAATTCTCGCCAATGTGTTTTAAGCGGTGTTTTCAAAACGCTGGACTTTGAATTTCTTTAGCTTTTTTAATAAAAACCACCTGTTTAAATTATGAAACTTAGAAAAAATTTGAAAAATCATTTAAACGTTGGACTTAGATTTATTGTTGGGTTTTTGATAAAAACCACTTTTTTCTGAAAAAATCATTCTCAATTATTGGAAATTTTGGGTTTTTCTTTTAGCTTTTTTAATAAAAACGACCTTTTTAAATTGTGAAACTTAGAAATATTTTTGAAAAATCATTTAATCGTTGGACTGAGATTTTTTTTTGTCATTTTTAATTAAAAACTACCTTTTCAAATTATGATCCATATGAAAAATTTGGTCAAATGAATTTTACTTACAGATAAAATTTCAATGCCATCTATTCAGTTTGCCCTAACTCTTTGACTAATAGCAAGGAATCACCAAAATATTATGCTAATATATTGTTAATTAGAAAAAAATACAGCATTTCGTACCACCTAAATAACTTGCAATTTAAAAATTATCTAAAATTCAGCTTTGAAAATTGTAAAATAATTATGAACCCATAAATTTATGGTGAGTAACCAGATCCTCTTTTTTTTTTTTTTTTTTTTTTTTTTTCGTTAGGGCATTGTGGTAATGAAATTTTACTTCAGATTTGACCTTAACCAAATATTTGGTGCATACAATAAAATCGGGACAAGGATTATTTGACCATTTATTCTGCTGTGTTGGAAATAAGAAAAAAAAACCTTTTCCTAAACCAATAACTTAACCTTAACTAACTTTTTAACTTAGGTTCCTGGGGAGAGAGAAGTTGAACTTCAGTTATTTAAATTTATTTGTAATCCACTACAACTTGGAATTATAAAATATTTTAAAATATATTGTATTTAAAATGTATACTGTATTTTGCATTTTACGAAAAAATGATGGCAGATAATTTTTACTTCAAATAAATGAAATCGTGTATCATTATAGTATACTAATGGACAATCGATAAACAAAATTAAAAGCAACTTAAATTTAATAAGTTAACGAAAAACTGATAATGGATTCAAAAATTTTCAACAAAAAGACTCTTAGTTTTAAAAATAATTTACTCTTTTGAGTCTAGTCAATTTGACTCAGATTTCCAGGTCAAGGCCAAGATCTGACCTAAAATTATTATACTGTAATTAAAAGATCACATCAGAAATAACTGTTTGATCTTAAAATTAGAGAATTTGACATTGGGTTATTTTTACCAGAACGCAATAATTATCGCCATGCGAAATGCGCCAAACCCTGGCGGAAAAATCCGAGATGGCGGCCGTGCACACAAATCTAGAGTATCCCTCCTAACTTTATTTCTACTGATCAGATATACATAATATATAGCCTATGTCCATCTGGAATAATGTACCTTTCAAACAGTGAAAGAATTTTTCAAATAGGTGCAGTGGTTCCGGAGATTACCCTCCACGTACAAAATCTGCTCTCTCTTTATATATTAGTATAGATAAAAAAACAACCTTAATTACAAAAATAGCAAAAATTATTTATCTTCGCAGGAAAGAACAATGAATGATTTTTAAAAATTTCTTTCACTGCTTCAAAATTAATTAAATGCATTGATAATTATATTAATGCATATTAAACAAAGAATTAAAATTGCCTCGATCTAATCGCTTTTAACCTCGGTAAATTACGTTTTTATGTATTATTTTGAGAATGAAGTGTTTAGTTGCATTAGGAATAAAAAAATAAAAACTCTAAAATTCGTGGTAAAATTATCTGGCATTTGAACTAATAGAATTGCTTTCTGTATATCTTTATGAAGAGATATATGAATGTATGTCAACAGCTTGAAATTAACTAAAATAACAAAAAAGCCTAAAAAAAGGCTGACTTTTTAAAATTAATGCCACCTATGTCCTTCCGTTCGACAGTCTGCATGTTCGAAGTCCACCGATTAACATGGGTGCTGTAGCCTGCAATAGTCTTTAAGCTCTATAGGCCTGTCAATTTATCCCTCTATTTACAAAAAATGACCACAGAGCTCCAAAAGCCAACCAACAAACCTCAACGTGAGTGAGAGTTTTAGTTAAGATAGATTCTTGGCTTCGAATTCATACGAGATATGATATTCTGATTTAAAATATTCTGAAATCCTTAACCTGAGAGTATTTTTAGAGCCCCATCATTCAACACCGATAAGGTTGGATTTTTTTTTTAAACACTACGGACGTGCTTGGCTTCGCGATAGCTGAAAACAGACCAATCAGATAAGGATTTTGATAGTTACTTTATTTAACTTCGATGGTCTTTGGACGTTTATACCTCCTTACGTCTATTATTTTTATTGTTCGTATGTTAGTCTGCTGATATTCATCTACAACTAGAGCGATTGATTACACCCTTAACTTCTTTGTTGCTCTTTGCCTGAAGTGCATATGAAAGATCATGCGTCAACATTTAACACAGCTCGGGAACACAGTACTGCTATGCATCTTATTCGTGGATTCTCGGACTGGCACCACGACAACTTGCCCAAGAAACCATACGCCTCAAATGTCAACTACCATGCAACCTCTTCTGATGGTGATGAATGTGTACAACGTACAACTCTATGCGCGAGGGGTACTCAAACTGCGGCCCACCAAGCTTTTATGTGCAGCCCGAAGCACACTCATTATCAGGATTTTGCAAACACAATTTTGAAAATCAGCGCCTAAAAAATACAGAACTGTACGAAAACGTGACATCTGCTGCTCAAGTTATTCACATCAACGTATCTTTGTAAATCATCCAATTTCAAAATGACATATGCGAAGAATGTATATAGAAATTGGCTTACTGATTCTTATCTTGATGACGTATTGACATTAACAAGTAGCAAGTATAAACCTGATTTGTCTAAAATAATCAAAAGTTTGTCCTAACGCGAAAAAAAAAATCACAATCATTTTTAAATAAACGTTTGAATACATTTGGGTTTTGAGTTTTATTTTTTAGATCATTATATTATGAGGTATAGTGTGCCGTGCTGCGGTCTGCGGAACGTAGCTAACATATGCATGTGGCCCGAGAGAAAAAATGGTTGAGTATGATTGCTCTATGCAGTTTTCCTCAGGGGCACTGAACAATGGGTCTTTAGATTTACTATTATGTCTGCACCTCCTTACAGTCCTTAAGCTTTATCAATAGTGCTTAACAGGGCCGTATTTGTACCGATCACTGTTTCATAAAAATTTTTATAGGGTTAATTTATTTATATTCAGGTAGCATTTGGATAAGATCAAGAAAACCTTGTCATTTTTGTTGTAAAACTGGGAATTTATACACTTTGGTACCGATCTTCTACTTTTCGAGTATTGCCACAAATTGCATGGGTCGTGTATATATGCGTATGTGGTTTCCGATTCTTGGAACCTCATGTCGAGATGAGGGGACCCAACTCTTTGGTTGAGTAGTTACTGAGCGCCTTTCTGTACCTAAAAATTGCTCAGAAGGACAGGGGAGTAGCTGTAGAATGGTAAAGGGGCCATTTGCCCGCGAGTTCAATGGGGCGTCAGACACGTAGTTACGAGGTAGAAATACATTTTGAAACACTATAAATTTAACTGGAACTGTAATTTCAAGCTGTCCCAGAGCTTTCGTGACCCTAGTATTGCCACCCCACCCCTCCTCCACGCAGAGGAAACTTTAGCTTAGAGCCAAGTAGTTTGTATAGCCTTAACCAAATCGGAGATTTGTCAACCCGCGTGTTCCAGGAGCCTTGAAAAAAATTACATAACTGGGAGAACGCGTGTGTTTGGAACGGGAAATTCCGGAAAGTCCCAAAAATACGCATTTTTTAAACTGTACAACCCCAGAAAAGCACAAAAAACATATAAATACAAAAAATAAAAGCTGAAAAATAATGAGAAATTTGTTGAACCCCCCCCCCCCCTCCCCGCTGAAAAATTCAGTATAATGCAAATAATAATAATTCATTTAAATAAACGTATAATACATCTTGGTTAAATATATATTTCTTGATTAAACATGATTAAACTTGATTAAACTTGATTAAAGCACAAATACAATAGAAAAATTCGTGTTGACAACAGAATTTAAAAAAAGTATCTGTACCGAAATTTTGTACTCCTCCCAATTAATCCCCGAAGCGATTTCAATAAATTTATTAAAACAATCTACATTTGCAGATAAACATGATTTCTGAAACATGTACATCGCTAGGTAGAATTTAAAATCTGCCTTACGATTGTACGTAGGCAACGTTGCTTTTACATCAACGAATGTAAGCTTATGGTTTACTTTAAGGTGATCAAATTCCTCCTGCTCGAGACAGTCGTAACTTTTCCAGCAATCGGAATACACTGAAGTCCCTGCCAATATCCAATCTTTTATAACCCCCAACAAAGTCTCCTGAGTCCTATCATGCACAGCAAGTAAAAAAACCCTCCCGGAATCACTCTCGACCCCTCCAAACACCCAATGGCCCTCAACCCTTATGATACTTTCGTTTCACAAATTTCGACGACCTTATTCCCCCCCCCCCTACTTTCTCGTAAGACAATTTTAAATATAATCCAAAACAGTCTCATTAATAAATTGTCTCCAATCAGCCAAAGTAGTATTTGCAAAAGAATATTCCTCCATAATTCGCTCAGTTGTAAGACCACCGAATAAGTGAAATGTGTATTTTAGAGACTGTATTAATTTTGCACCGGAATAACTTATCCCGGTATAAGTACATCTCCAAGAGATTTCTCGCCAAATCAGGCACCCTTTGTTTTGGTTGTAGTACTGCCGGTTTTTACTTTGGTGTTGCCAATCTGCGTTTTTGTTGTTTTTAGGATTTTTCTAAGCTAAAGTTGTCCCCTCAAAATCTCATAAGTAATATATAAAACCTCAAATGACTTTAATTTAGAATTAGAAAACCACGAACCATGCCGAATAGATTTCTCAGTGTTACATTGCTTCCCCCCAATAACTTTCCTACAAACAAATGTAAAACCATCAGGATAAGAACTTTTAACTTTAATCCTCATCTTTGACCCACATTTTTTGCAATTCGCGCTCTTTAACAACCCAACATCCTTCAAAAAATTAAATAGCAACTGTGCATCCTGAGACAAATGAAATTAAAAAATGTTGTTAACCATCCCCGGTTTTCCTACTGTTGGTCTTCCTCCTGAAAAACTAGAATTACCATTAGAATTCTCCTCTATTTTAGACACTAAGATCCCCTGATATTTCTCAATTACGCTAAATACTGCAGGCATAATGAATAAAAGAACAAAAAGAATAAAAGAACAAAAATAAATTGGAATATACAACCAGATTGATTTGTATCCACGCTGCTTGCTAGCTCACGAAGATCAAATGGCAAAATTCAAACGTGGAACGCAAAATTCAAAAACTGTTGCCACTACATAATATTACTGCACGAATGAACGTAAAAAAACCATTCACGCCTCCTATATATGGCGCAAAACACGAGAGAAAACCAAACCTGGCAACAACAAAATCCTAAAAACAACAAAAACACAGATTGGCAACACCAAAGTAAAAACCGCCAATACTACAACCAAAACAAAGGGTGCCTGATTTGGCGAGAAATCTCTTGGAGATGTACTTATACCGGGATAAGTTATTCCGGTGCAAAATTAATACGGTCTCTAAAATACACATTTCACTTATTCGGTGGTCTTACTCGTTTGTCGGTAGTTATGAAAGGCCTCCTAATACATGCATGGTCTTAAGAAATATGAAATTTCGGTACTTACGGAAAATCCAGTCGACCATTTTCGCCAAATGAAGGCAATGGCACCAAGAGGCGAATTTTAGCCAATAATGGTAAAATATACCACACGTGATTCAAAGTTACCTTGATAAGAGTTTCTAGCTCTAACAGTAAAGCTGTCGCTGTTTTAAGTTTTATTGTAGCTCTGCGTTGTAAAAAATATTTAAAATTTGAGATTAACCAACTACAGAACAAGAAGCAGTAGAATTCTTTCAAAGGTATGGAATCTTACGTCATCCAAAAATGCGTTAATGGCCACGATATGGCGCTTTATTTAAAAACACAGATTCAATGGCGTTGTAATATTAAGATTTGACAGAAGCAGATATCCATTCGGAAACAAACATGGTTCGAGAGTTCAACCATTTCATTTGTGACTGCCCTAAGATTTATTTACAGCTGACACAGAGAATTGACTACTTTTGAATGGGGAAAAGGAGAATTAGAGTTGAGTGACAAGACTGTTATCGATTGGAATAATTACTTATGAGAAGTTGGTACACACAGTCTTTTAACAAGGCTAAAGAACAAAAATCGGTGGGGCCAACCTCATTGTCGAAATTGATGAGAGCTTTTTCTCAAGGCGTAAAAATCATGCAGAGATAATAACCCTGGAGCAATGGTTGTTTGGAGGCATTTGCAAAGAGACCAACGAGTGTTTTATCGTAATACAGTAACCACCGCTTATAGTGATCAGTGGTTATAAGAATCAACCGTTTATAAGAATCAATATCGCAAAAACAAATGTATTATTTACATGTTAAAATTTTCGCTTTAAAGAATCAATCCACCGGTTTTAAGAATCAGTTCACACTCTTCGCTTTCCTTTCATTTTTCCAAAATAACCCCTTAAACCCTCAAAAGGCACGAAGTTCTTTCTTTATTTTTTTAAAGAAAGAGTGATAAGATGGGATGGAATACAGTCGTAAAATGCATTCTTTTCTTTGTTAGACATAACATAATAGTTTTCCCTTCAACGCTTTAGCTGAACACTGCCCTATTAGCTTGACCCGGGGGCATCCTAACCGTGCGGATCCAATTTCACTTTTCTCCACCGACAAACAAAGACAGGGACTCTTATTTTTCCCACCTCCCGCATCCTGGTTGCGGCTTCCTGGACCCTGAAACACATAAATCTTCAGCGAAGTGTCCACTATAACTTAAAACGTGACATTATTAGATTCAGCATGTTATCAAACCGTGAAACGTAATCTAAAAGGTGAATCTTGGTCTGAGACTATTGGTATTGAAAGATGTATAAACAGCTTCATGAAAACTTCATTAAGTCAAGCTATCATAGAAAACTTTTTCTTGCACCTTTCCTGTAGTTGAAATGTAAATTAAAGAATAAATTAAATAGTATTTTATGGTAAATTTCTAATATTTGTATATATAGGTGTGTGTGCCTGTCCAAAAACCTAAATTTCGGCTATAAGAATCAACCGCTAATAAGAATCAAAAACAGTAATAACAAACGTGATTCTTATAAGCGGAAATCACTGTAGTTTCGGATAGGAAGACGATATGGAAAACTTATAAAACCGACGAAATAAGAGCTGCTAATTTCGAACATTTCAAAGTTAATAAGTATAACTTTGTAGATCCGGATACCAGCGTACATACACAACACATTGAGTGATTGTGGGATTCGGCCAAGTGATGGAACAAAAGACAACGTGGGACACCACTTAGATTCTTATAAGGCTGAATTCATGTGGCGTCGTCTTCACAAAGAAGAAGACATATTTGTTTCTATTTTGCGCGCAATTGCAGATTTTATGCCGTCAAAATGATTGGTGGCGGAAGCGGCCGGGAGGTTTGGCGGATTTGCGCCAAATTTTATGGTCTACTGGATTTTCCTTAAGTACCGAAATTTCTCAGACATGCTTGAAAAACAAATCTAAGAAATCTATAAAAATAAAACCATTTAATTACTCTTTATCTATCATAGTATAGATAAAATACAGCAGTTTTTTTTCTAATGTGCTACTGACTTTACACAAGTGAAGAAATCAAACAGGCAACGTTAATGCCAACAAATATAATTGTCACAGATGGAGTGTTATACCTTTTTTAGTAATTGTAAAGCAGCGGGTACCCCTTGGCGAGATTTGGCGAAGTTTTCAAAATTGACTAAGAAGAAAACTGCAACACTTTGACAAACAATCGAAAACTGCATTATTAAATATAGTATGTAATAATGGGTTTATGATGCTGCATATTGCTTAAATTAGAATCTTACACGCATACGACATTTCATTCATTTTTAACCGAATAATTTCAGTTATAACATCTCATTTTAATAAACGAGGATCTCATCAAATAAATTAATTCTTAGGATTTACGTTTGTGTTATGTCCACTTGGCGCATTTATTGACCACGTCAAAGGGGGTACCCACTTCTTAGCGAATTGTAATAGATGGAGTGATATACCATTTTTTATTGCTAGATGAAGAAATAATAATTTAAATGTGATATTGCATGTGAAGAAATAATAATATAAATGTCATCATTACAGGCAATGAGAGCGATCAACTGCAATTGTTGCCAGTTTCCTGTTACAGAATAATGAAAAACAATCACGAGGGTTTTTATTTTATTATTATTATTTCCTCCTTTTAAAGGGCATATTTATACCGATCATCGCTAATACATGTTTTACGAACGAAATAATTGTGTTCATGTAAACAAACATAATTACAAGATAAAAGAACTTTTTATATACCATGTTTTTAAATTTTCTGTTGAATCATATAAACTTGATAATTCTATGTATTAATAAATACTTTTTAAAATTTTTTGATGAATTATCCCATCAACTTGAAGGAAAATGAAGTTAATTGGAAGTTAACTAGCGTTTAAATTTTCGTTCCCGTACCGGTCGATAGATGGCTGCACCAGTCTACAAAACAAAATTAGCTGAAAAAGATTTCAATTCTGCTTGAAGATGGCTAAAAGTATTAAAATAATGCATTGTCATCGTGTTCTGAGCTATTCTAAAAGTTTCAAATGTCTAGCTAGTCGGGAAGTTAGTTAAAAATCGATTGCAAGATTTGTACCGGACAAACACACACACACAAACAAACAAACAAGAAAGCGAGTTAATAAAAACATGGTAAAAAAATGGTTGAAATTTCATTTCGTTATTTTTTTTAAAAAATTTGTTACGAAAGCATCAAGGTTGCTATGTACTAGTACTAATTACCCTATTGGATTCGCTCTCTTCGATGTCAACCTGAGTAAAAATTTTGTCCAAGGATTGCCAATTTTGATTTAAAGTTTTTTTTTTAAATGTGCTCCGTAATAGAGAAAGGAATTTTAAACTTTGAGGCATTTTTCGTTTTTTTTAATGCAAATGAAATTTTAAAATTTAAATTATCCGGGGAAAAAAATATGGTGTGTTTTACACGCTCATAAATTCCTTTGGCGAACGAAATTTATAAAATGAATCCTGTTGCAAGGTGCAGAAAAGTTCAGGCTATCTGCAAATACCACTATTATTGGATTATCAGCATTTATGTAGCTGAAAATAGTAGATACATTTTCTCCATACGTTGACATTGAGGTGAGCGAATCCCATAGGGTTAGTACACAGCACTCTAAACTCGGAATACCGAAAGAAAAAAAAATATTTCAGGTAGTCTTCTCTAAAGAAACTACCGCGGGTTATTAACGTAGGATTACTTATCGTTTGCTTACCTCTTTTTTTTTTGGGGGGGGGGGAGGGGGAGCATTTTTGTACTTTTCTTTTTAACTGTTTACTGCTACTGAGTTTGGCGCGCTACCAAAATTATAACTCGCTACGCAGGACAATTTTTTTTTCTCTCCGAAGAACCGTTATTGAGGAACGTAATCCTACGTTAAAAACATTTGTTTTGCCTTCAAATGTCTTATTTGTTAAATTACGTTACACATTTCTGGCTCGAAATGAGAAATTAGAAAATTTGTGAATGCTCAAATATCAGCCTTCCTTTGCTGATATTGGCTTCGTTGTGTACTACCCATTAGTTGCTATTTTCCCAATACTGCAGAATAATTATGTCCTCTTTTTTTCCCTAAAGCATACGCGTTATTTACGAACCAGAACGTCCAATAGCCAGTGTTAATGCAAATGGTCATAAATGTCAGAAAGCGAGTTCTCCGTTAGGGGGGGGGGGGGGAGAAACAGAAAATTTCATAGATTACGTAATAAAGAGGAAGTTAATAGTGAATAAAATGTGTCGCGCGTGTGCCACGCCACATATTCTGCAGAAAAAAAAAAAGTAGCTACGTTATCAATGACTGGCTGGAAAGAGATTGGGAGAACATAAAAATAAATAATAATAATAAAAAAAGGACAGAGAGACATGAACGCCTAGGAATCAAAATATTACTCCGATTTAAGGGCAAAAGCTGAGTTACTGCGTTGTGTCATGTAAGTGGTTGGGAGCAGAAAATATCTATTGTTTGACGTCAAACAATAAGTGATTGTATTTGGCGGATGAATTATATGCGCTATTCATAAGTTTTTCTCTCTCCTGTAATATCCTGAGCGCGCTGTGATTGGAGAGAATTGGCGAGATTTGTGTTCCGTTGAATCTCGTTCGTGATTTGTTATTTATATACATTTTGATCATGTCACTACAATGCTTTTGGGGAGTAGGGAAACAAACAGCTTTAATCATTGCAGTGTTTTTTTTCATATATTCTCTTTTTTTTTTTTTTTTTTTTTTGGGGGGGGGGTTACCTTCGAGATAAGTTGTAGTATTAATCAATTTAAGAAAAATAAATAAATAAAAATAAAAAAAGTTATCATAAAGGGCAAGTATACTTCTCTTCTTATAATGCCTTTTTTCTTTTCTTTTTTTTTGGGGGGGGAGGAGAATTAATGTAATAATGACAAAGTACACTGCTCAAAACAATTAGGGGCGCTCATGGTTTTAACGAAATTACGCAAATACTTACACTGATAAGTAACATAAAATAAATCATCCATAATTTAAAGCCTAGCAGGAAACAGAAGAAGAAAACTTCATATGCAAATCAAAGTTGATGACGCCAAAAACCAGAAAAAGAACATAAGGGCGGAAATCGGGATGTTGCAGAAACGTCTGTTTCATTGCCTTAGCTGTGAAATTCGATTGCTCAGTTATTCTTTTTGAGAAAAGGTGACTTGAAAATGTCTCAACAATGTGATTTACCGGAATCCATGGCATGGCGTATTATAGGCAGACTTGAATCCCGGCAAACACAACGTAGTGTCGCGGACGCTGTTGGAGTCACCAGAAGTGTCGTTGCAAGGTTGTGGAATAGATTCCAAGAAACAGGGAATGTTAGATGTCGACCAGGGCAAGGTCGGCCACGCGCCACTGCAGCAACTGATGACCGGTATATACTGTTAGCAGCTCGTCGAAACAGAACAGACAATGCTACTCAGCTGCAAAGACGGTTGCTCTTGGCAACAGGACGAAGGGTGTCCAGCCAAACAGTACGTAATAGGCTTCATCAGGGAGGTCTCTATGCACGTAGGCCAATGGTCTGCATTCCGTTGACCTCACGTCACCGTGCGGCCCGAAGAAGATGGGCTGCTGAACATCGAGATTGGGAGCAACATGATTGGAGCCAAGTGCTGTTTACAGACGAGTCCCGATTCAGTCTGGAGTGTGACACCCGACGTGTTTTGGTATGGAGGGAAAGGGGAACTCGAAATAACCCCAGATTCGTTCGTGAAAGGTCACAATACAGACGAGCTGATTTTATGGTATGGGGTGGAATCAGCATAGGTGGACGTACGGACCTGCATATCATTCGGAATGGTACTTTGACGGCCCGAAGGTATGCAGACGAGATACTGAGACCTCATGTCATACCTTACGCTGCAGCCATTGGAGGTTCCTTTGTTTTCCAGCATGATAATGCCAGACCGCATACAGCTCGTCTTGTGGAGAACATGCTTGAAGCTGAAACAATACAGCGTATGGAATGGCCAACATACTCTCCTGACCTGAATCCAATCGAGCATGTTTGGGACATGCTCGGACGACGTATTGCTGCGAGACCAAGGCCTCGTTTTACTCTCCGAGACTTGGAGATTGCACTTCTTGAGGAGTGGAACAGTATTCCCCAAAGTCTTATCGATAACATCATCGCATCCATGGAAAACAGGTGTGCAGCAGTCTTAGCTGTTCGAGGAGACCACACGCCATATTAAAAATCTTGCATCATTTCTAAGCAATACTTTTTTTTTATCATTTACATATAATCAAATTGTTGCCCTAAATCATATTTTCATGTTTTTTCCATATTTTCAAAGAATTAAAGCTTAATTACAAATTTTTTTACGTCTTTTTTTCTGTATTGCGCATTGGTACGCGTGTACTATCCATTTTATGCCAATACGTGGCTGTCTCGCACGGTTTTCTGAACTTCTTTGCTTGCTCCTCTAATTTTTTTGAGCAGTGTATTTAATGATGAAAAATCACATAGAAATCTGAAAAGAAATGTTCGTGATCTCTCGTAAATAAATCGTTGTATTTTTTGTTCAACGAATTTTTTTCTTTTTTGACAAGTCCCTGATCAACAAAAGATATAAAAACCACTGTATTAAAGAAATGCTTATTCCTGCAAAATTAAAACACATTCGCAGCCGCTGACGTGAACTTACGACATTTTAAATTCTGTTTCTGGTTCCTTTTGACGTGAATTTACATCAATTCGTTATGACATTTCAAATTCTGTTTCTTGTTGCTGTTGACATGAATTCACATCATTTCGTTATGACATTTCAAATTCTGTTTCTTGTTGCTGTTGACGTGAATTCACATCATTTCGTTATGACATTTCAAATTCTGTTTCTGGTTGCTGTTGACGGGAATTCACATCATTTCGTTATGACATTTCAAATTCTGTTTCTGGTTGCTGTTGACGGGAATTCACATCATTTCGTTATGACATTTCAAATTCTGTTTCTGGTTGCTGTTGACGGGAATTCACATCATTTCGTTATGACATTTCAAATTCTGTTTCTGGTTGCTGTTGACGGGAATTCACATCATTTCGTTATGACATTTCAAATTCTGTTTCTGGTTGCTGTTGGCGGGAATTTACGTTAATTCTTTAAGTTTTATTTATTTATTTATTTTATTTTATTTTATTTATTTATTTTATTTTATTTTATTTATTTATTTTATTTTATTTATTTATTTTATTTTATTTTATTTATTTATTTAATAATTTTTTTTGGGGGGGGGAGGTGGTTGCCGTTCATTTTTAAAGGTTTGTACACATTGTTTCTTGAAAATAAATCGTCAGACAATGGGAAAGAGAGGAAATTGAAATAATTTCTTGATATTTAATCCGCAATACAATTTATATTCTACGTAGTTGGTCAAAGGCTTCAAGTTGACAGAAGTCTGCAGCAACCAGCTTTTGAATTTTTTATTTTAACCTGTTTTCTGTATTAGAAAAAAGGAAAAATTACCGGTTGTGAATGTTCTAAAAACATAGCGTTCACGAAAATTAGTTTTACATTTTTCATATGAGGGTTCGAAGAACATATTTTTTTATTCATATGCATTTTTAAATGATTTTTTTTCCGCAAATGTGCTTTTTATAAACATCATTTTGCATATTAAAATACACTTGAACAATTTTAAAAAATGCCTCAAAATTCTCAAACCTCAAAATTTAAAGCACATTCATTTTTTGACGAACCAATCTCTCCTCTATTGGTAAATTTATTATTTTCACTTTTGCGCATACGAAAGATTTCGAAACACTTTGCCCCCGGAATTTATAAAAATTTGAATCTATAAAAATTTTCAATCACTTCAGAGGACAAAAGGAAATAATTTTTTAAGTTTTTTTAGCCTCAGGTAAGATATTTTCGGAATTTTTAAGGTAAATCAAAAATCTCAAAACTATGCAAATCGAAACTATGCAAAACGAAACGGTTGAATTTAACTAGAACAAAGAATGTTGTACGAAATTTCATAAAGGTACCTCTGGAAGAATTTTAGCTTTATCCATTTAAAGACGGCAAATTTCTTCCCGAGGTTTAATTCGGCAAAGTACGCATATACGGTACCACATAAATTTATTTTACCTGGTGATGGAAAAAAAACGTTATTGGATTCATGAGTTATCGAATTCTAAAAGCTCTTATAGCATATTTTCAGCAAAGAAAATAAATTCCTCTTGATTTGATGAGCATCTCACATAAGAAATCTAAACTATTAGAGGTACACACTTTTTAAAACAATAAACTCTTATATACTTACATAAACTTTTCCAATGGGATTATTTACCGCAATGGGATACTGTATTTACCTAATGGGATTATTACCCGTAAAATGTACAAGAGATACAAATGCCCTCCTGCACGAATCATTAGTCGATGACAGGGGTTTGAATACAAGTATCAAAGCAGTCCTGAATCAAGGTCTGTACAAGATACAGTACTCATTTTTCACAACTAAGGTTATTTTCGGCATTCCTGTAAAAGATAAGATTTCTTTTTTTTTCTTAATCTAATGAGAAGGCCCTTGTCTTTAGACATTTACCTTTCGTTATTCACTGCTATTTTACTGGCTACTTTATTAAGGGAGCACCATATAAGTTGCTCCTTATGAGGGGGACGACACGGAAACAACCAAGCCTTATTCGGGATTTGAACCCAAGCCCGCTGCGTGGCAGCTCAGAACGCTAACCATGTGGGCGGCACGTAAAAGACAAGGTAGTAAGAGGATCAATTTAAGTTTACTTAGGATTTCATTCCAATGTCAAAAATCGGATGCCATTGTTAATTACTGTAGATGCCACTACAGTCTCCCCAGTGTTCTCACGTGGTGCTTGTTCATAAAATTCCTCATATTATTATGTGGCTTCCCGTACCCTTATCTTAAAATACTCTCAAAAGATATCAATTCTGAAATTCTGACCACAGATTAAAATATGCTTGAAATATTCCCATTATTGATTTCTTAATAACACTATTACCTTTTTTACTTCAATAGCTTGTAGGCAGATCATGCCTCTCATGCATCGTCAACAATAGCGACTAGTTTAATTGGAGTGTTTTATCACTCTTCGACGTCCGTAGTCTCAAACAACGAACAGCCCATCAGCGATTCTGTAGTCATTACTATTAAATGCTGCTCAGGAATGGAATACGAAATTCAACGGTTGCAGTTGTGATTCTTTTTCTGTGTTTTTTTTCTTACGAGTAAGGCACATACGGTGGCATCTTGCCCACGTAGCAGGTCCCTAAAATCGTACGCCACAGTTTTCAAATCCCATCTACTTCTATAAATGAAGATGAATTTTATTTTAACTCATAATATTTTCTTCCTTTTACATGTGGGAAAGCTTATTTTTTTTATCAGTATCAACTAAGTATTTGATGATAATAAAATGACATAAGAGAAATATACGTAGTCTCATTAAATGCTTTTTTAATGATAAGTCAAGATGCTTATAGTATTTGAAAAAAGAAAAAAGCATCTCTGCCGGTAGTTCACTTCTCTAGAATAAATTTTGAGCTGCATTCCACTCGTTTGGATGTTGCAACAGCATCTATGCAGAAGTTAAATATGACATAAAGGTAACTGATTTTCATTTAATGTGCAAATACAGAAGCTCGTCGTACTTTTCCAGCTCGCTCACTCATTAATGCTATAAACTCCCTGAAGGAATAGGAATTCTAATGAGATATGCGTATTTAGCACAGGATGTACATTTACCTAACTTTAAAGGCAAACGGAAGGAGACATCCAAGAATAAATTTGTGAAGGGGGAAAAAACCTGAAAAGTTGCTTAATATGTATTAAATTTTAATATTCTAAGAGGTACGGTTTAAAAGATCCCAGAATTAAATAATATTTTCTGTCAGTCACTTGTTCATGCCTGATCATCAAATTATGCACATTTTGTTATATTGCTTCAGTTTTTCATTGTTTTTTGCAGAACTAATTGAGGGATCCAAATAGACTTAATTATTTTATAGACTCTAGATTTAATATAGACTTTAGAGAGACTTAATATAATGGACTTTGATAATGAACCCCTCTCTCATGAATGTATCAGCGTTCTTCGGAACAAACTTATGTAACTTATTATTAGCCAAAATTTTGATGTTTTAATAAACTCGATATAAATAAGATCTATTTCTCCAGTTATGATTAACTCTATGAGACACTGATTTAACGGATCGCGACGATCCAGGTTTACAGTTTTAATGTAGACTTTTATAGAAATTAGACTAATTATTTTATGGAATAAATTATTTTACAGACTATATAGATTCTTCATTGTTTTTTTTTTGCAGAACTTATTGAATGATCCAAATAGACTTAATTATTTTATATACTCTAGATTTAATTAAGACTTTTATAGACATTAGACTAATTATTTTATCGACTTAATTATTTTATAGACTGAATAGTTTTTCATCGTCTTTTGCAGAACTAATTGAGGGATCCAAATAGACTTAATTATTTTATAGACTATAGATTTAATATAGACTTTTATAGAAATTAGACTAATTATTTTATGGAATAAATTATTTTACAGACTATATAGATTCTTCATTGTTTTTTTTTTCAGAACTTATTGAGTGGTCCAAATAGACTTAATTATTTTACATACTCTTGATTTAATACAGACTTTTATAGACATTAGACTAATTATTTTAGGGACTTAATTATTTTATAGACTGTATAGTTTTTTCATTGTCTTTTGCAGAACTAATTGAGGGATCCAAATAGACTTAATTACTTTATAGACTATAGATTTAATATAGACTTTTATAGAAATTAGACTAATTATTTTTATGGACTTAATTATTTTACAGACTATATAGTTTTTTCATTGGTTTTTTTTTTTGCAGAACTAATTGAGTGATCCAAATAGACTTATATACTTTGTATACTCTAGATTTAATACAGACTTTTATAGACATTAGACTAATTATTTTATGGACTTAATTATTTTATAGACTATATAGTTTTTTCATTGTTTTTTACAGAACTAATTGAGGGACCCAAATAGACTTAATTATTTTATAGACTATAGATTTAATATATACTTTAGAGAGACTTAATATAGACCTTTACAGACATTAGACTAATTATTTTATCGACTTAATTATTTTATAGACTATTATATAGTTTTTTCATCTTTTTTTGCAGACCTAAATGAGTGATCCAAATAGATTTAATTATTTTTTAGACATAATTATTTCGGAGCAGAACAGTATAGTTTTTCTGTCTATAAGAGTTTTAATTCCTGTACAGTTTGACCGAAACAGAAGAAAAGATTTATAACGGGAATTTTTATATAATGCATGACTAGATTTCTGTGGCTTACCGACACCTTTCATTCAGCCTCTTCGCCAGAATATTAAAAATAAATAAACCTTAAAAAATTGTATTGCGTATAAGTGTTTTACAGAAAAGTTTTAATCACTCATATATTTCCAATAAAATTAAATCTGGGAACTTGAAATCTGTAAAAACCATTTCCATCTTTTTATTCAGGCACTTTTAATGGTACTGTTCAACCTATCATCTCTTGCAGGAGATTTTGACATTGAGGTAAATTAGTGTTTTCCTGCAAACCGGTACATTTTCCATAAAACCAATAAACCTGAAATTTCCAAATAGCAGTTTTCTGTGTGCATCTAAATCCCAACTGAATATAGTACTTCAGCATTTCTTTCACACATAAATTTTTGACGCTATTAATTTCTTCATAAACCCAGATTATTCTTCAAATAATTCAAAAATTTAATGATGGATCAGAATTTTGTCTGTGGTAACCCTACGTGCAAAGCGAATTATCGATTGATTTTGGTGATTGTCCTATAAAGCGTTGGGTCTTTTCACATCATATTCTTAATTTAAATCTTATATAATTATATTAATACTATTACGTTTAAGTATTATAATAACTATCAACTGTTTTGTGTTATACTATCAAAGACTAGATTTTATTATTTATTTTTCAAATTGTAACAAATTACAGTTATCGCAACTATTTATTGTTACTTATGCATAATCATTTTAATACTATTATCAATAATTGCATTTTACAATTATTAATAATACAGTTATTAAATAAAGTTATATATCATCATCATCATTATTATCACAAAAATTTGACATTTTATTTGATCACCGAAGTTCCCCTAACTGTAGTATGGTGTGTGAAAAGTATGAAAATGCACATCGCTTTAAAAATCAAAAGTGCATACACACAGAAGAATTTGCAAAAGTTTACACAGCTTGGTGCGTATTGCTTTTCTTCAGATGTTGTGAACGAGAAATTTTCAGAAAGAAGAGCGCCAAAGTTTGCTGTAATTATTGCTTATTATTCATGTCAGATATAGATTTTTCTTGATTATTTCTAGAATTAACAAAATTTGAAAAGGTCAAATTTACTAATTTTAGACGAGCCGCTTTACGCTTAAAGTGAAAAAATATCTGTTTGGACTTTAAATCACCAATGCGTGAAATGTGATCATTCAAAATGTTGCACCCGTTAATAGGTTTTCAGTTTCAGATGCATAAATCATAAGTCGTTTAAAAATTCTCAAAAACGCGAATACTCTGTAATAAATAGAAGAAAAACTTGTACCGCGAAAGCTTCCTAAAAACAGCCCAAGGCCTAATTCGCAGCACCGACCATTGGAACTAACTTTCTATTCTAAAAAATCCTCGTGCGTCGAATTGGAGCCACACCCAACAGGTTGCGTCTAATCATAAACGAGATGATGTGCGAATTTATACACCTCTCTCAAAATACCGGTTTTATGGTACGCCCATAAAACCCGAAGTACTTTTCATCTTATATGAGACACCGTTGAGAATTAATTGAAAATTGGAGACACAGATATCGAACTTAATTTTTATTTTAAGTCAAAATTTACTCAAGACCATATTTTACACGAGAGGAAAGTGTATACAATATAAATAGGGGCGATGCAGTTATTACTGGGGCATCTATTTCTCTCAGCACCAAAGCGACAATCTTGAAAATTTCTGCGGAACCAAAATTAATTTTTTTAAAGTGTATGGAACACAGCTTGATAAAGCAATGTTCTAATGCATTGATAGGCTTCTTACGCGTATCTAGCGGCCATGGGCTTATGTTTCATTGTTACTTTGAGCTATTCAACCCATAATAAGGGCGATTCATGACTGCTGCATACGCTAGAGATGCCTATCAATACCTAAGTGCTCATATGAGAGGAACATTTAATCTTCTAAACTATATAGTTCTCTAAACAAACAAAAAAATATATAGAAAATTCGTAAGCGATGTCCTGAACCCAAATTAATCAAATTCAAACCTTACTTACTATATTTTGCTTGATAAGTATGTAGGTATACAAGAAAGTTACAGGAGAAGCATTAATTCCTCTCGATTAGATATTCTCTGACTGATTGAAAATTCGTCACCGATTTCCTGAACCCTCATTAAATGAAATTCAAATTTTATATACATGTATAAGTGTTTATAATACACCTTATCATCCAAATACACCTTATCATCCACCTTATTATCCAATCTTATCAGGAAAATGTAGTTAGTAATATTTTGCATTATAAGAATGTATGTGCATAAGAAGGGTATGAAAGAACCATTTAGCACTCTGAAAATTCATACATCTTTGAAAACCAAGGTATAATTAGGTTACCGATTTCCTGAACTCAAAATAACTTAGCCAAATTATATCATATTTTGTTTAATGATAAAATATATGTGTGACAAAAACACCAAATAAATATTTAATTTCCCGAGGTTTCATATATCTATATGAACTGAGGAAATCATTTTTTTAAATGATTCCGTCGATATCTGAAACTAAGTAAGTTGTTACATTGTACATGATAAGAGAATACTGAACAGGAAACTTAAAAAAAAGTCTTAGATTACATATTGCTTTAGAACCTACTTAAATCCTACGTTAAGAACCACTTTGAAAAAGGTTTTACGTTGTTCAGTATAAACGACTCTTGCCGCTTGTCGCACAAAACGCATTTTATTAACAATTTAGAAATTCTTACCTCAGGTAAACTTAATAAAAAGTTAGCCAAGGCAGCTAACCGGGCAATAGGGTAATATCTAACATTAAATTATGGACTAAGTAACGCATAATTAAATTTTAAAATATTGAAATTTACCTTGGATTTTCTTTACCTTCTTTACCTTTAAGACGACTCAACATTGCAATCGAGTCAGCCAGCTCACAACCATCCTTCGATTTATGTAATAACATAAAAACTCGTAACAAACATTACAATTTTTGTAATAAGTTTTGTAATAAGAAGGTCTATTAGGACCCGAAATGGTAACTAATTAGCCCACCATTTCTATTTTGTACCCATTGAATTACCTAGCTCAGGCCCTCACAACATACGACCCTCGAAACCTTTTGTAAAGTTGCAAAATATTATAAATCTAAAAAATACGGAATATTAATTTTTAAATTTATAGTATTACGAAAAGGCTTTATGAGTAATGAATATTAATATTAATTTAATAATCAAGTAATCATTAATTTATTTTTTGTTAGATAAAATAGTTTTCACTTTCCCTTTTATTTTGTTTTGTTGCGGCCCGTTGCAGATTTCCATAAAGAAATATGACCCTGACCTCATTTCGAGTTGGGCAGTTCTGATCTATAGTCTATATATATAAAACAGTTCCGTAACTGAATGACTCACTGACTGACTGACTCATTGACATACAACACACAGACCGAACCGCTGGACCTAAAGGGCTGAAATTTTGCATGGCGATTCTTCTTTATAGTGTAGGGGTGCACTAAGAAAGATTTTTTAAAAATTCTTCTTAGATTCTTTTAAATTAAATTTTTAAGCTGTTTTAATAACTTTTTTTAAGCTTGCATTTAAAATAATAATTTGAGGGTTATAAAATTTATATCACGAGAAATATCCTAAATATTTCTTTAAAATGAGATCTTTTTCGAATCTTTACCTCCATTTTCTGATTTTTGGTGGATTTTTAAAGATTAATTTTTAGACTTTAATTTATTAAATGCTGATCACGTGATTTCTTTTTCTGGTACTTTAAATAAATTTATCGTCACGCGCATAACAACTAAATAGACAAAAAAAAAATTTTCTTGCAAATGCGGCAGATGATTGGACATTATCCAAAAAAGTATTAAAATACAGTAAAAGATATTATGTTCCTAAAACTGTACTATATTAACTGTACTATATTCTTTAGTATGTCCAATTACATTTAATTTGAATATTTTCTTCTACATTATTTTGTCTATAAAATATCCCTTACGACTTTTTATAAATATACACTGCTGGCCACTGTAAATGCAACACCCTGAAGGAAACATGCAAATGACATGAAATTTACAACATGCATTAGCGGAGGTGATATATGCAAATGATTAGAATTTCAGCGCAGACGCACATCACGCGCGCCTGTGGCGCCACTTCAAACCGCTATTTAAGGCTTCGAGATTTCGACGATTTCAAGTTCGGCAATTGTGTTTTTCTTGTGGTTTTTTCAAAAAAACAATCAATTATGCCTCGTCGAAAACAGCGATCATCTTTTGATCAAGTATCCGAGTTCGACAGAGGAAGGATAGTGGCCTACCGAGATTGTGGATTATCTTTCAGGGAAATCGGTAGTCGTGTTGGACGAAACCAAACAACTGTAATGCGGATATGTGATCGTTCGATGCAGGAGAGTACGACGGACCGGGATGTTCGATCGCATCCACCTCAGCGCACCACTTCACGTGATGACAGGCAAATTGTGCGCATGGCAGTGACGGATCGCTCAGTCACATCACGAACCATAGCACAGCACATGCAGTCTGTAACGAATCATCCAGTGTCTGCGCGTACCATTCGACGCCGTTTACAGCAGAGTGGTCTGTCCGCAAGACGTCCATTGCTTTGTCTACCCTTGACGCAGAACCACAGACGTCTCCGCCGCCAATGGTGCGATGACAGAAGGATGTGGACGGCAGAATGGAATGAAATTGTCTTTACTGACGAGTCACGCTTCTGTCTGCAACACCACGATGGTCGCATTCGAGTCTGGAGACACCGTGAAGAGAGGATGCTGAACAGCTGCGTTATGCACCGCCACACTAGTCCTGCACCGGGTATTATGGTATGGGGCGGTATTGGCTATTACTCTCGCACACCTCTAGTACGCATTGAAGGTACTTTAAACAGCCAGCGCTACATCTCCGAGGTGTTGGAGCCAGTTGTCCTTCCTTACCTTCAGGGCTTGCCCACAGCCATATTTCAACAGGATAATGCGCGACCACACGTGGCATGCATTGTCCAACGGTTCTTCGTTAATCGCCAGATTGAATTGCTTCCCTGGCCGCCTCGCTCTCCAGATCTTTCGCCGATAGAAAACATGTGGTCCATGGTTGCTCTACGATTGACCCAGATTCCATCCCCAGCTGCCACAGCAGATCAACTTTAGCAACGTGTGGAAGCTACTTGGTCTGCTGTACCCCAAGAACTCATCCAAAGTCTCTTTGAATCAATGCCGAGGCGTGTGGCAGTGGTGATCTCCAACAATGTCGGCTACTCTGGCTACTGATTTTGGCAGGAACCACACTTCACAGAAGTCTATAAATTTAATCTTTTGATACTTTGTCAACATGTTATCTACAAAATAAATTTTGTTGTGATATCTCTTGTCTTTCTTGGTGTTGCAATTTGGGTGGCCAGCAGTGTATATAGATTTTTTTACATCAATTGTATACATTGATCGTCATATTTATTGTAAATATATATATATATATATACATATATATATATATATATATATATATATATATATATATATATATATATATATATATATATATATATATATATATATATATTGGCATTAATTGCATACATTGACCGTTGTATTTAATTTGAATGTACTCCGTAGCGAAGTGCGGGTTTTCAGCTAGTTGTTCATATGCTTGGTCCCAGGACCCTATTTTAGACATCCATCCCACTTTAGTATTAATGTCTGTAAATCAAATCCCTAGTACACTTAAACACCCTAATGCTATAACACGCAGTGAAAAATAATTCAGTTATTGTGCCAGTACTGCTTCAAAACGAGCTTTAACTCAATCTGGAAAATTCATAAAATACTAATGATCAGGTCTGTATAATGCGATGAGAAATTATAAGTACTTACTTTATAGAGTTTCTATGCTCACTTCTACCCAGACTTGGGTGTATATAATTTGAAGTGGCACTCTATTTGAATTTTATACAAACGCAGTTTATACATGAAACAATGTTTATTGAATTCGTTGCACATATAATTGGCTTTTACAGCAATAAGCATACGTACTACTTGTACGGAATGTATAAACACAGCTTTCAAGAACAATATATTTTTATACTCACGAACAGTAAGTCAAACCAGCAGTACTGCCATGTAAACTTCTGGCCCGCTAAGCACTAGCGCAGGATGACACCTTTTCAACCTTAACAACCTCCCCTTTCCATTAATGACGCTGCGTGGTATTTATACTAAGCGCGTATGCCGAAATTAGCATATCTAAAGCAGCTTCTTTAATTCACTCAAAAGTTCGATTCTTGTGAATCGAATCTTGTGTATACCTTACAACTTTCGGGGCACAACCTGGAGGGCCTGGCATCCACATCGGGTCCCATCCGGTGGAATGTAAAAGTACATATCACATTTGAGGCGGCTTATAAGGAATGTAATATTGCCATTATACATATAGGCAGATAAATAAGTAACTGTATTATATATATATATATATATATATATATATATATATATATATATATATATATATATATATATATATATATATATACACTCACTTCCACAAGTTAAACACGGAGCGGTAAAATGCGAAAAAAATGGATAAGTAATGCTTTGATTGACATGAAATGCTGCAAGTAAGTAGCTCCATGTCTATTCATGAAACGAAACAAGGAATTGCATACAGAGATAAAAAAAAAATATTGAATTTTCATAAATTATAAGATGACGACATATTTGAGTCATTAGCAAAATGATGTTAAAATGCAAAACAAACAACAAAAACCGACATCAATAGGGTATGTTAGCACCCCTCACCTTCATACAAAGTGTACAGTGTGTGATCATGCTTGTTATAAGGTGATCTACCCCCGCAGAGTCCAGTAATCTCCATTCCTCCTGTAGGGCAGTTTCTAATTCTCTGAGAGTGGCTGGAGGTGAGAAACGTCTACATACAGCACGGCCGAGGGCATCCCAAAGATTTTCAATTGGATTATGGTCTGGCGAGTAAGCCGGCAACTCCATACGCGCAATCCCCTCCCTCTCCAGAAAGTCGTCAACGATGGCAGCTCTATGGGGACGGGCATTATCGTCCATTAAAACGAAAGAAGGACCAACTGCTGCAGCGTACATTTTCACAGGGCACTCCATCGGATGGACATGGCGAGGTTCTGTGACGGATGGACAACGTCCATCCGTCACAGAACCTCGCCTGTAGATATGCAGGTCGGTGCGATATCCCAATGAAATCCCTGCCCAGACCATGATACTTCCACCGCGGAATGCGTGATGTTCGGTGATGTTCTCGGGCCGATTGCGTGTGCCTTGTTCCTTCCAGACCCTTACACGCTTATCATCGGGTTGAAGGGCAAATCTGGACTCATCTGTGAACATAACGTTGCCCCAATCAGACACAGTCATATTCACATGCTGGCGGCACCACTTTAATCGTGGCCCTCTGGATTGGACGGATAAAGAAACAGAAACTTATGGTATCCGGGCGTACAGACCATTCATGTGTAGCCTTCGATGAACAGTAGTGGCAGATATCGGCCATTGGTAAGAACCAATGACCGCTTCAACCATAGATGTCACACGTGTGGAAGTCGATCTTCGATGCCGCTTGGCTACAACAGCAATATACCCATCTTCCGAGGGGAGTCGTAACCCTTGGACGACGGCTACAGGTCTTCGGACAACTGTTTAGCTGGTTTGGAATTGTTCCCATAATCGTGAAATGGCGGAATGATGAACGCCGATGAAAACAGCAACATCTGTGATAGACTGCCCTGCTTCAATGCGTCCGACAGCCCGACAGCGTTCAGAGTCTTCCATTCGTCTTCTGGAAGCCACAGAAATACATCTAGCTTGAAAACAAATCGTACGAATGTTCTAAACACCTTTCATCAGCACTTACATGCAACTCCTGTAACCCTTCACAATGTCGACTTCTTATACGACTGCCTGTTTTTCATATTTCTCGACGCGAAACCTTTATTAGCTGTTACCTAACATATTTGCAAACTCCCTTCTACCTTTGCAGCAAATTTCAACTTCTTTAATTCAGATTGGCTTACGGACATTAACATTTTCCTCTCCATGCTTAACTTTTGGAAGTGAGTGTATATATATATATATATATATATATATATATATATATATAATAAAGTTGAAAGAGAAAAGCCAGTATGAGCACTAAAGCTACTACAGCCAGGAACCAAAAACATGAAAAGATAAGATTGAAAGAGCTTTTAGACAATATTTCATCTTCAGCGGTGTCAATACTGTCTAAAAACCAATGGATTGTTTCAGATAAGTATGATCTATACAATAAACACACTCAGACACCGTACAATCCATGAAAAACAGTAGAATTTATTAAAGAGTTACTTAACCATAGAACACCAAGCCTGGCGCTAGACAGAGTGGAAGTTAAGAACAAGTAACCGCAAGATGACTGACGTCACAAAACTTGCAACCATGGAGATTATGGAAACACAGAAACTGACTTACTATGGATACTGCGTTTTAGGACTATTAAACCTTTATTAATTTAATATATATATATATATATATATATATATATATATAATTTTATTATACATTAAAATAATTAAAATTACTATTTATTAATTTTTATTCAATTTATTTATTTTATGTGAAATTTTGAGCTCTATAATTTTGAAAAGAAAACCCTAGAAAATATTGAGTAGAATACTACAGTATTGTTGAGTGATTAAGATGTTCCTTCCGAATAATAAGAAAAAATTAATTAGCGAATAAATTTTTGAAATAATAATAAGGAACAGAATTCATATATATAAATATTCAAATAACAAGTTTAAAATTGCAAAACACTTTGTCCGAAATATTGTTATGAAACATCGAAACTTTACGTTAAAAAAATTGGTAATGCTTAAAATAATTTATTCGTTAAATAATTTTCATTCTCTACACCAGCAAAACGAAGAATAGGCAAACGAATTCATGTATTTTTATAAGATAATTTAAAAATTTAAAAATAAAACACCTGACATGTCTTACCTAACAGCTAACAATGTTCTTTTGATTCGAAGACAACATTCACTATTATACTGGATAAAATGAAATAAAAAGATTAACAAAAGAGTGTCAAACTAACCTTAAAAAAATAATTTTAAAGAATAATTAAATAATATTTTTGATGATTTTCCATTATCTGGTGGTGAATCTGTGACGAAAACCACTTTGTAAAGAAATCATTCCACAGAAAGTAAAAAAAAAGAAAGAAAGAAAAGCCTAAAATGAATCCTGGATTATTTTTATTCCTAGTAGTAATGCGTAGCTGTCGAAAATTCGACCCTGATGTCAAAATGAACGGGATAGGTATTTCATTCAGAATACCTGTCATAAGTGACAGTAATAAGTAACGAAACAAGTCGATTTTTTATAGCAAAATACGCGTTAACAATGCTAATATAAATCAGGATAATCATGATTCATTTACATTATTACCTACTAAAAATTAAATGAATTTGAAGCGTACACAAATTTTAATCAGCATTGCCATGCCCCAGTCGCAGTAAATACAACCTGTACTTGAACAGAAAAGTAGGAATCAACTCATTTAAAATGAGAAATCACTCCGATGTGCCATTATGGGAAATTATTCTTCTAATCGCAACTTAAAGTATTCATTATCTTAACATATCGTTGACCGGCAGTTTTGTATAAATATATACGCAAGTCACGGGGAAAAACTCATATTTTCGAAGAAAGTAAGGCCTTTTTATTTGCTGGAATCTGCTCTCTTTATATGGGGGTCTGAGATTCACAGATTTTTCGACGCGATCCACTTTCTTTGAATAAAAAAACCGTCGACCCCCGATGAAAATTTTTTGGTAGAAACACAATTTTTAAAAAACATTGTGAAAATGTTAACAAAAAAAATTTCACATAGTCTCTTCTAACGAAACTACCGCGAGTTATTAACGTAGGATATATATATATATATATATATATATATATATATATGTGTGTGTGTGTGTCAGTCAGTCAAAAATTTGACGCATTTTGGTACTTTACTGTTTAACTGTTTACTGCTTTCCCAAGCGATACAGACTGGGTTTGGCACGCTGCCAACATTATAACTCGCGACGACAGACATCTGAAATTTTGCTTTCCGGAGGACCGTTATGGAGGAATGTAATCCTACGTTAAAAAAAGGAAACTGTACATTTTGGGTATATATTTATTTTTCGTAATAACAATAAAAAAGTCTTGCTTACCATCTGCACTTAGTTTTGGCAAAACTGTTCAACACCTTATTTAACAATATCATATCATTTTTTAACATATAAAAATTTAAAAAATTAAACTATGTTATTTTAGAAAATTTAAAACATTTTTTTTAAATAAATTATTCAATATGACACAAACTTACTTCAAACTATCCGCGAACCCTCAGATTTTATTCACGACCAACCGCAGTGGGTAGCTACTCACAGCTTTTGGATCAATGATTTAACGGATAAAATGCGAGGATTTGTCTGAAACTCATTCAGGTCACAGTAAAGGTAATTTTCAAGAAAAGAAATGTTCAGTTGATCAAAAATTTCTCCAATATGACTTTCCTCTATCCTAAATTGTCTTTAACATTTGCGTGCAAAATCACGAGTTTACTAGGTACCGGTCAACAAAGTGTTATGAAAAAAAAATCATTCATAATAATTACAAGAGAAAAAGAACTTTTTTATATACCATGTTTTAAATTTTCTGTTGAATCATATAAACTTGACAGTTCTATGTATTAATAAATACTTTTTTAATTTTTTTGATGAATTATCCCATTAACTTGAAAGAAAATGAGGTTAATTGGAAGTTAACTTGCGTTTAACTTTTCGTTCCCGTCCCGATCGATAGATGGCTGAACCAGTATACAAAACAAAATTAACTGAAAAAGAATTCAATTCTGCTTAAAGATGGATAAAAGTATTAAAATAATGCATTGTCATCGTGTTCTGATCTATTCTAAAAGTTTCAAATGTCTAGCTAGTAGGGAAGTCAGTTAAAAATCGATTGCAAGATTTGTACCGGACAAACAAACACACACACACACACACAAACAAACAAACAAACAAGAAAGCGAGTTAATAAAAACATGGTAAAAAGGAAAGCTTTTAAAGTCTTTAAAATATGTTAGGACGTCAATAATTTTGTGTGTTTATATAATTTGGTTGGCAATATATTTGCTTGACGAGAAAACCAAACTTTTAACTCACTTATTTAAAGCGAAAACAATTTCGAAGGTCTATATTGGGTCTAGAAATACCAAAATCCTCTTCTCTGATACAGGAAGAAAATTTCAATAAGGGTGTATAATGAATTCACTTTTACACATATATAGACCGAAAACTATTTAATGTACGTTATACAGTGGAACTTCTTTAGCTGTCCACTCCTATTCAACGGCCACACCTCTAAACGGCCACATTTTGTTCAGAACCGATGCAACACTTCATAGAGTCCATGTTATGGAAGAAACCTCTTTCCACGACCACCCCTCGAAACGGCCACTTTTTTTAGGAACCATTACTAGCCACCATAGAGAAGTTTCGTTGTATAAGCATTTTTCTATTGATGCATATAGGTGTACAAAGATCAATAGAATTATCGAAAAATAGATAAATAGAGAGAAATATACATATATTAATTATATGTAGTATTATTAATAATATGCAAATAAATGTGTAAATTAAAATATTAAGACTAAAATCTAAACCAAAGTAAAGCCTTCTACAGAAAAAAATTTCACGACAGTTCTTCGTCAACAATAGTACTATTATTACTACTAAATGACAATATTTCGAGGAAAGATGAGACCATCGAGTGTTTTGGATATTTCTGAAGATCAGAAGGTACCATTTAAAGAGAACTTTTTTTTAGTTCTCTGATTGTTACTTTTTGTCATCTATTTGTTTTATAAAATTTAGCTGAGACTGTACCTTGATATGGAGGTATTTCTGTTAGTAACTAGTTTAGCCCGACTTTTTTAAAATTGTTCCACTTTTTACTAGCCATTACATTTTCTTGTGCATATATGTTATTTTAAGCACCCTCTTATTACACGTCTTTATCAATTTAATTTAACAAGTATTTAAGGTCTAATTTGTCTGTTGCAGCACGAACCTCCCTATTGCTTCGTGACAAAATTCTTTCAGGGTGAAGAGAACCTTTGAGTCCAGTCAACTCAAATTCTTGCCAACAACGCAAAAATTCTCTATTACATCAGTTGCAAATAAGCTAAATTTTGTTGCATTGCATCTGTGTGAATTTTACTCTAAATTTTTGTTGCACACGTACACATTTATATATGTACGTATGCATTGTTTGGTTAAGGAATTTATGTCAATAATATTACACTTTTCATGAAAATAATCTCAATTATGCCCTAATGATTCGGAAAATTAGATTCTAATTTATTTTGAATAACATTAACAATGCGAATATTATAACACAACATTCTTATACTCTCGAACTTTAGCATTATGTGCGTATGTATCTAGTTTTGCAGTCTAAAATCACACATTAAGCACAAAACTGAACTTAACCACGACGATGAGGGACTTAAAAGCCTGTATTTCAACTTAAATATAAAAAAAATTGTTTTCACACAAGTTACTAGTATTATACATTTTACTAACAACAAAACAAAATTATTACAAAATATTTAGGACCTGTATATACACTTCAGACAGCAAACTCAGTGAAACCTTGTCCCTTGTAAATTTTGTGCAGCGCATTTGGGGCAATAGTACTATTATTACTACTAAATGTAACTACTCCATGGTGTAGGGATGGTAGGATACCCAAGAAACAAAAAGTATGAAAGTCAAAAACTAATTACTATGTTATAAAATTCAGTCTACGCTGTACATTTACCTACATGCACACAAGAATGTAACTCGGGCAAAGCAAGAGAGAGAGAGAGACGAGTTAAAGATTTCTAAAAAAATAAGAACCCTAATGTCAACTAAACAGATTCTTGAGCAGTTCATCTGCCAGCATGGACTTTCAGACGTCCAAAGAATCGTTCACACTGGTACCCGATTATTTTCAGAATTGACAAATAAGCAAAACAGGTTCTAAGATCTGAGGAGGGCGATAATAGCTCGCAAGGAAATTGTAATAAAATCATCTCGCCATGTCTGCGACATCGGTGATTGAAACCCACACTTCTCGAAGCACCTCGGCTGGTTTTCCAAGCCTCGTCAAAAATTTCCATCCGTCTCGAGCAGGTCTACTCATGAATGAAGACGACCGTCTCTCGCTCCCCATTCATGGCATCGTTCTCTTTTCTTTTTTATTTTATCCATAGCCAGCAGTTGGTCGCCCCGTGCGCGTCCGGTTAAGGGCCTCTGATTTTCGCGAAGTCGGAGGCGGACGGGTATACCTACGAGGTGCTGGCTGGAGACATACGACTTCCTATTACACAAGATATGAATGAAATTCACGAGTGTACGCTCCGAGCATTACAGGTTTCGCCGCCTCTGTACTTTTCTACCATCAAAACTTTCCTGGAAAAGGTTGCAGGATCGCCTGTGCCTGTTGGAAAGTTTTGTGGACTCAAATCTTCCTCCGGTCGACACAGGGAAAAATTTTCATTCTTCAGTTTACTGTTTTACCGTAATTACCTGAAGATAGATAATCATTTGACGATTACATTCATAATATTATTGAAACATAATCCTTCTGCATAAGATGAACTAAATCAAATATTTCCTAATTTATTTGTACTCATTTGTTAACAACACTACTGTTATCAACTGATAAAACTCTTAACGAGAATAGTTAACATCTCTAGAGTTCTACGCTTTATTTATCGACTGTCTCCACTATGTCACTTTTCTCTAAACTGTCCACCTCGTTTTAGCCGGGCGACAGCCGTATGACTAGCTCGTTGACCTTCGATATCAAAGTCTGCGAAATCCGTTCGTATAGCTGTTAGTACGCACTTGACATAGGCTTAAAAAAATATGTGCAAATATAACCTAGTACCAGAAGCGCAGATAAAATTCTGGTCACGGGAAGGTTTTGAACCGCAGCTGTGTATAAACTACTACACAAATAACGAAGAGCTCGAGGTAGACTAATGGTAGCGCGCTGACTTTCGGGGCTCGGATCGAATCCCGACGCGCGCCATTAAATATCGCCATGTTTAGGCCGGATATGGGCACGTTAAATCCGTAGACCGGAAAGTCCCTCTATGATGTCAGAGAAGGTGGGAGAGGATACGATCCCCCCAAATGTCGCCCCTAGGGTGCTCGGTCAAAATTGAGGTGGCAATTAGCTAAGACGGTATCCGATCCTTGTGGTGCTATATCAACCGGGGCTGCACACTTCAGCCTGAAACTTATATTGACCTGGTTTGAAATTTCCATCCAGAGGTCATTAGAAACAACAACAACAAATAAAGAAACTTTCAGTGGTTTCCTTTAGATATGTGAAAGCAGTCTGGGAGCTATGGAGTATGTTTTATCTCTTAACATCTAATTGCCCTACTACCTAGGTCTCCAAATATCATTTATCTTCCTCATTTGATACTTTAAAAAGGTAAGTGTCACTTAAAACATCGTCGTGAAAAATTACACAACAGCGAGGTAACACTAAGAAATTTTACAAAACTTTGATTTCATCCTGCCAAAAAAGGTTATATGAGGTTTTGAAAATTTTGGATGAGAAGGAGAAAGGCGAATTAGTGACTCAATAGTATGGTAGTTTTTGGAGTGATGTGGCCAAACTTTTTACACCTGGGTTATAAAAACCTGGCACTACGGTTTAAAGCTGATTCAGAATGGCTATAAGTAACCATACTTACCATTGCAGTCGAACCCGCAATTTCTGTTACCGAAGGCCCAAACCATAGACAATCAGCCTTCCATTAATCAACCACCATCCAGTCAGTATCTCATTAAGCCTTTAGATAGCGTTGCAAGGCTTTGTCAACCATGTTTTTTTATATCTGGTGACAGAGAAAATAAATCGAAATATATCAAGCAATAACGATTACAATAGATACCTATTGCGGTTTTTTTTAATTTCAAAGAATAGAAGAGAAGTGAAAAAATAACAACACCTTTGAATGTGCTTCCAAAATACTCACTAGTATTAATATCAGTGTTTCTGGACCGTCTGTTATCAGTATTTCGAGTCAATACACTCCCATCAAAATATCTCCTTTTAGTATGCCCCCAAAACATGCACAATAGTATCAGTATCAGGCATCTGAACGTCTATTATCAGTTATTCGAGTCAAGTCAGTCCGATCAAGGTGTCTTCCTTTAGTATGCCACCAAGCACGCTCAACAATATCAGCATTAGGGTATCTAAATGTCTGTTAACAGCAATCCGAGACGAGACACGCTGATCAATTTGATATCATACCTACATCACAGACCGTCTCAGACAATGCTGTGATGATTTATTACAATAATAATGCAGTTTCACGCTCCTCTAACACCACATTGATCTAAATTATTTTTCGTCTACTAGCT
This sequence comes from Dolomedes plantarius, assembly GCA_907164885.2. Classification (NCBI taxonomy): domain Eukaryota; kingdom Metazoa; phylum Arthropoda; class Arachnida; order Araneae; family Dolomedidae; genus Dolomedes; species Dolomedes plantarius. The sequence goes on from OU015492.1 coordinate 78,735,287, forward strand.
CACAGATGTTAGATGGCTCTTCCTAAAATCGAGAATTTTTCTTGCAAGACAAATTTCTCCCCCTTTCAGCGAAGAACAAACAAACGTTATAGTTCCATGAAAGAAAAATATAACTCGTGCATAACGGAATAAATAAGGTTTACGAGCCTTATCTCTGTGTTTTACTAGATTAATGACGCCGTAGGAGGCCTACACACTTATCTATCTGATTGAAGGCCTCACCAAGCCATCATACTGTCTGCATTATAATTGCCCTTTCGCAAGCAATAGAATATGAAACATCTCTTCATCCCGAATTATCCGTGACACTGTTTAAAGAGGTATTTTAATATAATTTCTATGTAATACAGGTAAACTAACGAAGTTCCAGTATTAAATACAATTTATAAAATGTGGTTGTCCCTCGTGTTCATGGTATCCCTTTAATAAATATTTGAGTACGTTGGATAGCCTCTTGCTCCCTCCATGTTACAACCAGTAACCGCAATAGAATTTAGTATACCACCCTCCCCTTCCCCCAGAAGTACTGAAAATAAATGTATAAATAAAATAATGCCTATATTCCAATATTGAATCTCCCTTTCAAAATTTTCTTATTTCCTATAACCTTTCCTCCTCCATCAGAAACACATTCTGGCTGAACCGCTGACTACAACACACCTTCAGCAATTCCTTAGAATTAATTTGTACTCGACTGTCATCATGCAATATTAATTTTTATCAGTTTATTTGGAGTGGAGTTCTCCCCTGTTTACGAGAGACACGGTATACGTCAAATACATCCATGGAGCACTGTAAACCTCCATAAAGTAATGTGCACGCAGTAAAGACAAAAATTATATATTCTCGCACCGGAAAAGATGGCAGTTAGCATCCAGATTACGGAGCAGTTTCTTTAGACTAATACTCCTAGATATCGATCATTCACTTAGAAGACGCTGCCGGAGGCTTTCCTTCCTTCAGTCTCCATGAATTCTGTTGAATAATTTTCGAATTATCTCCATTGCTTGTTGACAACATAATTGTTCCTATTCAAACATTGCTTGTTACCCATATAACTTGGAAGACGCTTCCACGGTATGTGTTTTTTTGTAGTAATTTTCCAGCAGATAAAAACCTGAATCTTTCACACTATTAAGATATTCACAAGATAATAAGAGCTGAGACACTTTCATCGTGCCTGCCTTACACGACTAAACCATTCCCCTGTATATCTGGATGTTTCTTTAATTGATGAAAAGTAAACGGCGCTTTAACCTTTAAATATTAATCCAGTGATTCCCAACCGGTGTGCCGCGACACTTTAGGGTGCCGTCAGATCGGCCAAGAGTTCCGCGAGATTTTTTTTTCTTTTTAACATAGGATTACGTTCCTCCATAACGGTTCTCCGGAAAGGTCTGTCCGTACTTCGCGAGTTATAATTTTGGAAACGCGCCAAAGCCAGTCTGTATCGCTTGGACAAGCGGTAAACAGTTAAACAGAAAAGTACCAAAATGCGTCAAAATTTTGACATACATATATGTATATATATGTATACATACTTAAATATATATATATATATATATATATATATATATATATATATATATACATACAAAAGAGGTAAGCAACGATAAGTAATCCTACGTTAATAACTCGTGGTAGTTTCGTTAGAAGAGATACCTGAATTAATTTTTTTTGGGGGGGGGGGATAAACAAAAAATTATGAGTAGGGCCCATTTAAAATACACATTAAAAAGTCGAATAATTCAATGCTGTCACACCCGGTTGATTGCGACACAAATCGATACACTCGTTCCTGAGGATGAATTAGCTACCCTCACGCCCGCAACTGTTAGGCCTGATATCAAACATTTGTGCTCTAAGCATCAATCGCCAAGTCTAAAATTAAGGTATCTGCCTAAGTTCGGAGCACTTATTTTTCAAAAAAGTATAGCACTGATTAAATACATATATGTTTAGTTCAAATGGGATATAAAATTATCAAAACAAATATAATTTTGGTAAAAATTTTATAAGATTTTAAAATATAGGAATTTTTTTTTTAATTTAGTACAATTTAGTGCTTTCTTCAGAGACCCTGAACTCAATTCTGCTAAATATATTTTAATTTCTTTTATATTGTATACTGACTCCCGGTGGCGTAATGGTTAAAAGCTTCAAGCTGCCGCACCACATGTCCAGTGTTCGATCCTGCGACTGGGCAAGGTCGACTCAGCCTTTCATACCTTGAGTGGGTCGATAAAATGAGGACCAAGCATGCTTGGGAACTAATTCTGGCGTTCCCGCATCAGGTTGACCACCTGAACGAGACATATGCTGTTTCGTGCCCCAAGCACACGGTCAAGAGAGCGAAGATCGGCACCACCTGCCTTGGTCCACATTCGGACTGTTGTGCCATGAGTTTAGTTTCGTTTTGTATACTACTATGGCACTTACCTGTGTTCTGAAGTAAAAGTTTTACAATATTTCCAAAAATCCCTGAAATATACCAAAAGAAAAAAACTGGGTGTTTTTAATTATCTATATACACTGGTTATCAAAAATCAAGGAAAAGTCACAAAAATTGCGATTATTCAAAAAGTTACGCGTAGAATTTAATGAAACTTATACACATTATACAACACATAAGTGGGTATAAAATAACATAAAAAGAATTCGCCAGACAATTATGGTGTTATAAAAACTGGCATATGTATACAATGAACAAATCGTATGTGTCAGTTTGGTATGTTTTTGTGACTTTGATATCAACCTTCCGGAGCTTGCAGCGAGAGTCTGAGCTTCCATCTGAGTTCAGACGGAGTTGCGGTTCTGTTCCTTCGTGCGCATAATGACAAATATCGGTCATCGGCATTCGTGGTAGCGTATGGCTGTCCTTTGCTGAACCTCCTGGATGCCGAATCCGGGGTTAGAAATTGTTGCCAAAGTCTATGAACCACAGACGGACTCACCTTTAGCCTTCTGGCTACTTCTGTCTGACTTTGTCCTGGCTCTAGTCTCCCAATAGCTCGCCATCGCAGTTCTTCAGTCAAATGATGCCTGGAGGTCATTGTTACAATTTGGCTATGCCAGATGTCTAATCTCAGTCTCTCAGATACAATTGCCGCCTTGCTCTGAGACATGCACTTTTATGCTGAGGGCTGTTCTCTTTACGGATGAGTCCAGGTTTAGCCTCCAAAGAGATAGTAGGCGTATTTTGATTTGGAGAGAACCTTGAATTCGTTTTCATCCATCACACATCCGTGAAAGAGATGCATACGGATCAGGCAGTGTCTGTGTTTGGGGTGGTATCTTTTTGGGAGGACGCACAGACCTCCATGTCTTTCCCCGTGGAAATGTGAATGCTCATACCTATAGAGATGACATCCTTGATGTGCTTATGTGCGCCCTTATACCGGGGCAACAAGTGATGCTTTCGTGCTACAGAACGATAAAGCGAGACCGCACAGGGCCCGCATCGTGGATGCCTATCTTGAGCAGGAAACAATTCAGCGCATGGAGTGGCCAGCTCGATCACCGGACCTGAATCCTATCGAGCATGTTTGGAACGCTTTAGGACGACGTACAGCTCCTCTCAATTCTTCTCCTAGGACCCTAGCCACGCTTTCAACTGATTTGCAAGAGCAATGACTCTCACTTCCTACCGAACTCATAGACCGCATAATTGACAGCATCACACATTGCTGCATGTGCTGTATTGCTTCTCGGGGGAATCATATGCCATATTAAAGGTACTTTTCCTATACCAAACTGACACATCCGATTTGTTCATTGTATGCATATGCTAGTTTCTATAACACCATAATTGTCTGGCGATTTCTTTTTATGCTATTTTATACCTACCTATGTGTTGTATAATGTGTATAAGTTTCATTAAATTCCCCGCATTTACGAGTAACTTTTTGAGTAATCGCTATTTTTGTGACTTTTTCCTTAATTTTTGATAACCAGTGTATTATGTATATATATATATATATATATATATATATATATATATATATATATATATATATATATATATATATATATATATACACTGAAGTGCCACTGAATTAGGGATACCTACCTAGTAACGAGTTGGGCCTCCTCTGGCCTTGATAACGGCTGCCACACGACGAGGCATAGATTCAACAAGTTTCTGGAAACGTTCCACGGGAATGGCTTGCCAAATATTGGCTAAAGCTGTCCATAATTCAGTAAGGTTCTTTGGTGCTGTGTGATGGCCTTTCACGCCTTGTTCCAAATCATCCCAAAGATGCTCAATAGGATTTAAGTCTGGGCTTCTAGGTGGCCAATTCATGACAGAGAAGTCAGAGGAATGCTCATCCAACCAGCCAGTAGCAAACCGGGACTTGTGAGAGGTACAGTTGTCTTGCTGAAAAACTCCATTACCGTGTGGATAACAGAACAGCATAAATGGATGGAGGTGATCACCCAGCAACTCTACGTACCGAATTGCATTGAGGGAGGTTGGTACACGCACCAAAGATCTCAAACTGTGCCACGAATAAACACCCCAGACCATGATTGAGCCACCATGCCCTTGTACATTTCCAGCCAGGCATGCAGGATCCATGGCTTCATGAGCCTGTCGCCATATTCTCATCCTCCCGTCGGCGTTAAGTAGTCGGAATCGAGACTCATCACTCCATGCTACTCGTTTCCTGTCCTCTAAACTCCAGTCTCTGTGCTTTCTTGCCCAGGCAAGAAGTGCAGCCCGATGGCGAGTATAGAGCAATGGTACTCTCGTAGGTCGACGGCTCCCGAAACCCATACGGTGAAGCGAGCGTTGCACAGTCCGTTTACTGACTGTACGACTGGCACCGTCATTAAACTGGGTGGTAATTTGAGCTAATGTTTGGCTTCGCTGGTTACGTACAATACGCCTGAGCCGTCTCTCACCACGCATTGTCAAGACTAATTGTCCTTTGCAGTTTGCCCGATCGCTAGTTTTTTTTTTCCACCATCCATGTATTCTTGGTATACTCTTGACACTGTCGACCTTGAAAATCCTAGCTGTCTGACGATTTCGGAAATTGAATGGCCCATGCGTCGCGCACCTACGATTTGTCCGCGATCGAAGGCGTCTAAATCAGGCAGTTTACTCATACTGGCAATTCCAACAACTAATTCAGAACAACCACAGTACGCGCTATATATGCAGTTACCACAGCGCCCTCACTTGCGCATACTTGATGCGCAGCGCTACACAATTTGCATAGGCTTTGCTATCCCTAATTCAGTGGCACTTCAGTGTATATATATATATATATTTATTTATTTATTTATTTATTTTGGCATTAATTGCATACATTGATCGTCGTATTTTTCTTGAATGTACTCCCTAGCGAAGTGCGGGTTTTCAGCTAGTCTATATATATAAAGCAGTTCTGTAACTGACTGACATATAACGCACAGACTAAACCGCTGGACCTAAAGGGATGAAATTTTGCATGGCCATTCTTATTATAGTGTAGGGGTGCACTAAGAAAGATTTTTGAAAAATTCTTTGATATTTTTAAATTAAATTTTTAAGCTGTTTTTGTAGCATTCTTTAAAGTTTGCATTTAAAATAAGAATTTGAGGGTTATAAAATTTATATCACGAGAAAGATCATAAAAATCACTTGAAAATGAAATCATTTTCGAATCTTTACCTCCATTTTCTGATTTTTGGTGAATTTTTAAAATTAATTTTTAGAGTTAAATTTATTAAATGCTAATATCGTGGTTTCTTTTCTTTTCGTGATGCTTTAAATTAATTTTGAGTCACGTGCATAAGAACGAAAGAAATTGACAAAAAAATATTGAAATACGGTAAAAGATAAAATTTAACCACTAGACTAATTGAGATGGAAGTTTTTTAAGAATCTAATTCAAAATAGTATGTTTTATGGATATTAAACATACAAATTAATTGCATGCATTGACCATTGTATTTAATTTGAATATTTTCTTCTACATTATTTTGTCTATAAAAATATTCGTTACAATTTTATATATATATATATATATATATATATATATATATATATATATATATATATATATATATATATATATTGCATTAATTGAATACATTGACTGCTGTATTTAATTCGAATGTACTCCGTAGCGAAACACAGGTATTCAGCTAGTCTTTTTATAAGTGCAGGTAAAATGATTAAATTAACACATATAGCTTAGCTTTTAGGTCAAACCATAGTCAATAATATGTATGACGCTAGTCAAAATTTCATTGAAATATATTGAAAACTTTTTAAGTTATTAGTTTTCTCGTTTATGAAAGTAACTGACAAATGAGTTTTCTATAAGATATCAACCTTCCAGAGCTTGCAGTGAGAGTCTAGAGCTTCCATCTGAGTTCAGACGGAGTTGCGGTTCTATTCCTTCGTGTGCAAAAATTGCGATTATTCAAAAAGTTACGCGTAGAATTTAATGAAACTTATACACATTATACAACACATAAGTGGGTATAAAATAACATAAAAAGAATTCGCCAGACAATTATGGTGTTATAAAAACTGGCATATGTATACAATGAACAAATCGTATGTGTCAGTTTGGTATGTTTTTGTGACTTTGATATCAACCTTCCGGAGCTTGCAGCGAGAGTCTGAGCTTCCATCTGAGTTCAGACGGAGTTGCGGTTCTATTCCTTCGTGTGCATAATGACAAATATGGGTCATCGGCACTCATCTTAGCGTATGGCCATCCTTGTCTGAACCTCGTGGATGCCGAATCCGTGGTTAGAAATTGTTGACAAAGTCTATGAACCACAGACGGACTGACATTTAGCAATCTGGCCACTTCTGTCGGACTGTGTCCTGTCTTTAGACCCAATAGCTCGCCATCGCAGTTCTTCGGTCAAATGATACCTGGAGGTCATTGTTACAATTTGGCTATGCCAGATGTCTAATTTCAGCCTCGCAGCGACATTTACCGCCTTGCTCTGAGACATGCACTCTTATGCTCCTCGCAAATAACGAGGCGAGTGGTATTGCGACTGCAACGCCACTATTTTGCATAATGTAGTATTATTCAGCACCTTTTACTTAACAACGTATTCAAATTTTAAACAGATTGGCCTAGTTTTGAACGTGCTATCCCTCGTTTTGTGATTTTTCCTTAATTTTTGATAACTAGTGTATATATATATATATATATATATATATATATATATATATATATATATACAGAGAGAGAGAGAGAGATTTGGTTTGGTTTGGAGAGCTACGGTCAACTTTTTAGTACACGAGAGCTAATTAGATCGGGACCTTCAGTTTAAAACTGATGCCGAACGGCTACAAACATCCATGCCAACAGTGGGAGTCGAACCCACAGGATTTGAATCGAATGTCAGCGCCCTAGCCATGTATTCGGCCATCACCTGGAAAGAGAGAGAGAGATACATACATACATAAGTATATAAGCTGAAACTGAAATCCAATATATGGAGGCAAATCAAAACAGGATGACCTAAAATTAGACAGTTCAATTATAATATTTATTTGACAACAGTGCCTACATTATCTTTACACGAAGGATGGTTTCTCAAAGTTATGATCTTAAAGATATACACGACTTGGCACAGAACAATCCTTCATTAAATGGGACGAAAAATACAACTCAAAAGGCAGATGAAATGAGTTAAGGTGCACTCACACTACGCTGACGTGTCGTGTTGACACGTCAGCGAAAAAAATTAAACCACTATTTTAAAAAGGAGTGTGCATACTACGCTGTCGTGTCGTGACGTGGGAAAACACGCTCTGGCGTGGGAACTGACGCGACAGCTCCAATTATAAATTCCCAGATCTCGTCAGCAGGCGTCTGGCCGTCAGCTATGAATACGGAAGAAGAGCTCATCGAGGATGTGAAGAAATACCCTATTTTATTTGATCACTAGCGGCCCGCCCCAACTTTGTTCGGGTTCAACAATTATCTATCTTAAGTAGATATTAGGTAGGTATAATTTATTTTAAAACTTCCTGGTATACCACATTTTTTTGTTTCGTTTTTCTGAGGCTTTAAAATAAATTGATTCTCCACATTTCCTGACCTAGAGAGTCCAACATATAATTGTCCATGAGTAAAGCAATCTTCCCGCAAATCAAGTCCAAAATATTTGTATATTTGACCTTGGGATTTATTGATGGTGATGGCAAAAGAAATTTTTATTGGAAACTGTAACGTCAGGCACTGAATTATGTCCGGGGCCACCCGCATGCCGATTTTGATACGATTCGGCCCCATAGTCTCGCTGTCAGCGAGGACAGCCACGGAAGCTGTCGAAATAAACAACTTTTAGGGGCAAAATCATTAAAACATTAATAATAAAACTCCGGGGCCCGATTTGAAAAAAAATAATGCCTATGCTTTAATATGAACTATCAACTATACCTATACAAAATTTCAGCTCAATTGAAGCAATGCTTTTTCACTTATAAAGGAACAAACATTCGAAGTAAACAATAAATTTCATAGTTTCAATGAAACACACAGATTTTTGAATAAAGTTCACTAATTCAAGTTCGATTTACGCAAATTGTGCATAAAATTGTACATAAATTCAAAAACATAAAGTTTATGAGTTAAATATAGTTCTGTAATATTATACCAATAAATTTCCAGTTGATAGCTAATAAATTGTAAATCTTTTTTACCTTAAATGTCCAATAAAAAGTGTAGTTCCAAATGTAATTTTCTTCAATAAACCCTTAAACGTTGCCAATTTCAAAAATCCTTTTTGTATTTATCAATACCTCCTCCACTTAAATCTTTAAAATATTAAATGTTTTACTGATAATAAATGAAAATGTAGTTTGATGTGTTGCTATGGTTACTTGACTATGGTTGACGAAGAAAATTCAAATGTTAAATATTTTACTGATAATAAATGAAAATATCGTTTGATGTGTTGATATCATTACTTGACTATAGTTGACAAAGGAAAAGTTTTAAAGGTGAATCATCAGCTCAACATTTAGGCCCCTAACTTTCTTTCTACTGATCAGATATACATAGTATATAGCCTATGTCCATCTGGAATAATGTACCTTTCAAATAGTGAAAGAATTTTTCAAATAGGTGCAGTGGTTCCGGAGATTACCCTCCACATACAAAATCCGCTCTCTCTCTTTATATATTAGTATAGATTTCAACAAAGATTACAGAAATAAATATGCACGCAATGAAGCATGGGAAGAGATTGGAAGAATTCTGGAAATAGCTGGCAGTATTTACATTTATTTACTAATTTATTGCAAACTTAGGCCGTTTCATTGATTTAACCAATATTTCAAACACTTTAAAAACACGTTTATAAAATCAGCGTTTTCTTAACATTATCATAGCATAAAATTTGGTTTCTTTAATAACTGGCGGTAAAGTTGGTTACTGATCTTGTAAAATGTAAACAAAGAGGAAGGGGTGATTTAACAATATAAACAGCTATTCGTCCCCTCAGTTTGTTTTCGATTTTCGTCTTTTAGATAGCAAAAATAATTTATATGTGCTTATATTATTTACATTTATAAATATAGTATTTATTTAAATTTTTCCTGGTAAAAAAAAAAAAATTTTTATGAATTAACGGCAACAGTTGGCTACTGATCTTGTCAAATGTAAACAAATGGAGTGTGCAATAATACAATATAAACAGGTGTTCGTCCCCTCTTGTTTTTAAACTTCCATTTTTTAAATATAAAAAATAATTTATATGAGCTTAGTTTATGTGTCTTTATAAATTTATATATATTTTTTGATTGATAGTTACTTTCAATTAAATACTATAGGCAGACGCCGGTCTTCGACCAAAATTTACCTACTTAGTATTTGAATTATTTGAATACTAGGCAGAAAAAAAAATTCACTACAGGTTACTTATTTACATTCTTTTAATAACTCAAAATTATAGCAACCAAAATGATAAATTTGTTTATAAAAAACAGTAATAAAAATTTTTACAAAAAATATTAATGGGCCATTCTACCTTTATGAATACTCTCCCATTGCCATGAACAGCTTGCAGCCCCTTCAGGAGAAACGAAGTATTTTTTCATCGCTCTTTATTGAATTCTTTCTATAAAGATGCATCAAGTATGTTTTTAATGTGAAAGCCTCATCAGCAACAATAAATCGATCGGCCACTATTTATAGGGAGCCCCCCTATTATTTATAAGGTCCACCCGCAACGATATGCACCTTGTGGGAACCAAACAACAACGGACGTGAATTCGTCACGACACGACACGTCAGCGTAGTGTGCACACACCGCCTGACGCTGACGTTTTCCCACGTCAGCTGGCGTTGCGGTCAGCGCGTGTCAACACATCACGTCAGCGTAGTCTGAATGCAGCTTTACTTGTGTGCTTCCCTCCAAATCACTCGAAACAGCAGGCAAGGACACATTCAAGAAGACAAGCAAGAGAGGTAAAACATAGATTGTACAGCATATACTTAATTATAATTGCTTAGACAAACAACATTAGTTAACTGAAACTAAGAAACCAAAATAAATAGAAACAAGAACATTATCATAAAATTGAAAAAATTGCATTTTATTTTCATAATAATAAGATGTATAAGAAAATTATTAATATCTTAAGGCTTTAATTTTTGTTATTATATTTAATACTTAAGTAAAATTTATAGCATTTATTTGACTTCGAATATTGAATCGCTTAAAATGAATTTTCTCTTTTACTTTACTTATTCAGATTATAATAACAATTGCTTATTACCATTATATTTTTTATTTAATTACCTACTCAGCCACATTTATATTGAAAACATTTTATAACATTAAAAATTTTCTGTGACAAAATGGCTAGCTAAAATTTTATTATAACGGGAACAATAATAGTCTGTGAACCTAACACTGCCAATTATTTTGCTGACAAACTATCGGAATAATTGTTTTTCTTCAGCACTATAATTTAAAGCCCAATGGTTTCAGTAACATAACCTTCCAAGCGTAGTCTTTTTTTTTTCGCATATGTTTATTAGCAATATTATTTTTAAATACTGATTTATGATAACAGTTGATGAAACCTTAAAATTTAGTTGTTCTAAACTATGATCAGAAGTATATATTTGATTTCTGTTATTTACCTAGAAATCAAATATAGACTTTCAATCTCCCTAATTCAAAGCTTACTTTTTAATCCTTTAGTTTATTAAACTGGACGCGTTCTTCCCTAGGAAATTCTCCATGGAAAGCCGTCTATCATAACATCTTATTCATCTTATTCATCTTATCTTAACATCACCATTTCTGAATCTATCTTAAATGAACTATTGCCAAATCCTAATTCTTGAATACAAATGGGGTTAAATATGGCTATCATTTAAGCATTACTTTCCACACATTTATATTCCTTAACATTTTATGTTATTGCATGTCCTAACATTAGATTTTGTTCAAAAGACAGTTTTACCAAGCTTCCAACCTCAGGATCAAATAGATTTATTCTCATTGCATGCATTAAAACCAGTATTAAAAAAAACAGTTATTAACAGGACAGCAAAATTTTACTTAAACTTCTTTTGCTATATTGGTGAAAAACGGTTACTAGGGAGGAATAACCTGCCTCAAACAAACATTAGGTCATACTGGCGTAGCTAGGCATTGATAAAGCCTGCATTGCAGAGAATCGCTCTAATTTCAAAGAAAACATGAGTGAACATTCATAACACTAACAAACATAACCTCACACACACACACACACACACACACATATTTATCTATATATATAAAACAGTTCCGTAACTGACTCACTGACTGACATACAGCGCACAGACCAAACCGCTGGACCTAAAGGGCTGAAATTTTGCATGGCGATTCTTCTTATAGTGTGCACTAAGAGAGATTTTTGAAAAATCCTTCTTAGATTTTTTAAAATTAAATTTTTAAGCTGTTTTAGTAACTTTTTTTAAGCTTGCATTTAAAATAATAATTTGAGGTTTATAAAATTTATATCACAAGAAAGATCAGAAAAATTCCTTTTAAATGAAATCTTTTTCGAATCTTTACCTCTATTTCCTGATTTTTGGTGAATTTTTGAAGATTAATTTTTAGAATTTAATTTATTAAATGCTGATCACGTGATTTCTTATTCTGGTACTTTAAATAAATTTATCGTCACGTGCGTAACAACGAAATAGACAAAAAAGTATTTTTTTCTTGCTAATGCGACAGACGATTGGACATTATTTTGTCTATAAAAATATCCCTTACGATTTTTTTATAAATATATATATTTTTTCCTACATCAATTGTATATATTGATGTCGTATTTATTATTATATATATATATATATATATATATATATATATATGGCATTAATTGCATACATTGACCGTTGTATTTAATTTGAATGTACTCCGTAGCGAAGAGCGGGTTTTCAGTTAGTATACACATATATGTGTATGTATGTGTGCAAGTGTACTGTGAATTCAACTCATTGTTTCATGTCCCTTAAATGTGACTATGGAGTTTATCGAACTGCTGCAAATATCTATATAAATGTTAACAAATCTCAGAGATTCCAAAAACAACATGCTCAGTTTCAGTTTTCTTTTTATACCATTAAAAAGGCAATTTCATGATATTTCATTCTTTGAAGTTGCAATAAGTAAGGGCCTGTTCACATAGGAGTCTGCGTTGCGTTAAGGAAAAGAAGACGTTGAGAAAAAAATAAACCAATCATAGGCCTCCAAACGATTAGCAATTAAATTTTTAACGCCTATGATTGGTTTATTTTCGTCTCAACGTCATCTTTCCCTTAACGGTACGCAACGGACTCCTATGTGAACAGGCCCTAAGAAAAATGTCTTATTTCAATACCATTCAGTCGTGAAGATAATTCATCCTTCTAAAATTCATTGTCAATTAGATTCAAGTTTTGTTTATCCTCGTTTTGTAAAGAGGGAATTAAAAACAACCCACATCTGCTGAAATCAGAAAAGGCAACGACGTTGACATCTGTAAACTGAATGGGTACTAATTTTTATTTAATAACTTTTCTTTTTCTTAAGATCATCCATCTCTATGAATGAACATTTTTATTTTGCTAACAAAACTTCCTGCCTGAAAATGGCATCAATTTGTCGTACAACAATCGATTACAATCAATCAGTATCTTACATCATATTTGGAAATCAGCAGTGGTGCGTATCATACAATAAATAATACATATGGACGACATCTTTAAATTTAATCTGGATTATATAGAATTGATAACATTTAAAAATGAATACTTATGACATTTCGATGATTTTTACCTTAATTCAGAGATTATGAAACTTTGAAACCCCCTGAGCCCCCGCCATAAAAGTGATATTTAGGCGGAATCCTTTATTTTCAACTATTAGAGGGCTGAATCAATTAATTCTACAGGAATAAATAATTTTTAATCTAAATGTTTTATTAAGAACTATTGGCATATCATTTAATATCGTATTTTTACAATTATTCTTTCCAAAGGAATCTTTCTTCCCTCGTTTCCCACCATTTCTTCTTTACAATATTCAAAACATTTCTGTTACCTTTACAAAAGGAAATTTTCACTGCTTCTCAAAAATTATTTTTAGAAAAGAAGATACATCATTCTTAAGAAAAGGACAAAAAAAAAATAATAATTTTTCCTGGCTAGAAACTGGCTGCTCGCAATGAGTGCGCGCGAAAAGGAAAGACGATAATCCTGAAACAGGCTGCCAGTTTCTAGATCTCTGGTAGAGAATGGAAAGCGATGCGCTTTCTCTGTCTTCCCATCGATAACCGTAGGCGTTTTATCGAACGATCGTCTGCTTCCGTTTTGTTCATTCATGTCTTCTTTTCACGTTATTGTTTCCGTTCTCACAGAACAACAAAACATTTCGTACAGCCAATATACTTTCGAAATCACCTTTGATCATGCTGATACCCTTGTTGATGAATGGAAAATTCTAAGCTATTATTTTAATTTACAGTTTCTTAATTTTTAGGAATCATGGATCATTCTTAGTGAAATAAAATTCGTACGTTAGTAAAATTGTATATAAATATGAAAATGAAAGTTGGCAATATAGATATAAAATTATCAAATGTGAGTCCAATGTCTGAATATTTATTTTTTATATTTAGCTATTCTATGTACAATATCAGAATGCTAGAATAAATTTATGCATAGAATAATCTAAAATAGCCAACCACACAGAATTTTGATGAACATCATCCTTTTAGACAGATTCAGATGGAATGCCTTCTCTCTTTTTCTTAAATAGTAGTCTTAAATAAAATTCAAATGTTTCTTAAGTCGATCATTTTTCTTAAATAGTTTAATTTCCTAAACACAGTAACGTATTTAATGTTCCAGTGTCTTAACTTGAGTCGTTTCAAAGGTCATAAATTTCAAGAGTCTAGTTTTTTAATGACTGTTTATGTTAATATGTAATACAAATATATGTAAAGTTAATCGTTTATCTTGACCTTACAATAAAGAAACATTTTACTTGTATCTAATTCATTTATTTTACCTCGTTTAAAAATTTACATATAAAAATGGTTGGTTTGTTGATTGGTTCTGGGAGAACAGGTCTCATCAATTTCTACACGTGATTTGTCAAGAATATATGTAAATATTTGATTACGTGTGTGTAAATATATTCTAAGAGAACTACCCCTTGGTTGTTTACGGTGGCCCAACCCCGTTGGCGGATCACTCCCTTTTTTAGCTATTCATTTTTTGCGTATCGCAGAAATAATGAAAGATTAATGAGAATATTAAACGTTGTACAAAAACATAAATGAAAAACGTGACACGAAAACCTTAAAATTTCAGCTAATTATTTTATGCAAATAGGGTATATGTGTATATGCGTGTAAGTAGTAATCAGATAGACAAACGAAGCTGAAAAGTAAAACTAAAATCTAAAAATTAATGTTCTCAGTTCGATCAAATGCATCAAGAACTAAATCTCTGTAAGAGATATCATTGAATCACTGGCTGATAGTAGTAAATTTCAGTGGGTTTCTCTTTCATATATCTTAAATTTTAGGTAGTGCAGTATATTTGCCACGGAGAAATTACTTTTAACAGCTCTTATACAAACGCTGTGATTTTGTTACTCTTACTCATGCAGTGTCTACTTAAGACGATATATGAGTAAATGTGACTTGTTTTTCATTATTATCCATCAACGGAGTTAAACCTACTATGCAATAGTTTAGGAATATACATACATATATGCATACATACATACATACACACACACACAGTGAAATCTCGATCTATCGTTTTCCAAGGGACCGATAGAAATGAACGATAAATGCGGGAAAACGATAGATGCGGAAACATAACAACGAAATATGATCGTTGGGACTGGATAAAATGAACGACACATACGGAAAAACGATGGATCCGAAATCGATCGATCGAGATTCCACTGTATATAAATTTAGAGGCTACATTGTTTTTTCAGAATTTTATAAGGAAACCGAAAATGTATTTTGTTACATCGTTAGACAGTATTAAAAGTTTAGAAGATGACTTCCTAGGTCTAACTGAACTGCAAAAATAGCTGCTATTTTTGTGGTAGCTTTATCAAGAACTCTGTATTAATATATATATATTTATTTTCAAAAATATCTATACACTGTTGGTATAATCATAAAAGATAAATATACATGCTTAGATGGTACTAATTGAGTATTCTTACAGTTATTATAGGTGATATCACATCAATTTGTAGCTTTAAAGCTGACGTTAGATATATGTGCTTGAATTACATTTAACTGGGGTGCACAGTTGGTACAGTTACAATCATAAATAAATAAATAAATATATATATATATATATATATATATATATATATATATATATATATATATATATATTCGGTGGGGAATGAAACCTGATGATTCTGAGAAATTACTAAATCTCCTCACATAAAATTTCTTATCTAGTGTAAACATCCATAGAATTGAAATTAGCTATTCATTGATTGTGAATAATATGACTGGGCCATAATTAGTGATCAACTGATACATTTCAAAATTAAAGTTAGCTTACTTTTAAACTGTAATCTATAATATTTTCACGAATGTCTAGAGAGTTAAAATAAATAATTAAGCAACAAAACAGAGGAACTTTCATACGTATTGCGAATCAGATAATGTACTTTTTTTATGTATTATTATAGAGTTAATCCTTTTTAAACATTTTTGTTCATCTTTCATAAAGTATCGAGATTTTCTTCTACAGAATGATATATGTTTGGCCCAAATGTCATCTGAAAAGACCAATAACCAAGACCAGGTAACCAATTATAAGGATATGAAAATACTGAGATATGCGAAAATTTTAGATTGGTCCTAATGGGAAAAATGATTCATTAATTTTCATTTTCCAGAAAAAAAACCCGCAAATCATCATTTTATATTAAGCATTTAACCATACTAAATATCTCACTTTCACTTAAATCCCTCACTGCAGGTATTTTTTATCCTTTCCCAGATCTCCCGCGCATACGATGCCATAAAACTTTTTTTTTTTTCTTCCCAAATCCTGTTCTTCAGTTAATAAACGGTTTTATGTTTCTATTAAACTCACATTTGAATGTTTTTATTTTACCCTCTCTTGTGAAAGATGGAGATGAAAGGATAGCAAAAGATAATTTCATTTAAGATATATTATTTTCATCTAAGATAAAAATTTAATACATAACACTTCAAAAGCAAAAAATCGTTGAAATAAAGTATTATTAGGTAGTAGTGTAAAATATAAATAAATTTAAATGAAAATAAAGTAAGCTACATATGATATACATGACAATTTGCGAAAAAAATTATAGCCTGCCTCTTAGTCTCATAGATTATTAATAAGTCCTAATTTATAATTATAAATAGAAGATTTATTTTCAAGAGAAAATAAAATTCAATTCACATTTCATTATTTCCTTTCCCATGAATTTAAACCAATGTTTTTAAAATTAAAATTAATAAAAATATTGACAGTGCTGTAGTATTTTATAAATTCTCGTGAAAAATTAACATTAGTTCTCAATAAAAAGAGAGAAAAAAATTGCGCCAATCCTACGGCTTGTGCGAAGAAATGAGCGTCTGCTTTTTCCCAAACAGCACCCACCCGAAAGTTAAATGGAATAGTCTCCCTTTCTCGTAGTCGTTTAAGATCAAGAATAGTGATCGATTTTTACTCCTATGTACTACTCATTTAAACTGAAACGAAAATCTCATTCATCTCTGTATACAATCAGAATAATATTAAGCATTTCAATACAATATCCGTATAATGACCCTTGAGACCCTTCGTCAAATGGTGTCAACCCTATTACTGATACTGGCAGTAAAACTGAACTGAGAAAGAGAGAGAGGATCGCGCACTTACTATCAAAACAATGCTGTTATTTCATTCAGATTTCCGTAGATCACATAAAACTTGCTCTGAACTTATAAATGCAACTGAGGAATAATGATCGGAAGAGCTTTTAGAGATTTTATCTGCTTTTTTAGTATCCCATACTTTTTCTTGCCCCAGACTATGTTTAAAGCGCGGATGGAGACAGGGTGCGCTGCGGTCCATTTCCTGTGTTGTTGAAGTTTTGTGGTACGTATGTACGGGTTTGGATGGTTAGGCCTATGAAAGATTTTGTGACGGCTTTGTAAATCGTGGCCACGTTTTACATCAAATCAGTCTAAAATGGAAGGTGATCAGATTCAAAATAATGGAAGGTAGCCACGAAGAGTAAGTAAACATCATATTTTACTTCTGAAAAGCTTTGTAATATCAATATTGGATAGGCTTAGTAGTGACGCTCAAGCGTTAAACTAATGCCCTGTGGCTCTTTTGACTGCACGTGAAATATTTTGTATTCTTCATTTAATATTTTTAAATAATTTCTTATTTCATAAATTTTTTTATTTGTATGAGCAGCCATTCTCTTTTGAGAATTTTGTGTTTTGTTTAATACGAAGGTCGCGATGTTATTGAGGTCAAATTGATTTTTGTCAATGGACGGAACTTTGTGAATGAAAGAGTGACTTTACGGTATGGTAAGTTGGTAAATGCATGTGAACGGACCCACATAATAAGTATAGGTGTTTTCGTCTCTACATGGTGGTATGAAGATGTGTTTTTCTTCCCTTAGATGGTTTCAAAGTTAATTAAATATTTCTAGGAAATATATACTATTACTTAATTCTGAATATTTTTGGAAATTCTTTTTTCATCCGAAGTTCTATGTTGGTTAATTGCGATTATACGGTTCCACCGTAATTTGGTTACTCAAAAGTCTGAATTTTATCTTTCGGACTTTCTACATGTTAATAAATTTTCATATTTCAGATCTAAATTAAATGCTGAAGTAACATTTTTATTCTGAAATTTTAAAGATTGCGATATCAGTTTTAATAATATGAAGTTATGTACTATTTGTTTGCATTCATAGTTGCATTGTGTCTAGCTTTATTTATATTTCCAAAGCTAACAAAAAGGTTCTTTTGAAATAAATTATAACTTTTTCGTCTCTTAATATCATTTATGAGACTTGAAATTGCTGTATTCTTATGTATGTATTATACTTTAGAAGTCAAATAGCATGTTCTCTCAGATTTGAATATATATTCTTTAAAATTATATATATATATATATATATGTATTTTTTTTTTTTTTTTTTTTTTTTTTTTTTTTTTTTTTTTGTAATACTTTCATTTCATTTATATTCTTAATTGTGTGATAGAAATCAGATTGATATAGTAGTTTAAAAGTTCATTTGATTAATTACATTTCCTTACATTCATCTAAATCTCTCTTATGATCTTTGTTAAGAATTTACTTCAGGCTTATTATTTCTTTGAAATTTTAGTTTAAAACTTAGAATTTTTAATAAAACAGTTCCATTAATTGTAGAAGGAAATTTTATTGATAAATTAAGTCAAATTTATCATATATAATGATGTTCAGTATTTTAGAATGATTTATAATTAAATACTTTACTTCAAATTTGATTTCTGAAATTCTTTTTATAATTATGATCATCTTCCTAACATCAAGAAATTCATAGTTGTATATTGTAAGTTTTGATGGTTTTATTTGATCATGTTTTTATTTCTTTTTAGTGGGAATTACCTGGTCCGTGTACGTGCCCAGGTCATGACCAGGGATGACTCAACTGGTGGCTGGGTACCTATGGGGGCTGGAGGACTTAGTAATGTTTCAGTTTGTAAAGGATCTGTGTCTGGTGATGATGATAAGATGGAATATCTTATATGTGGAAGACGGATAACTGACCATTCAGTAAGTTATAAATAGCTTAACCAGTAATATGTTTTATTTAGAGAGTAAAAGCAAAATATAAGTTGTTGCTCATTAAGTCATTTTAGTTTAAATCAATGGTAAAATACCTTTTTTCTGTCTGTTGAACAAAACTATTGTTTTCTTTTTTTGGCCATTATTTTTCATAATTTCCATGTAAAAATGGCTAGCTCATTAGAATGTAATTTTGAATGTCTAGTGATTTTGAGCTGTAAGTATTTAACAAATACAATTAAATTTGAGAAATAAACATGAAATGCTTAATCTTAAGGCAGAATGAAAAAGATATAAGTTTTAATTTATTTTTCTCTTAAGTAATATTTTCTCTTTTAATCACCTAAAATTGTATTTTGTAGAAAGCTTCACCATAATATTATTTTAGTGCACAAATTTCCAACTATAAAATTCTAATTCTTTAAAATAAAATTTGACAAAAATATTTTTTTTACTTAGTCCACTAATTAAATTCAAATATTATATGCATAATTAAAAATCTTTTATTTTTGTTAATTCACTCTAGAGTGTAATTAAAATATGTACTTCTTTTATGTATGCTGTACCAATTTTTAGGATTTTTATTAAGTTTGTATGAGTTTTCATTTAAGTATTTCTGATGTAGGACTGAGTTTAATTTTATTCTATCATGTGAAGGATACAACTAGACATTTGATTATTCCTCTCAGTCTTCATATTGCTAAATACCACCGATGTTTATTAAACCTGAAGAGTTTGCCCCCCCCCCCCCCCTTAAAAAAAAAAAAAAAAAAAAAAAGTAGGCTGTGGTTTGTTATGCAGAAAAAATATTTTAAGATATTTCTCTGGTCCTCCCTATAAGCTTAAACTTAATATATTTTGTAAAAAGTATAGTACTATGATTGCTTTTAAGTAATTTTTACCATTGAAAAATTGTCTTGCCCTTGAGTAAGTGTCATTTAAATTTTAAACGATATAAAAATATTGGATTGCTAGTTTCAAAATTATATTTTGGTAGGTATATGAGGGCCAATGTTCTGCTTACAAATTATTTTTTATTTTTCTTATTGTATCAACAAATGCTTATAATTTATTTGTAAAAATGTTCTGTAATTTGGTGTATTTTTAACTTGCTAAAGAAGGAAAAAAAAAAATTATTTATAGATATCTCTTTGTACTGTATGATATTTTAATTCAATGTTCACAATGAAAGTGTTAATGCCGTCTTAAAGATGGAGACATTTGAATTTTAAAAATTAATTTTATTTCTTTGACTTGTGGTTAAATTCTGATGCATGGGATAATTGTTATTTATTGTAAGCAAAAATTAACTGCATACTTATTAAATGCTGCAAAATATTTAAAGGTTAGCTCAATTGTTTTTTAATGCATCTTATCAGATGTTGGTAATTAATGGTAGTTTTCTATTCAGTGCTAAAATTTGCTTTACAAAGTTTACTGTTAACGTAATAGTTATGTGTTTTAGCAACAAATTTTAGGTATTTGGTGCTTGTTTGAAATAATCATTGTAATAATCATGTGTTTTAGTGACAAATTTTAGGTATTTGGTACTTGTTTGAAATGACGATCATTTTAATAATCTTAAAATGAGAATTTTATTATTTATTTACTTTTCTTGCTGTGCATTAAGAATGTTTTAAGAACACTTGTTATTCATGGGATATACATATTTATTTGGTATCCAGCTAAAACTACTGAATCGTGTTTCTTCAATAATCCAGTTCAATTGAATAACAGTAAAATCTCATTAATCCAGATCAGATTTGTAGATAATTTTTTTTATTTAATGTTCACATTAGATAATAATTTTTAACTACGATACCAAGAATGTAACTATATGTATGCCAAATATTTGCCTTTTTAGTTTGATTCAATGTACAGTTCTTGCATAGATTGTACAATTAATTATGGTGATAAAATGCTTTTTGTTGAGTTTAAGAAAGCTTTACAAGAGTGTCACAGACTGTTGACGGGGATTGACTCAGAAAAGTTATTTTTATATTTTTTTAATGTTTTGTAAACAATACTATGTAATTTTGTTACAAAACAGTTCTTTATCGTAATAAATGGTAAGTCTGCTCAGTTAAAGATTTTGTTTTGCTTATTACCCAGATTACCTATCGTCCCGGTTAGTCCAGATAAACAAGGTTTTACTGTACTGTTTCTTACATAGTTGATTGTATAAAATTTAGGATGTAATTGTCTTACAGCCATTTAAAGCTGTTGTGATTATATAAATATATATATATATATATATGATTTAATTTTTTTAATTTTTAGCTGGTCCTAAGTTGTACCATAAAGAAAGATTTCCAATACAACAAAGTAATGCCAACTTTTCACCACTGGCGCACAGGGGATAAAAAGTTTGGTCTAACCTTCCAGACAGCTGCAGATGCAAGGGCCTTTGACAAAGGTGTTAGAATGGCTATTGAAGATCTGTCTGATGGTGAGATTTAAAAAAAAAAATTTTCATGATTTTTGAGTTTAATAACTTAAACCCATCTAATTGGTTATTTCTCATTTATAATTATATCAGAAGTAATTAACTGCTGTATCATCGTATGTAGAAGTTAACAAGGATATTTTTAACTTCTTCCACAGTTAAAATATTAATGCAATACAAAATATTATCACTACTGAAGTTTGAACAATGTTAATAAAATTTTCATCATCTCTGTGTATTTCAGTTTTATCATCATTTGACTTACATGTATCTGTGTAGTCTCTTTATGAACGTTTTCATTTCTCACCTTTTATAACTACCTATTTCTCTTTAGTTTAGTATGTTGTACAGCAGATCTTTAATAAATAAAAATTTTGCGTATACATTGCGCCACTGCAAATTATTCTGTTACATCTATGAATTTGTTTTAAAATTTTTGGTTGAAAAGTACACTCTTACATAATTTTATCTTATTTATATAATTTTATCTTATCTATATATTTATTTAACATTAGAAGAAGAAAATTAACTGTAAAATAAATGCTGCTGCTGCTTCTTGTAAGAATAAAATAGTATTTGTTGCATAAACAAAATAAAAAATTTTGTTAAATTTGAAGGTTCTACTCATTAGTAATTTAACAATGTTACATTCTGCAGAAGTGAGGGTTTAATCTCTAGTTTGGGTTGAAAAGAACAAAACTTAACTAAATTAGTTATGTTGATATTTCAAGTGTGTAGTTCAAGTACCGACAATTTCAGCTATAGAAAGATACCTGATAGGTTTATATCATGACATAAATATTTTGATCTTGTTTTTAAAAAGATATTTACATAAAGTATCCTTCCTTGCAATTCAAATTTTCCCTTTATTATCTCAAAGTAGTACAGACGGAAGAGCTACTGTTCTAAATTTTCATCTGATATGAAAAACTTCTGTGTATTCATGATGTAACCTTCAAAAGTTTTGCTGAGTAGTTAGCTATTTGAAGAAAATATTTTGTGGGTGATTGTTTGTATCTTCCTCTCATATTTTGATAAAGTTCAGTATTTGTCCAATAATTTTGGAAACTTGGATTCCTGAAGTGGAAATTGGGTTCTGGGGTATAATGCAGAAGTTGTAAAATGGCGAGGAAAAAAAAAATGTCACCATTCAGTTTTTTCCCCCCTTATCAACTTTTGAATGATGTTAACTAGACGTACTTGTCATGACTATGAATTTCTTTAAGTTTTCTCTTTCCCAGATACTTAGGCTCCTGATTGATGTTTCATTGGTTATGATTTAATGAGAATGTTATTACTAATGATATCTTGCTATGATTTTTTGGGTATAGGGAAAATTTTACAATCTAATAAACCTTTTACTTCCATTGATGCTTTTCAATGGCATTTGTCATTTGAGGTGCTTTTTTAAAAGTGTGCTAAGTTTGAAACCAAGCCAGTGAATAATCTTCAGATTTATCAAAATATAGTTGGTAAGTTCTGTTTAAAAAAAAAAAAGACTGCAATCTTTAAACTTTTTTTTGTCAATTTTAAATTACTTTTTAATTTCTTGTCAAACTATTTCTTTAAATATTTTGTAAACATAATGCTGATTAAAAAACATTTTTAAGGTATGTGAATTATTAATTCATGATATATGTTGTCTTAAATTCAAATTTAATATAGAAACAAAAGTTATGTATTCACTATATATTTTCCCTGTATTACATAAAATGTTATTTTTGTAATGTTTTTTCCTGTGTCTTAACACATTCTTAATTTGCAAATTCTTTTCATGCTGCTTTGTTGTCATGCATGGTGAGTTACCTGTATACATATATATATATATATATATATACAGTAGAGCCCCGATTATCCGCGGAATTGGGTGTCAAGGGCATCGCGGATAACAAAATTCGCGGATAACCCGAAAATGTCTAAAAATGAGTTGCAAACACGAAAAAAAAAATATTTCAACATAAAAACTATGTTTTATTGTACAAAAACATAATAAAACTTTTAAAATACTTACATATGTACAGTACAGCAGACACATTTGCTCTATGTCTAAATCACTAATATAAAGAACGGTAAACAAAAAACAATACATACATACTGTATGTACAAAAAGTGTTCAGTTACACCTTTTTAAAAAAATCAGTCACTCGTTTGTGCTTCTTGCTTTGAAAACCCCTTTTTTTTATTCTAAATTGTACTTTCCTTAACATGATTTTTTCTGACAGATGTGCATCGTCGTCTTGTTACTCTAAATATTGAAGTAATCCGTCTACGTGCTGCAAAGCAGTTTCGTGTGTCATGCGCTTAGGTTCCTCGTCTTCACTTTTATTTTATTCTTCATTCTCGTTCACTCCCATTGCTTTGTTCGTTATCTCTATGTCAGTCAGTCGTTCAAACCCCGACTCACTTGCGTCGCATTCCAGCCACTCTTCTATGTTCTCTTCGTCGACATTCTCACCTTCAACGTTCATTTTCGACGTTCGTACTGCAGGGTCTGTTACATAATGTTTGTTGTAACGTCTCCACCCATTTGTCTATGTACGCCCTCTAGCGGCAAGAATGCATCAGAACGAAATTTGTATCGGTCTAGCACGGAGCTCCTGCAACAAGCGGAGTTTACTATGGCAAACAATTCCTCGCTATTAAATTTATGTTATATTATTTACAGTCCCCTGTGCTTATTTTCTTAAACATCGTACACCTCCGTACAGGGTCTATTGTATTTCTCTTGTAAGTTGGCTTGGATTAAAAATTAAAATTGGTTTTTTTGAGGTTTGTAATTAAATTTTTTTTTTCGCGGCACTCGCACTCGCGGATAATCCGCACCGCGGATAATCCGCTCGCGGATAATCGGGGCTCTACTGTATATATAAAAATATGTAAATTGATGTAATTTAAAATTTTGTGTGAAATAGTTCAATTTGTTTACCAAAATTAAGATTCTAGCATTATTTAAATTATAGCTTTTTATTCATTTGTGTGAAAGTACTGAAAGCTTAATTTTTATTAACATTTCACATGTAAATTATTGTTCTGAAAAGTTCATATCTATGACACAAACTACATGAGTAACAATTATCTGATCATTGACATAAGAGCATGTACATATATTTCTGAAAAGATATGAATGAAGAGCATTTAAAGTTCTAAATTATTTATATATCAGATTTCTTCCAGGTTTGGAATGCATTAGGGAAGTCATAGTTTCAGAACTACCCCCACTCAAATAAGTAAAAACAATAAACCAGGGAATATACACTATAAAGACAATTCTGCTTATTTTACAAAATCATTGACTTTATTGTTATATTCCCCCCCCCCTTTTCACATATGCTCTCACACTGAAATTTTCACATTTAACTAAATGTTAAAGAAGTATTTTATGACAAGTCAAATGAATGATTAAAAACTAAAAGTAATTTTATGAAACATTTTTATTCAAGCAACTTCAATCTTGCTTCTTTCTGCTGCTTATGTTCTCTGAATTGTGGTAGTGGTAAATGATATTGAGCAAGTTGCCTTAAAATAAACAGCTTTAACAGTCAGCAGCTTGATTTCTTAAGCAACTGGAGAAAAGCTTTTGAGGTTTTTTAGATATATACTTTTTTTCCCCAATAAAAGTATGCAATACTTATTTACTTTGTATTTTATCATGCCAGAGGTAGCCATCAAATGACAGGTTAGAAATGGTTTTAATTGTTTGAGCTATGATCATTTTTAAAGTATTTGCTCTAATTCCATCAAAGCTAGCTGTTATAATGTCCAGAGATAAAAAAAGAAACTTACTTCTACTACTGTCTTCAGCTTCACAAAATTTTATGGAAAACTTCAAAGTTTTTTTTAAAATTTCTTCTTTTTCTCAAATTTAGTGCTTTTAAAATATTCTTCCCTGGAATGTGTTCTTTCAAATAAAAAATTGACATTGGGATTCTATAAACAAAATTGGTTTGTAACTTGTATAAGGACTTGTGTTCCATTGTATTATTAGTTTGATAATTCTCATGAATGTTAAGATGTCTCTAATTTGTGACTCATGGACCCTGATAATTTTAATGATAAAGAATTTTATGTTTTTCAGGAAATGGTGATTTTCCGAATTTTCATGATTCAGATATTGGTGATGATGAGGTATTCATGGTAAGTTAATGAGCTTTCAGTTTTTACCAAAATTAGAGCTTTATCTCTTGGAAAATGTCTAGGAGTAAATTAGAATAATTTGTGCATTTTTTGAATGCATATTATATATAATCATAAAAAGAAAACTTGATAAATTCCCAATAAAGCTGACTGATTTGCAGATGAATAAAAATGTATATGTGTGGATATAATCTTTGAAGTAATGTACCAATTTTACATCCATGTAAATTATGAGGCCCTTAATCCAGCTCAATATTTTTCAATCAAAATGTGTGACATAAATTTGAATAATTTAGTTTGCTGCAGTATATTACCTCCTTTTCTGTTTATAGTTATTCTATTCATTATTATTTTTTTTTTAATTATTATTTTTATAAAAAGAACAGTTGCCAATTAAATGCATAGTCTTCAATTACAGAATTTATATACTAAAATTGATTCCATTCAACTATATAGTTTTTTTTTAATAAATTTAAAAAAACCTAAATATGTGAGAATCTTTAATTACTTACAAAATGAGAACATTATCCTATTTGCTATATTTTTTTCAAAAATACAAAAAAAATGTTGTTTCCAAAGGTATGTATATCTGATAAGAGGGAGGTAGAACACACAATTTTCAGTTATAATTTCAACTGAATTCCAGTGAAAATTTTTATTTAATGTTCAGTTTCAATTCATTGACAGGAGCAAAATTAGTAAAGCACAATAATTTAAATTTTATCAGTGCTATACAGGATTTCATGCATAATGTATGAATAAAGAGTTCTGAGCAAATTTGGCATTACCTATTTACAATGTTAAATTTTGTGTTAGATAAATTTGTATGCTGTAAAAATGTATAACTAGTATAGAAATTGATAAATGGATATAGAAACTAAAATGTGGGTATAAAAAAAATAATTGAAGCCTATCCTTTTCAACCAAATAACGATAAATTGAATCCCTTCTCCTATTCAACATTAATCAAATTCAAACATATTTCAAATTAAATTTCAAAGGTTAAGACTGATCATCTAAAGTTCTTTTAGCACCAATATATCTAATATAGAATCTCTAAAATTAATTATAGCATTTGCATTATGCCATCTTTTATGTGCCCATTCCATTTTGCTGAATTTACTTAATCAGATTTGGCCCTTTTGTTTGTTAGAAGCCAGATTATTTAAATGGAAATTGGTAATTATTTACATTGTGTAATGATAACTTATACATTGTAAATAATTCAACACGAAATAAGAAATTAATATACATAAAGAAAACATAGACAGCTGAACAAAATTAACAGAAAAATTGTACTAGCATTAAATTATTTAAAAACTTTTTAATAAAAGATTGTGCAGTTGCAACAAATCCTCATACTGAAACCACAGACAATCATAACTAATAAAATGTAAATAATTCAACAGAGAAAGATATTAAATAACAGGAAGTATGCAATGACAGTCAACAAAATAAACAGAAATCCTGCAGGTTATTAAGTTTACTAATTTCCATCGCAATTTAAACTATAAAATTTATTATGTCTTTCACTCACAACTAAGTAGAATAAAAAACTTGCAATAACACTAACAGTGACGATTTTTTGGAGGCGTGTAATAGTTTTGAGGAAAACCTACGTAAGAACAATTTCCCCCAATAACTTTTATAACCTAAAAGTATTTTTAAAAAATTGTATTTAGACTCGGTTTTATTTTTAGGACAGTTAAGATAGGGTTTTCTGGTTTCACAATTTCTTTCAATACTTGTGGCTTTAAAATTTCAATTGGTTGTGCTGCTGTAGTTACGCTGCAGTGGCATAATTCTTAAGGTTAAAACTGCTGTTTTTTCTTTAGTTATAACTGTCACTTCACAATTTATCGGTTTAGAGTGATTGAGCCTTTTGTATTTCTGTCTTTTGATTTGTGTTCTTTATAGGATTGTATGTTTTCTTTTTACTGCTACAGAATCTTGCATTTATGGTGCGTTTAGCTCTAAGTGCAGGATTTCTGCTTATTTTCTATTGATTTGACTATCTGTTTCCATTGGGATCTCGGGGCCTTGGAATGTCTTTTAGTTACACCTGCATCCTATTCAGAAAGTTCCCCCTTGAGGTAACTGATTCAGTTAGGCCTCCTGATGAAGAAACTGGTTGGTTGCCTTGTTATATGGTTTAGTTCTTGTACTGCAACCAAATCTTGCATTTATGGTGCGTTTGGCTCTAAGTGCAGGATTTCTGTTTATTTCGTTTGACTTTCATTGCATTCTTCCTGTTAATATCTTTCTCTGTTGAATTATTTACATTTTACTAGTTATAATTATGTAATAATTATGTAATGATGTTTCATTTGTTATTTATTTTTGCTCATGTTTGCATATCTTAGGTGCTTCAAGATAGCACTTTTAACTACATACTTTATTTAATTCTACTTTTATTTAGTTTGGAAAAAGACCAGCATTTTAGTTTACTCTAGACTGTAAATGATTCTGATTTGCAACATAGCAAGTTTTTTGCTTTTAGTTTTTAAAAAAAAAGAGTTTGTTACAGTTAATCATAGACTGAATTTCTCATCTATACTTATAAAAAAAAAAAATTTATAATGTTGCATAGCATGCACAAGTACTAATTACAGAATTTTCCCTTCCCCTGGTAGGCTTTGGAGCTTCCTATTGACTCACGATCTTCCTCGGGATCCAGTACCTTCAGTGGTGGATGTCATCGCCCTGGTTCTGGCACCCCTCTACAGTACAGTGAAGTTGGGTCATCTGCATCTCCTTATACTCATCCTCATGCCAATCATCATCATCTTCACCTCATGCATTTCATGCGATCTCCGAGGTTTCCTGCTGGAATTAATCCTTCTGGCAATAACAACATTGGAGGATATGTTATGGATCCCACGCAGAGAGGACGTGGTGAAGAAGCTTGGACAAAAGATATATCCCTAGCATCTAGGGATTCTAGGAAAGATTATTTAGATAGTGATAAAATTGAAATGAGTGGAGATCTAAATTCATATGTGCAGCTATCTAGAGACAAAGGCTCTCGGACTGAGCATGACTATTCTTATCCCATTATAGACAGCTATAAGACAGGCAACAGAGATACTCTTGGCAGCTTGAAAAAACATCATTTTGATTCTTTCAGTTGCCAACCTGCCCCCCGCCTCCCTGTCAAAGCTAAGAAAAAGAAAGACTGGAGGAAGGATGGACGTAAGAACCTAACAATGGCCAGGGCTCAGTGCCGCCATTGTTTAGAGATGTATTCTGAGGAGGACAATCATCGTGGTAGCTGTGAATATGCTCCTGATCCTGTGCTGACGTGCATAAATGCAGCAACCTGCATTACCTGTGCTCAGTGTATGGTGTACCACTGCATGTCTGATAGTGAAGAGGACTTCAACCATCATCCGTGTTCCTGTGACACAACGGATCCCCACTACCGAAAACGGTGGACTGCACTAGCTGTGCTTTCAATTTTTGTGCCGTGTCTCTGGTGCTACCTACCCTGCCGTGCCTGTCACAGATGTGGGGTGCGCTGTGGTGTATGTGGGGGCAGGCATGACCCTGCCTGATTGAGGACAACAACAAAGAAAGTGTTTAAAAAAGTTGAAAAATTATTGGAGTAATTGTTCTTTGACAGGATATGGAATGCGTTATTTTATTCATCTGCCAAGGAAGATTTTGTTTAACTTCATTTTACCATGTATGAATGTGATCTAGGCATTATGAAACTGAGTAAGTAAAAAATATGCTATAGTAAAAAGTGGTAGGCTCATTACATATATTGTGAATATTTGTTTTGCAATTGGAGCCACTCTCAAGAGCTTGGAAATAAACATGTGCTGAGGAATTAAAATATAAAATTTTCACACAATTGCACATAATCTCTTTATTGTTGGTAATATAACAAGCTGCTTTTTTATATTAAGTTTATACTGTCTTCATGAAATATTCTGTAGCCTTGTACAAGGTAGAAATGCTTGCTTTTATGATGAAATCAAAATACTTAAAAAATTGTTACAAAATTGTTACTTATTTTAGAAATATACAAATTGTGAAATATATCAATTATATATAATTTTATTAGAGGAAAAATATAAATAGCATTTACTCCAAAGTTACCGTAATTGAAAGTTTATTATGTGTCGGATTATATAATTTTTATCATGACTGTTTTGTACATTTGATTGCCTTTTAATATTAGCTCATGGAATTAAATGTGTATTTATATGAGCTATAAAAATTTTTGAAGCATGTAGCATATGAAGCTAGTCACATTATTTGATTTTATACATTATATATAATGTAGCACTTTTTTTAATTACTGGTGAATAATTTAACAGTGAAAATTAGTTTTATCCTCTTCTCATCTGCTTTGTGATTTGAGATATATCCTCATTGTTACTTTTATATGAAGCACTTAATACTTGATACCTGTGAATAACTGTAAAAGCCTTTTTGTTGTTTTCAGTGTATTAAATTCTAATATAATGTATTTTTCCTTCTACTTTTATTCAGTATAAAGCCAAATGACGCACCATTTAAGAATTACCATGAGATATTTAAAACGTTCCTAAAGTTTTATATTTCTTGCTTTAGAAAGTAATCAAAAGCTTAAAATTTTATCTTTTTATAGAGGATATATTTTACATTATCAGCAGTATTGCTTCATTGAAGTTTAAAAATTATATACATATATTCACACATATTTATCTGGCACTTTCTCTTTTCTTTTCTAAATATAAATATATATATATATATATGTATAAAATTTTATTTCTTCATGCATCTTGCTGGTGTCTTCCCTTTAAAATTCTAGAATATGTATGAAATCTTAACAACTGGCTTGAATCCATATATATTTATACTGAAACCAAATTTTACTTGAGCGTGAAAAATTTAAAAGCAATATGAATTTAGCAGTTTTTATGTAGTTTAAATACATGATAGTTATACTGAGGGCATCATATGCATTTAAATGTAAAAATTTTACAACTTCTGAAAGCAATAAAAAGCTGCCAAAAGTTTCAACATTATGTAAACAGATTTATTATTAATTAATATTAATTTCATACTTTGTAAACTAAATTTTTGTCTTAAATGTAGAATTTTTTTATGGGGTAAAAAATATTGTACTCTGAAAATTCTGAGCTCTTCATTTGTGAATTATTATTTGCTTATTATTTACAAACCAAATACAAACTAGTTTTTAAAATTAAAATGTTTTTAACTGGCCTGGTTTATGCCTCTATTGCTTGCCAAAGTACTTTATTTTTAAGGTTTTTTTTTTTTTTCTTACTAAAAATTGATTGTTGAAGTAAATTATTCAGAGGTAACCTATACTCGTTCGAAACCTCAGTGTAATTAGCAGATTTAATTTTTTTTTTTTATTTATTTATTACTCAAATGTTGGCATAAGATTTTCAAGTAGAGTGACAGATAATTAAGTCCATGTATTTGCTTTAAAAAAAGAACTATGTACTAGAATATTTTCCCTTTAATTTTGCTTTGTGTATCATGTTCAGTCCATCTCGAAATTTTTTATGCTATTAGATACTGTTCACAAGCTTACAAACTAAGTACTAAAATAAATTATAGTGTTAAAATTACTTTTATATAACCTTGTCTATTGTTATGTATGAACTCAAGAAGTTAATCCCTTTTTAAATTTATGTTCTCGTGAGTTTTGAAAACAGACTAGTTAATTTTCACCTAACCTTTTTTGGTGCATATAAGAAATCATCTGTAACAAATTGGTGATTATTTTATTTAATTAGATGAAATTTCTGAAAACTGATGTATAATTACTACTTTATACTCATTTAAAATTTTAACGTAATTACCAATATGCTAGAAGATTGTTCTCTAATTAGGATGAGATAACACTTATTAAATTATTTTGTTCTAAAAATGAATATTCTGAATACTTTACCCCCATGATTTTATGATAATGCTTTTTGCCCTCTGATATCACAGAAATTAAAAACCTCAAATGTGCAGTTCATTTTTCATTTTGTTGAATTGTCTTAACCTTGACTTCAGGGAATGGTTCTAAATATAGTTCAGGGTTAAGAATTTTCAGAATGGAATGAAACAAACTCTTGTATCTTCCACATGTTTTGTATGCTTGTGATTTTTTCATTCATCAAACACAGCATATTGGACAATTACAATGTACCAAAATCAGTTTGATTTTTTATATGAAGCATATATAAAATAAAACTTGATTTTACCTTTTACCCAATTAACAACTATCAAATCATTCTCTTTTTTTGCAACTTCTTTATTCCAAGTTCTATATTTCATGTATTTAACATTATTAGTTGCCATATTCAGTACTAAAAGACTCATTAGTAATTTCAAATTGTTACTGGCTCATCCCAAGGAATAGCTTTTAAAATAACTATGTTTAGCAATATTTACTTTGTATAAAATAGTATACATTAAGTTCATGTACACATTTGTCTTTGTTGTTTTTCATTTCTTTGTTTATGAATTCACCCTGCTTCAAGCTAATGGCCTTCATTTTGGAGTATTATCTAAATATATGGGATCATGGATTATATTTTGTTCACTGCTCTTTTTAGTATGTTACCTGGTGTATGTTGTAAATTTTCTTAATTTTATTTCATTTTAACAAAATTTTGGTGTTTATGAAGCCTGGTGATTTTACGTATTTATAATTAGTTAGATAGAAAACCTTTGTTGATGCTTTAAGGTCCTTTCTGAAAATTTTTTTATAGTGACTTTTAAGCTATATATTTTGTATTTTGTAAATTTGTGCATTTTAACACTATTATTTAGTTTATATTTATGAGATCATAATATAATATCTAAATCAGTGCAGTTCAGGACTGAAATTCCAATTGGGGGAGGTAATTTGGTGTCTCATTTTTTTCCCTCCCTTGGCTACATTTAAAAATTTGTAATTGTGACTTCTCCAAATTCAAGATTGCATTGTTTTCCCTAGCTGAAAACATTGAAATATTAATGAAATTGAAAAGAAAATGTAATAAAAACTTATCACTTGTTTTTAATTTTGTATTGTAAAATTACTATTGTTTTCTCTTAATATTCAAAGTAAACACCTTGCATATTAAAATATTGAAAAAACTTAATTTAAAAAAATATTTTTATTAAATTTGAGAAGAAATGTTCTGAAGTTTATGTATAAAAATTGAAACTAAAAAGTTCATTCTAAAACATAAGGATCATCATATTTTGTCTCTGATTCTAAATCTGATTTACAATTTACTCTTTTTATCAGTAAAAGATACACAATGCCCTCAGATTCTCTATCTTGTTAAGTTGCATTTTTTAAATTTTTATTCTCATAACCAGGAAAAATACAGTCTAAAATGGTAGACTTTTTCCCTATCTGATTTTCGAGCAATTGAATTATGCAATCATAATGAAAAGAAACAGCCATGAATTAGTGATAAGAATTTTTGTCCTAGAATTTTTAATCTTCAAAATCATCATTGGTACTGGTATTATCAGATTAAGAAACTGAATCATTTTTCTATTCTAGCGTACTGATTTGCTGAATCTATTATGTAAAATTCATTCTTCATGGCAAAAATGCTTGTTAAAAGGCTAGAAATCATTTACTTTCCCTCCTACTCAAAAAACAAATCCTCTATATCTTCTGTACTACATATTCCTGAAACTATCGTTATTTCTTTTGTTATATGCTCTCTTCCATATTATCTTCCCATAAAATTTCATCAAGTTAAAGTCTTGTGATTATTATTAAAAGTAGTAACAACTTTATAAATTTCCCAGCAGAAATTAGAATGAGCTCCTAGTTTCTGATAAGTTATTTTTCTACCAAATAAAACTAATATACAGTATGCAAAATAGAAATTTTGCTAACAAAATAAGATAAAAATGCTGAGTGGAAATTTAGTGCCATTTAAAAAATAGGGTTAAATAAGGGCCTAACAATCCCTAAACATTTCTTAAATGATTACTAATTGTTTGCAAATTCAAATTCTTTTTAACATGTACATTAAGAACACAATTCTGTCAAGAATATTAATTTAACTTCATTTAAAAACTGCTGAACTTTTTCAGATTCCAAAATACTCATTGAAAAAAAAATTCTAAAAGATAAGGAAGCTTGCTTACTGTAAAAACATGATTAAGACAATTTTTTAATCCTAGCACACACACACACACCAAAATCAAATGAAAAGTAAATTTGGAAGTACTTATATGTTCAGTTAAGATTAAAAAATATACATTGAATATCAAAGTGATTTAATTGAACCAATTAGTGGAGTTTACCCTGGTTTGAAAGTATGGTTCTTTCCAAATATATCTAATTATGTTCTTATTACTTCTAAATCTTTTGAATTACTATTAAAGGACAATTTCAGAGTATATAGGTAAATAGTATTTACATTTGATCTTCCGTCTGCAAGCATTTTGATAATTATATGACAGTTGCTACATGGTGAATCAAGGCAAGGTTTGTATGTCTGAAATTAACTCAATTTGTTTTTATCTGTTAAGATGAAAACCGTATATATATTGTTCTAGTGAATAAACAAATGTGCTGGTTATTTAGATATGAAAGTAGTAAACACCCCCCCCCCACACACACACACACACACCACAAACAAACAACAACAACAACAAAAAAAAAATTACGTAATACTTGCCTGTCACCCTAGTCTCACCTCTTGGTATATTACATTTTATATATCCATGACCAGAATATCGTATCTAAGAAATTTAGATTTTTTTTTTTCTCTTTAAATAAAAGTTTTGTAAGTTATGTCAACTTGCTGTTCTTATAAAACTTATAAACATTTTTTATATTTTCAGTATAATTGTTATAGTCAATGACAGTAAAATTATTTTGTATTGACGGTAACAAATTTATTCCAGTAAAGGATTATTTAGCATAATCATAAGTCAAGTAAATTTACTTTCAATGACATGTCAGCAGCAGTTCTATAAGTGAAGAATTTACAAATTTTCAGTGGGGACCATTTTAAGAAATTTATTAGCTTCTGTACTTATTTAAATAAATGTAATCAACCCTTATTAAATCAACCATTATTGATAGCCATAATGATAAAATTACTTGTATAGTTTTTAGTGAGCAAAAGGAGGTGGTTTAACAAGGGTTCATTTTAGTTTGAAATTTGATTGTGTTTGACAATAAATTCACTTGGGAATTCTTTTTTCAATAGTCAAATAGTTTTACTGCTGAACTTTCATAATTCAGAGTCATAATAACTTCATAAATTACTGTTGTTGCTAATTTGAAATATCTAAGTTGATTTTATCTGATTTTCAATAAATTGTACTAAACCAGAGATACATCAAATATTTCATGTAAGAAATATATTATACTATTCCTTCCACAGCTTAAAAAGTTGTATGTTTGCATTGCAGATTTTGGCTTTTCATGACAAATATTGTACTGTGTTTCATATCTGCCGCATGATTTGTAGTTAGTATCATTTGTTAGAAATAAAATACAAAAAGACTAAACTTGCTCAAAATATTAATTTTGTAGAAAATATTAACATCACTTTGCTTACTCTCCTACTCATACCATGTAACAAAATTTAATTTATTGTAAATTTTCTTGCTTCAAAGTAGAATTACTTTTGTTCATTTGTGTATATAGATGTATGCCTTTTATTTGATCTTTATATTTTGCTTAATTTATGTTTAAAGTAATTTTATTCCATCTAAAATTCTCTGGAAGGGTTTTAAAATTTTATATTGTTTGTATGTATAGTTTTTCTAAACTACTAAAAGCTGCCTTAACTATAGTTTTATTCCCCTTGAAAAAATCCCTCTTCAAAAGATGATATGCAAGAAGAAAAAAAACTCTTGCTTAAAACTTGAAATGTTATTGCCTTTGTGCTTATACTGTTTGTATACTTCTCTTTCAAAATGCTGAGTTGTGTACTGAGCTGAAAGTAATATTTTCTTGTTACTATGTACATAGCAATGAGAATGTAATTGTAAGGCTGTGTAATATACAGCTGTTATTGAATCGGTGATTCACAATCATAACTTGCTCATGCTCTTCTAAAAGGAAATACTTTTCAAAAATGTTAGTCTTCAATGGAAAAGGTCAAGCAAGAGATGGTAGAGATCACTAAGATAAACAACTCTAAACTTTACCTTCTTTTTTTAAGTAATACTTAAGTATATAATTTACTGGTTCAAATTTTTGTTATCAATCGAGTAGCTTTCATAAAGTGTATATTAAATTACATTTCTTAGTTCTGTGTAGAATTTATCTTTTTGCAATTTTTCTAGAAAGCAGAGCCATCTTTTGTAGCTGCCCTAATTTACCATTTTCTTCAGCTACATAAATATCTGCCAATTTCTCCCAGAGGGTACTTTCTCTTTAAACTAATATAGGATGTGAAATTGCTTTTAGATGAAGAAATAAAATTATATAAAATAAAATACCCTAAACTATTAGTGTGGAGTTTGTTCATTTATATCAATGAGCTCAAAATTTATCACTTTATATTTCAAATAATTTTCTTTCCATACTGGCAAATATAGTAAATTAGTGTTGTGGCTGGCTGTTTCAGCAAAACATTATAGTCTATCTATCTTTTAAAGCATTTTGTCCTTTAATGTTCAAATCTGTAGAATTTAATATGACAAAATGCCCCAGGATTTCACCTTGAGGCCAAAGTGTATATTTTAAGTGCCCTTTTCGGTGACAGTTACTTTGAAATTCATGTATTTTGCTCATTTTCCTTTATAATTTTGTGCAAAAAAGAATTTTAAGTCGTCATTATTATTGTATGTGCAAAATACATGAAATAATTGTATTGAATGCAGCATAAAGTGATAAAAATATCTGAGTGAAATGATATAGATCGAGAGCTCTAGAATCTATTTTCCTCTTAACTGGCTTGCATTGTCTTTGAACTCCTGAAATAAAGGAAATATTTGAGAAATTTCTGAAGTATATATGTCTTGGTGATTTCAGAAACCTTGCACGATCTTTTGCATAAAGAAATTATGGGCCAACTTAATCTTTAATCAATATGTTATTCATATTATATTTCCTTCTGTAAAACTATGTAAATAGTGTATCAGATGTTTTATTATATGATTGTTGAATGTTAATCTCAGAAAGCATTGTATGCTAGGCATGAAGAAGATTGCAAAGGTTGGAACCACCGATTAAAATTGTGCATGTAAAAACTATAATTTTTAAGCAGCAGCATCTGTGCTATATATTCTTGTAATTATATGTTCTTGAATGGAGATGTTTACCTTTCTGATGTAATCTAAAAGCTCTTTGGAAATGACTAAACATGCTCACATTGAAAAATATGTAAATATCTTCTTTTGATGAAAACACAATGTCTTATATCTGAAAAATAAATGGCATTTAATGGTTATGTATCTTTGTTTCACTTTAAAACATTTTATATATTTATTTTGCAAGCTTAATCAATGAAAACTCGAACACAATATGTATCTTTTTGAGTATTACAAATATTAGCTCCTTATCTAAAAAATTTTGAATGTATGATAAATGAAATATAATAATTTATAAAAGTTTTTAATCTGAAAAAAATCCTCTAGACTAACTTTGAGGAATATATATATTAATTTCCAAAATATTTTCACCAATAATTTTAAAATATCAACATAAATTTGTGATGTAACTCAACCTTAAATGAGTATCATTTAGTTACTTGTAGCTCTATAGTGCTACCATTAAATTTCAATAAGTTAAATTATGTAATAATAAAAGCAAAAAATTGATGGATACTTAAAAGATGCTTGTGTATCCAACAATCAATAGAATAAAAAACCTACAGAATCTCTTTATCAGATAACCACAAATCGTGTCTTACTTTCTTAGTAATTATCAAACATTCCTCGGGGGTTCTCTCTTTTTTTTCTTTCAACACAAATCCAGTAAGTAACAAATGATCCAATGATATAACAAAACTTAAAACTTTATTCCTACAAATTATATATATTACAAATATTTTTAAAAACGACAATGTTTCAAAATTGCAGAGATGAATTTTGTTATTGAATCCAGTCCTAAGTAGTAAAATCACTCTTTGCTTCAAGCATTGTACCATACTTGTGAAGCATTTTTTGTTGTACATATGAAAGTATAGTCAAATATGCTTGTTGCCATAGGGTATTAGCTGTACGTACAACCCTACATTAAAGAGAAAATAGGGAGAATTTTACAAAAGTTGAAAAAATATATATATATATATGTCTAATTAAACAGAGGCCTCAACGTCAAACATGACCTTACTGAAAACTATTTAAATACCATACTTTATATGACTAAATGAAACTAATCTACAATCTACTACCACCTCTTGATAAAAAAACCTCTAAAAATTCTCTCTATTTTT
The DNA here is from genome assembly GCA_907164885.2 of Dolomedes plantarius. Classification (NCBI taxonomy): domain Eukaryota; kingdom Metazoa; phylum Arthropoda; class Arachnida; order Araneae; family Dolomedidae; genus Dolomedes; species Dolomedes plantarius. The sequence goes on from OU015492.1 coordinate 78,773,548, forward strand.
TTTTATACTAAGTACAACTGAAGAGTTATCTTAATGCTTGCCATATCGTGTAGTCACTAATCCATCGAAACATTTTGTTAAAGCAAATAAGTGGAAAGCAGTACATTAAAATTAATGATAGTACAACTAAAAAAGTTAATTCTATTTCTTTTAACTTGCTAAGATTCTGATTTATGACTGAAATTCAAATAATAAAAGGTGCACATAAAGACTTTTAACAATTACAATACAATTCTCAGTGAGAATAGACAGTTTACCTGCATTTTAAAGTGGATTTTTCTAACTTTAAGAATGTGTAACATTATGAGAGAACTCTAATTTTAAAATATTCCTGTCTTTTTCTAGGAGCTATATCATTTTATTTTTCAATATTTCAAAAGGTACATAAATTGTGTGATTAAAATTTTAGAAAACTTTAAAGTCACTGAAACTATGGTAGTTTAAACATTAAATCTAAATGTTCATTCAGGTTTTCTGCAATCTTGGTAAGACTTATTACTTATATTTTTGAAAAAAAAAAATTTTTTTCTATCAGACAGGAATATTCTACAATTTATCCCAGTATGGAAGAATTTGTCCAGTAACAGAAATTTTTGTATTAACTCTGATAAAATAACTGTCTAGGAAGCAAAACGAAATTATGGGTGGCTTAGTTAAATAGTGCTACCATTTTTAATGGGAGACAGAATGCATATGTATTTCATAACTGTATTTTGAATACTATGCAGTTGTCCATAAATTTATTGCAGGGAGGGTAATATATGTTCACAAAATCTAGCTCCATGTCTGATCAGAAAAATAATGATTTAGATCAATTACCTGTGAAAATATTTCAGAATAAGGTCCACTTTTTTCAGATCCTCATCTATTACCTGTAGTATATAATCTCTAAACTGATCAATATCTTCCTCCAACACAACTATATTATTAAAAAAAAAAATAGAGGTTGAATGAGAGGCTTTACTGCATAAATACATAAATCATCTACAAACAACTTAATTTCCATGTCACATAAAAGGGTTATTTTTCAGTCTAAAAATTTAAGATGTCTCAAATTAATATATTTTACAGAACTATGTTTAGTAGAAGCAGTTAAACATGGAATATTCTGATATAAAGTTAAAAGATCTCATAAATGTAGAAACATACATAGGCATAGCGTGCTTCTAACTTTATTTATTTATTTATTTATTTTGGGGGGGGGGGCACGAATTGAATTCAGTTAGGGTTCTCCTTTGGACACTGACTGCCAGATGGTCCTTAAAATATGAAATATTATGATAGTTTTGAAATTGAATAACTATAGAATTGATGTTTGAGTGGTATTCAAAAGTTATACAACGAGAAAAATAAATATAATATAAATAAAATAAGAAAAAAAATATATAGCATCGAAATTTTGTTATGGATCATATCATTGATAAAAACTATGTTAAGGCTAAAGACATAATAGGAATCTTTAGTTTCACAGTTTGAAAAAGTGGAAAAAACCAACTTTCTTAAAAGTTTTCTACAATTTTCTGATTTTAGCTGAACTTCCATTAGTGTTTTAATTTCTATCAAGGTGGGGGGGGGGGGGGGGGTGGAAAGCACATACCCCCTGACGCTAAGCCTATGGAAACATATCACTCACATATTTATAAATAAAGTATACATGCATATTCAGTAAAAGCTCTTTATGCATATATAAATATAAAATATATAGACACATACTTGGTCATATTTAATTTGAGGTTTTTTCAGTTAAACATGTTTTATTGATAATTTTTTTTTTTAAAATAACCCAATTTAACATGCATAATAAAGATAACCTTTCCTAAGTTTCTTTTCTACTCTTAAAAAATACATAAATTTGAGTCGATCAAGGTGATATGTAAAAAAATTCCAAACCTTGAGAACTAAGAACCCATTCCTTTACTAAACTTCTCACTTCATTAATATTTTCTGCTCCTCCTATTGATGCTTTTCTTCGTAAAACTGATTCCTCTGTATCATCACTGGAATTGCTCTTAGTAGAAATCAGACACTAACAAAATTTTGAGAAAAAAATTACTCATCACCTGGATGAAAATTTACCAATATACAGTGATTTCCGCTTATAAGAATCACGTTTGTTATTACTATTTTTGATTCTTATAAGCGGTTGATTCTTATAGCCGAAATTTAGGTTTTTGGACAGGCACACATACACACACCTATATATACATATATGAGATAATTTACCATAAAATACTCTTTAGTTTACGTTAATTATCTTTTATTAGAATTATTTTTTATAATTTCAAAAATACAACTTGATTTCTAGACCTATAAGTAGATACACATGATTATAGTAACAGAAGAAAAAAATCCAATATTTGTTACAACACACATGCTTCACAGTTTTAACATTTCAACTACAGGAAGGGAGCAAGAAAAAGTTTTCTATAGTAGTTTAACGTCATGAAGTTTTCAGGAGGCTGTTAATACCACTTTCAATACTAATAATCTCAGACAAAGATTCACTTTCTAGCTTACGCTTCATGATTTGATAACGTGCTGAATCTACTAATGTCACGTTTGCTAAGTGATAGTGAACACTTCGCCGAGGATTTATGTGTTTCATAGTCCAGGAAGCCGCGATCAGGATGTGGGAGGTGGGAAAAAAGAGTTCCTATTTTTGTTTGTCAGTGGAGAAAAGTGAAATTGGACCTGGACGGGTAAAGATGCCCCTGGGTCAAGCTAATAGGACAGTGTTGTGCTAAAGCGTTTAAGGGGAAACTATTATGTTATGTCTAACAAAGAAAGGGATGAATTTTACAACTATATTCCATCCTATCTTATCAATCTTTCTTTTTTAAAAAAAAAAAAAACACTTCGTGCCTTTTGAGGGTTTAAGTGGCTTTTTTGGAAAAATGAAAGGAAAGCGAAGAGTGTAAACTGATTCTTAAAACCGGTGGATTGATTCTTTAAAGCAAAAATTTTAACATGGAAATATTACATTTGTTTTCGTTTTCGCAATATTGATTCTTATAAACGGTTGATTCTTATAACCACTGATCACTATAAGCAGTGGTTACTGTATATATATATATATATATATATATTGTCTTTTATAATAATAGAAATAATTTTCTTTAGATTTCTGGAAAGGAAACAGATAAAAAAAGAATTTTTGTTTTTTTCCTTTAAGTTGTACATTGAGAAAAGGCATGACTCAAGGCTGCTACGAACATGTAAAATTTTAATAACCACATTTTAACCTTAGAGAAAATATTTGAATTTTAGAATTTCACTCCAAAAACTTCACTGTTAGAAATAGTATCAAAACTGAACAAGAACACAGATTCTTAACATCCACAGTAAAATTAAGCATGGCAAACTGATTTGGAATTAATATAAGGTTTGAATGACTGTATGGGCAATTCCCAAATGTGATCAAACACTTTGATATAAATAGGGGAATCAACAGAATTTTCCAGAAGAGCTTTGTGGGAGTTGGCAGCACACACAGAGGCATGAAAGTGGTTTGTTTGTCTGAGCAATGGTGGAGAGATTTTATAAATGCAAGCCCGGACATATGGGCAGACAGTATAGGGTGAAAAGGCAGGAATATAGAACCCAGATAACATAATTTTAAAGTGAAATTAAGAAATAAAAGAATAAGGTTAGATTAGAAGAAAGCCAGGAAGTAGAATATTAAAATAGGTGTACAAATATTTTTCCAAGCAGTGGACTAAACTAAAGAAGACTGGTCTTTGATTAAAATTGGGAATTACCACAGATAAAAAAATTTTTAAAACCATATAATTCAGACACAGAGTTAATATGGTGCATAATTTTAAGATTAGAAAATTTAAATTTGTGTCTTTTCAGGTTGTTTTGTTGGCTTGAAGCACTCCAGTCATCTTTAACTAAATGGACGCAAAACTAATCAGGACACCAAAATAAAGCTGATTTTGAATGGATAAATACACTCATGCCTAGCGTAGGATTTGAACAAAGAAAATCTGGTGCTGAAAAATAGAGTCCTAAGAATTTAGCTATCATCTGGCACCACACATTATCAGATATTATTGTATGAGAAGTACTGCAAGCTAGTGAATGAAGTGAGATGATGGGAAATGCCTTTACCAGTTGCCAACACTTCAAACACAAAAGGTACAGATTTATGCTTAGACTAGCTGAATACACGTACTTCACTACGGAGTACAATCAAATTAAATACAATGGTCAATGTATACAATTAATCCCAAAATATATATATATATATAATAAATACAATGATCAATGTATGCACTTAATGTAAAAAAACAAAAAAATATATTTATAAAAAAAATCATAACGGATATTTTTATAGACAAAATAATGTAGAAGAAAATATTCAAATTAAATCTAATAGAACATGCTAAAGAATATAGTGCGGTTAATATAGTACAGTTTGAGAAACATATCTTTTACTATATTTTAATATTTTTTTGGATAATGTCCAATCGTCTGCCACATTAACAAGAAAAAAAAATATTTTTTTGTCTATTTTGTTGTTATGCATGTGATGCAAAATTAGTTTAAAGTATCACAAAAAGAAAAGAAACCACGTGATATGCAATTAATAAATTAAATTCTAAAAATTAATCTTTAAAAATTCACAAAAATCAGAAAATGGAGGTAAAGATTCGAAAAAGATTTCATTCTAAAGAAAGTTTTATGATCTTCCTTGTGATATAAATTTTATAACTCTCAGATTATTATTTTAAATACAAACTTAAAAAAAGGTACAAAAACAGCTTAAAAATTTAATTTAAAAAAATCGAATTTTTCAAAAATTCTTCTTGTGCACCCCTACACTATAAGAAGAATCGCCATGCAAAATTTCAGCCCTGTAGGTCCAATGGTTTGGTCTGTGAGTTATATGGCAGTCAGTCAATCAGTCAATTACGGAACTGTTTTATATTAAGAGATTATGTAAAGACATGTTAATATAATTTGCATATAATAGCAATAACAAAAATTCTGTTTGCATATTTGTCTACTATATATCATTCTAATATACACATTTTTATATAAAATTTAGAGTAATATAGCCTAATTGGAATTGGTGAAAAAGTCTCAGTTAAAATAAAATCGATTAAAAAAATAGGGCAGGGTAGCTTTTTAGAAACCAGAAAATGGGAGAGCATATGGCACTTTAAAAAACACAACAGATACAGCAAGTCTCCTGAATATACCCACCAGAAACATCAGATACTAGTAAGGTAAGTTTAACTGTTATAGCTTGCATTATACGAAAAATGCGCTTAATCTGAAATGGTAATATAAAAGTAAGCACAAATAAGATTTAAACAAAAATTACTTCTAATCAATTAATGATAATTATATTTACATTTAACAATGTGTTTTGCTTTGTTGGTGTCTTGCTACATTTTGTTGGATATAAATTAATGCCTTTCTTAGATGAAGCTTTATTTGATTTTGATGTAGATACATTGGTACGAGTAGATGTACTGGAATGCTGAGCTGAAGAGGATGGCTTGGCTGAGGTTTGATTGCTATACATTGCAAGTACTTCTCTCTGCAGATCCTCTGGCAAGGCATTCAAAATGCTTTGATCTAACTACATGAAATAAATTTAATAGCATTACGAAAAAAAATACATATACATGCTTTGTTTTCAAATATTTTTTTTTAAACCTATTAGAACAGCAAACAGTCAAACAATACTTTCCAAAATGATCAAATTTCATTGCTAATATACACAGAAAGAGATAATGCTTGGACCAATTTTTATATTAAAGTAACAGAGGAACATACCAAATATAAAAAGGGCTTTCCGTAAAAAGTGAGAGTAATTTTTTCTCTCAAGTTGGCAACAATGCAAATGAGAAAAATGAAACAACAGACAATTTTCTGAATTAAAGAAAAATCTGTAGCAAAAGTTCTAAATGTGGCAGAAAATTCAGTTTTTTGTTATTGAGCAGTTGTTTAAAGAGCGTTTGCATTTTGCATACAGCAATGGATGTGAGTGATTCAGTGTTAAGGAATGGAATATGTTGTGTGATAATTTTGTTACATATGAAAAAATATATAAATTTTAATATTAAAACCATGCTATAGCCTCTTTACAGTTCTGACCTTGCTTCATGTAATTTCTGGTTGTTTCTGGCATTGAAGAAGAAGCTTCATGGTAGATAATTCAATACAGATGCTACCATTACTTCAGCTGTAGAGGAGAGACAGTTCACTGAAGCAACTTCCACAACATGCCTTAGCCACATGCTTTGAAAAGTGACTGAACAATGGGACCATTGCATATCATCTGAGGGAAGATAATGTAAAAAAGAACAACATGTTTTTTTGCTTGTACATTTTTACTTATACACTGCTGGCCACTGTAAATGTAACACCCTGAAGGAAACATGCAAATAACATGAAATTTACAACATGCATCAGCAGAGGTGAGATATGCAAATGATTAGAATTTCAGCACAGATGCACATAACGCGTGCCTGTGGCGCCACTTCAAAGCGCTATTTAAGGCTTGGAGATTTTGACGATTTCAAGGTCAGCAATTGTGTTTTTCTTGTGGTTTTTTCAAAAAAAAAACGATCAATTATACCTCGTCGAAAACAGCGATCATCTTTTGATCAAGTATCCGAGTTCGACAGAGGAAGGATAGTGGCCTACCAAGATTGTGGATTATCTTTCAGGGAAATCGGTAGTCGTGTTGGACGAAACCAAACAACTATAATGCAGATATGTGATCGTTGGATGCAGGAGGGTACGACGGACCGGCGTGTTTGATCGCATCCACCTCAGAGCACCACTTCACGCGATGACAGGCAAATTGTGCGCATGGCAGTGACGGATCGCTCAGTCACATCACGAACCATAGCACAGCACATGCAGTCTGTAACGCATCATCCAGTATCTGCGCGTACCATTCGACGCCGTTTCCAGCAGAGTGGTCTGTCCACAAGAAGTCCATTGCTTTGTCTACCCTTGACGTAGAACCACAGACGTCTCCGCCGCCAATGGTGCAATGACAGAAGGATGTGGACAGCAGAATGGAATGAAATTGTCTTTACTGACGAGTCACACTTCTGTCTGCAACACCACGATGGTTGCATTCGAGTCTGGAGACACCGTGAAGAGAGGATGCTGAACAGCTGCATTATGCACCGCCACACTGGTCCTGCACCGGGTATTATGGTATGGGGGCGGTACTGGATATCACTCTTGCACACCTCTAGTACGCATTGCCGGTACTTTAAACAGCCAGCACTACATCTCCGAGGTGTTGGAGCCAGTTGTCCTTCCTCACCTTCAGGGCTTGCCCACAGCCATATTTCAACAGGATAATGCACGACCACACGTGGCACGCATTGTCCAACGTTTCTTCGTCAATTGCCAGATTGAATTGCTTCCCTGGCCGCCTCGCTCTCCGGATCTTTCGCCGATAGAAAACATGTGGTCCATGGTTGCTCTACGATTGACCCAGATTCCATCCCCAGCTGCCACAGCAGATCAACTTTGGCAACGTGTGGAAGCTGCTTGGTCTGCCGTACCCCAAGAAGTCATCAAAAGTCTCTTTGAATCAATGCCGAGGCGTGTGGCAGCGGTGATCTCCAACAATGGCATCTACTCTGGCTATTGATTTTGGCAGGAACCACACTTCACAGAAGTCTATAAATTTAATCATTTGATACTTGGTCAACATGTTATCTGCAAAATAAATTTTCTTGTGATATCTCTTGTCTTTCTTGGTGTTGCAATTTGGGTGGCCAGCAGTGTATTTGTTTTATTTTACTCTCAGTTGTTATGGAATGCCCACACTTTGTATTATAGGTAGTACTCTAAGGTTGCCATAGTGAATACTTTATACATTGCTTTTATTATTGTGTATAGGAAGCACATACCAGTTATACTAACTATAAGAAAATATATTTCTGTGAAACATATCTTAAATGCATCTGTTTCCTATAGTTAGCTTTCAGACAGGCAAAATTATTTGAGAATCCTAGAATCTTCAGTTTTCACACTGCTCTAACATGCCTGTGTATGAAATTATTTTACAGCTTTTGATGATTAAAAATCCTTGAATATCTGAAGATTTTTAATTAATGCCTCATAAGCTATTACAAAATCTATTAAATTGGACTGTGATATCAAACTACAATATTTTTATTCTTATTATAATGCTACAGAAATGGTTCATAAAACTGGCCATTTTGGGATAGAATTATCATATTCATATAACAAATTTGAGCATTTATATAAACACTTAACCTTTAAACTCACACAAACAGCCTTAGCTGTTTGTCTGAGTGATTTGAACTCAAAGACAAAGTTTCTGGAGACAAAGTTTCTGTCTTCTTTATATTTATGAGCATTTCTATAAAAACTTAACCTTTAAAAACACATAGCCTACAACCATATGAACAAATAAATTTAATTAAACCTGGCTCAAAATATTCAATAATAAAACTATTTACACTGAATTCACAATATAACTACCTCGTCTAGAGTTGCAGATGCATGTTGATTAGACTGTTGCTTCTTTGGTGAAGACTTATCTGAGAGGAAGTCATTCACAGAACTACCTTTTGGAAGAGGCTTATTTACAACAGCTAGATCTTTAGGAGCAAATATTTCCTAAAAAGGGCAGAATGTCATTATAAATAGAATTGATAAGTATACAAATTAAACAAACAAGATGTGAAATCAAATACAAGGTGTGCCCATAAAGTAACCAGACATTTTTTTATAAATAAGAAAAATATTACTCACCTTCAAATAAATTTATCTCCTTCAAAGTAATTACCAAAGGAGTCTATATAATTTTTCAAATGTTTCTTCAAGTCATCGAAACACTGTTTATAGATTTTGGAACTAACCGTTCACAAAATACGCGTAACATTTGATTTAATATCCGAGACGTTTTCAAATCTCTGTCCTTTCATGGCCATCTTAAGCTTTGGAAAAAGGAAAAAATCAGCTGGCGATAAGTCGGGAGAATGTGGTGGGTGATTTATCACTGTAATGGAATTGCTTAGCAAGATATTGTTGTACAGAAATTGCTGTATGGGGCCTAGCATTATCGTGTAAAGAAACCATTGCCAAGAATCAAACAGTTCCTTCTTAACTCGCCTTATCCTGTTTATTAATCGAAAAAGCACCTCCTTGTAAAAGTACTGATTCATTGTTTGATTTTCAGGGACAAATTCATGGTGAATAAGTCCTTTGCAATCAAAAAATGCAATCAGCATCACCTTAGTTTTTGATTTTGATATCCATGCTTTTTTTTGTATGGGAGAAGACGGTCCTTTCCACTGTGCACTTTTGTCTGTGTGTACAGTTTTGTTTCTGGGTCATATTCAGACAGCAGGTCTCATCTTCTGCTATAAAAGTAATGATTAATTGTTTGATTTTCAGGAAAAATAAACAGGCAAATTGTTTGATTTTCAGGACAAATTGTTGTTTCAAATAATACAACAATTCTTCTCCTGCTATAAAATTGTATTACAGCAGGAGATGAGACCTGGTGTCTACATTACAACCCAGAAACAAAAAGACAAAAGTGCACAGTGGAAAGGATCGTCTTCTACCATACAAAAAAAAGCATGATGTCAAAATCAAAGACTAAGGTGATGCTGATTGCATATTTGATTACAAAGGACTTATTCACCCCGAATATTTCCTGAAAATCAGACAATCAGCATTTTTACAATCAGATGCTTTTTCGATTAAGAAACAGGATAAGATAAGTTAGGAAGGAACTGTTTGATTCTGGGCAAGGGTTTCTTTTACACAATAATGCTAGGCCCCATACAGCAATTTCTGTACAACAATATCTTGCTAAGCATTCAATTACAGTGATAAATCACCCACCATATTCTCCCGTTTTATCGTCAGCTGATTTTTTCCTTTTTCTGAAGCTTAAGATGGCCATGAAAGGACACAGATTTGAAAACATCTCGGATATTAAATCAAATGTTACATGTATTTTGTGAATGGTTAGTTCCAACACCTATAAACAGTGTTTCGATGACTTGAAGGAGATAAATTTATTTGAAGGTGAGTAATATTTTTCTTATTTATAAAAAATTGTCTGGTTACTTTATGGGCATACCTTATATAAAATAACAGACAAAGTTTCTGTCTTCTTTATATTTATGAGCATTTCTATAAAAACTTAACCTTTAAAAACACATAGCCTACAACCATATGAACAAATAAATTTAGTTAAACCTGGCTCACTGTATTTAATAATAAAACTGTTCATACTAAATTCACAATAGAACTACCTCGTCTAGAGTTGCAGATGTATGTTGATTAGACTGTTGCTTCTTTGGTGAAGACTTATCTGAGAGGAAGTCCTTCACAGAACTACCTTTTGGAAGAGGCCTATTTACAACAGCTAGATCTTTAGGAGCAAATATTTCCTAAAAAGTTAGAGGGCAAATGTCACAAGGCAAAATGTCATTGTAAATAGAATTTATAAGTACACAGTTTAAATAAACAAGATGTGAAATCAAATAAAAGATAAGAGACACACTTTCTGCTTACTTTATTAGCACTTATTTATGAGCATTTTAATAAATCTTAACCTTTAAAAACACACAAACAGCCTACAGTCATACAATCAAATAAATTTAGTTAAATCTGGTTCACTATATTTAACTAGCTGAATACCTGTGCTTCGCTATAGAGTACATTCAAATTAAATACAACAGTCAATGTATGCAGTTAATGCCAAAAAAGAAAAAAAAATTATAATAAATACAACGGTCAATGTATGCAATTAATGCCAAAAATATATACATATTTATAAAAAAAATCGTAATGCATATTTTTATAGACAAAATCATTTAGAAGAAAATATTCAAATTAAATCTAATAAAACATACTAAATAATAAAGTACAGTTTGAGGAACATTTCTTTTACTGAATTTCAATATTTTTTTGGATAATATCCAATCATCTGCCGCATTAGAAAGAATTTACAAAGAAAAACAAAATATTTTTTTTCTTGTCAATTTATTTCGTTGTTATGCACGTGACGCAAAATTAGTTTGAAGTATCACAAAAAGACAAGAAACCACATGATCAGCATTTAATAAATTAAATTCTAAAAATTAATCTTTAAAAATTCATCAAAAATCAGAAAATGGAGGTAAAGATTAAAAAAAGATTTCATTTTAAAGGAATTTTTATGATCTTTCTCATGATACAAATTTTATAAGCCTCAAATTATTATTTTAAATACAAACTTTAAAGAATGTTACAAAAACAGTTTTAAAATTTAATTTTAAAAAAATCTAAGAATTTTTCAAAAATCTTTCTTAGTGCACCCCTATACTATGAGAAGAATTGCCATGCAAAATTTCAGCCCTTTAGGTCCAGTGATTTGGTCTGTGCTTTATCTGTCAATCAGTCAGTCAGTCAGTTAAGGAACTGTTTTATATATATACATAATAAAATTAATCGCACTAAATTCACAATATAACTACCTCTTCTAGAGTTACAGACGTATGTTGATTAGACTGTTGCTTCTTTGGTGAAGACTTATCTGAGAGGAAGTCCTTCACAGAACTACCTTTTGGAAGAGGCTTATTTACAACAGATAGATCTTTAGGAGCAAATATTTCCTAATAAGACAGACAGGGAAGAATGTCATTACAAATAGAATTTATAAGTATACAGCTTAAATAAACCTGAAGTAACAGGCACAGTTTCTGCTTGCTTACTTTATCAGCACTTATATAAACACTTAACCTTTAAAAACACACAAACAGCCTACAAAGTTATGCGAAAAATTAAATTTAGTTACACTTGGCTCACTATATTTAATAATAAAACTACTCACACTAAATTCATAATATAACTACCTCTGCTAGAGTTAAAGATGCATTTTGATTAGAATGTGGTCTTTTTGGCGAAGACTTATCTGAGAGGAAATCCTTCATAGAACTACCTTTTGGAAGAGGCTTATTTACAACAGCTAGATCTTTAGGAGCAAATATTTCCTAAATAGACAGACAGATCAGAATGTCATTATAAATAGATTTTGTAAGTATATAGCTGAAATACAGAGATAAGTTTGGAAAAAAAGTAAAAATTTATTAATAAAAATTTTAAATGATTCCAAATGGCATCATTGGGAATTAAGGGCATGAGTTAAAAATAGAGTTGATGCCATTTGGAATCATTGGGAGTTGATGCTAGGTGGAAAAAAGTAAATATTTTAATATATTTTAATCGATACATGTATCTGACGCAAATAATATATTTTAATGAATAAATAAAGTATTTTAATTTTTTTAATAATGTATCTTAATAATATATTTTAATTTATTTTACATGAAATTTTTTAAAACAATTATTAATTTTGTTAAGACAAAGTGATACATTGCATTTTTCACACATTATCCTGGTGTATGATTTGATACACAATTTACATCTTCTTATTCCTTCTATATGAAGAAGCCAATGGCCTAAATTGTCAAATCTGACATCAGCAATGGGATTTGTTATTTTTGATTTCTTGACTACTGTTGGAGAACTTTCAGAGTTTTTTGGTCTCCCTCTAGAGTGCTGGCATTTATTAGCCATCAATAGTGCTTTTGAGACAGATGATTTAAAGTCATACAAAGGCAAATACTTTGTCTTTGCTTCTGATATTTGCTGCAAATGTCTTCGATAAAGAAGCCATGCATTCACAATACATATATCTAACAAATGGAAAATTATTCTTAGGTAATATCTTTTTGCACGTATGTCAACACGACAAAGTTCAACAAGCATATCCATAGGTTGTATGATGCATAGGCAATAAGCAAGCATAGGTTGTATGACGCGAACCAATTGTCAACAAAAAGCTTATGATTTTTATTTCATGGTACTGTCTCTGCTAAGCGTATTACAACATCACCATTTATCCCAAGCTTTGTCTTCTTAGCTAATTTTGAAGCAAATCAGTAGAAAAACACATATTCAAATAATACAATTAAAGTATCAAATTTTGTACAACCATGTGCCATAACCGCTAGCAATCGCAAATAAACATTTAGAGGTGTTGAGTTTCACACCCCATTGATAACTCCCAATGATGCCATCTGGAATCACTAGTTTTTGGAAAAATAAACAACAAAAATTTCAGATAATTTGTTTTAAAAAATTGCCAAAATATGATTTTTACACATATTTAAAAATGATAAGAGACTAATTTAAACATTATTATTTTCTTAATTACATCTAAAATGAAATTGATTTTAACTTGTTTTTCGATTTCAGCTGACACTCAAACATCAAATATTTCTTCCTTTACTGGGATAGTGCTGCAATCTATTGGGCAAAGGAAAAAATATTTTTGAATAGCAAAATGTACAAATATTTTAATAAAATTTATTTGATATCACTAGCAGTTCTGGTGGCTGAGAAAAAAAAATTGTGAATATCATGATGCCAATTGGCATCACTGGGAGTGAAAGGGTTAAGCCAGAGCATTTTTGATATTTAAAGCATATTTTGTTACACTTTTAGCATGTCTTTTTCTTAGAACAAGACTAATACAGAAATAAAATCAAAAATACATACTTCAAATAATACACAGGGTTTGATACTGTATTGGCAAATTGAGACAACCAACAAAAACTTCAAGTCTTGAAAGATCTGATGTACATATTTTTTAATTAAGGATGATGTTAAATTTTTATACAAAGAACACATTAAAATACCTGTACAAAATAAATACCAGAAAAGAATACATTCTTAATTTGAAGTGTATCATTAACAATTGTTTTCTGAAAATGATATGAATAGACTAAGAAGAGTCTCTCTTTCTTGCAGTTCTCGCAAACATTTCCTTTATTGTTAAGGATGTCTTTTGTTTTTTTCTTATACGGTTATGTGCTTCGTATACATAACATGGCGAGAGAGGGCTACAAATCCTTGAGATCCATGCAAAATCTCTTTGCAGCATATTATGCAATAGGCAACTCTAGATTTTCAAGTTTCTGGAAAACGTCTCTTAAATATGTGTTTGCTACACTTTTCTCCAGCCATTCCCAGAGCCATGGATTTTTAATGCCAAAGTTGATCACACGAAGGTTTATTTTATCCGACCAGCATACTATATATTTTCTAATAGTCGCCATAACAACAATATTAAGAAAAATAAAACCAAACTATTTTCTTACACAACGTATTAAACTAAAGCAAAACACATACAAAATCAAAAGTATACAATGCCATGTGAGCAACAAGCAATACACGTGATACGGAACAAGTTCCTGGAAAGAGAAGCACGTCAGGACACACAAATGAAAGAGTTTCTCTGATTTGCTGTGACGTCACAATGACGACATAGTGACATGTATCCTTCTGTCAAGCCACTTCTTTCACTTCGATCGCGCTTGAAACTGCCGGTGCGAATGTAGTATAAGCTGTATCGGAAAAAGTGCATCTTTTTTCAAAATATTTTAAAAAGCGGAATTTTTCTTTTGCAGAAAATATAAAAAAGCGGAAATCAGCCAAAAAGTGGAAAAAACTCATCCCTGTTAAATAACAATATGTAAAAACAAATATGAGGTAACAGGCACAGTTTCTGCTTACTTTATTACCATGACTTTCAGTTTCATTCTTGGAAGTACCAGCACAAATAAAGCTTTCAATACTTTTATACACTTTAGTATCTTTCTGCACTGGTTCTAACTTACTCAACTGAATACCTATCTAAAAATAAGAGAAAAATCTGCATTAGAAAAATGTATTGATGTGCATCTAAACTAAAATAAACAACAAGGCAGGTGATTTTAAATTATCCACATTTGTTACTAAACAGGCTGAGCTTATTTTTTAAAATCAACTAACTTTATTAAATGACTAAATTATGAAGAAAAGGTTTTTTTTGGTTCTTTTAAAGGAGAAAAAGAAAGTAGTATAACTAACCTCTGGTAAAATCAAAATTTTATACCTACAATATTAGGCATTCAGTTTATTGTATAGTTAAATAAAATAAACTAAAAATATGTGTACAAACAAAAAGAAAATTCACTGAATTGAAGAAAAAAGTATTATAAGTTTGATATAGCATATATTCACATTCTGTAAGGAAGGTTATAACAGATTCATGAAGTTTATCCCAAATACAACAATCTTATTTTCCCTGTTTTTTGAATGAAACTAGAGCTAAAAATTACATTGACTATAACAGGTCAATAATGACTTTTTCAGAGAGAGAGAATTTGATGTAGAATTATTATTAAAAATGAAACCAAAAGACATACATAAACTCAAAAATATATTATATAAAGCATACCCCTCTGTAATCTTCAGGTTTTATCTTTAAACTTCTTGCTATAGAGCAACATTCCTGTCCAATTATGTTAGGATTGTCTGTAGCAGATTTTAAAGCAACAGATTTTGCAATATGATCACAAACACCATGTCCCATAAATTTAGCTGTTTGTACAGGAGCTTCTGGATGTCTAATCTAGAATATATATGAAGCATAATAATGTAAGGAAATTTAAGATGATCGACACACTACACAGAAATAAATATTTATTTCTTACCATCAGTTTTAAAGTAATAGACTTTCCTTTGCAATTTATATTTCGAAGCCTGTTAACTACTTCAACAGACAATTCTTTCAGAAATTTAAAAACTTCTTCTTCCTAGAAAAATAGCAAATAAAAAAATAAAGTATATTTTATATGATAAGCAAAAGTTCAAGTCAGTCTGAAATCCAATCTATGGGCAATGTATATTTAATTCATGCTGAGGCATTTAGTGCCTCAGCTTTTTATACATCTTAGCTTGTTAAAACAAAATGCCTCTGCAAGAATTAAATACATGGCCCTTTAATAAAGAAGGGGGTCTGGAGTGTATATATATATATATATATATATATATATATATAATTACACATGATAACTGCTGCTTTGCTTTATACTGTTTTGAAATATGAAAGGTTTCACAGGAATGTTACATTTATATAATGGAGGAATCTTGAATTAGAAATCAGTTTTATTGCTTTTAAAACAGAAAAAATACACAAATTATCTGTATTTCTGTTTGAAAACAAAAAATGCAAGACATACAAATAATAAAATTTGTTAAAAGCTTAAATTGAAAGAAATAATTTCATTTTCAAAAACAAAGATCAACAAAAAACAGGGTGAAATAAATAAATAATCGTAAGGTTGTCTAATTTATATAGATGTATAAATTGATTAAACATCTCAACAAGAACACAGCCCATTTCAAAAACATTTATTTCCTATGCACACCACATTGCCAGCAATATGATTTAAGATAAATATTGATAAGAAAGAGTACCTTTTCAAATCTAATGCCATAATTAATTTCTGCTGACACTGATTTTCGCTCCTTTTGCAACTGAACAACTCTGTTATCTTTGCCTCGACACCGATTATATAATGTTTGTCCAGTCTTGGGTCCAAATTCTTGCTGCAATTTTGATAGATTCCAACTTTGTAAATCCCCACAAGTAATTACACCCACATGCTCAAATTTTGCAGATGTACTATAACCAACACCTGTATTAATAAATATAAAACAAGAATCACAAAAAGAGAGAAGCAATCACAATACAAATAAAATGAATAAAATGGTCATAAAGGGAAAGTAAGGTGAACACCTTACTTTCTAATTTGACTATTTCTCTCTTTCATTTTTTTGCACAAAAATCTATAAAGAATTTATGCATATGTATTTGATACTACCAAGGCTGTAAATGTAAAAGTAGGAGCTTTAAAACAGTTGAAACTAAAAGCAACCATGAGAGAAAGAAAAAGAAGCAGTCAAAAACAAATTTTAGAAATCCAGCCTACTTTTGCAGTTATAATCGTACAAATGGAGCCCAAATTCTACATTCTCTGATGTTTTTCAGTAACAGCTTTTTAAAAAATTTTCATTAAATTAGTTTTATCTTCATTTTTCTATGACATGCCTTTTTTTAAAAAAATGTATTAAAGAATAATTTAGCTACAAAGAAAATTTCTGCAGTTACTATTATAAACTTTTTTATAAGATATTTCACTCTAGTTTAAGTTTCATATTGATTATTTTCAGAGATCACACGGTTCTCTAGGGATAGGTAATTTTCATATTTATGAAACAGATGTGAATAAATGTGAAATTTGCCAATATGAGCGAATAAATGTGGAAAAAATTTTTTTTTTTACTTATTGGTGAAAATTCGGCGATAAATGGCTTTTTAAGCGAAATTAGGTAATAATAGTAATAATTTATTAACATAAATGCTTATCTAATACCATCCATGGTCTTAGATAAGCAATCCCACTCTCAAAATTTGCTCATTACTTATTGCTAAAGACTTAAGGAAGAGAATGTGGAGACTAAAATGTTAGCTTTTAACTACGAATTTTGATACTTTATACCTAACCAAGTAAGTAAAATTGCAATTGTTTTTAATAAATGTGAAAATTTTAAATTTATATATATATATATATATATATTTGCAAATAAGTGCAAAATGTTATGTAATGTAACTTTTTTTGAAAAATTTTGATATTTTTTATGCGAAATTTTCATACTACTACTGATGTCTAATGGTGTGTCTAGTGGTGCCATTTTAGCGACTTTTGCAGAAAGGACTAACTTTTTAAAATCAGCAGTTCCTTAAGGACCTATTTTTTTCTCCTATTCTCAATCATTTTGATTCTCTTGCATGTTTACAGGCTCATGCGAGAATACAATTGTTTATATATCCCAAAAAGAGAGAGACATCTATTACAAGGAAAAGAACATGTGGAAATGCAAAATCTCACTCATTCATTATAGCTCTCCTTGCAACTTTAATTAGTCTAAAAGAACTGCCACTTTGCAAAGATGCCAAATACTTTGGTTATTAAGTGGATGCTCTGGACTCAAAGTTAAAATACAGAAGTAACAGGTAAAAAATATATGGGGAAAAAATGTATGGGAATAAGCAATCTGTCCAAATGATAACAAAATTTTTTTTTGAAAACATGACTCATAACTTTTGTCTTTAATGCAACAACAACAAAATCCAAAATGAAGTTGGCATCATATGGAGTAAGTTCACTCTTCTGCCTCTGGAAAGCTTTGCTTTAAAGCCCCACCCACCCCCCCAAAAAAAAGATTTTTTCTTAAAGGTTACAATTACAATATCTAAAAAATTTCTTTTGTAAACACCACACTACATGTCACAAAATAAAATGTAAATACTGTGGCTTATCTTGATAAAAAAAATTATGGTGAAACACTCATACATGCAAGTAATTACACTCAATTAATATATGTAATCAAATTCAGTATTTAAATTTTTATATATGGGGACAGCAAAAGATATGCATAGTCCACCAGAATTTTGACCTGATGAGTTTGAAATAAGAGGGAATGCCAGAAAACTTTTCTAATGAAGTTAAACAAAATTTAAGCATTTATTATTAAATAACAACAAATATTAATGTTACATGTTTTCTCATATTATTAAAAACTGATCATATTATTAGAAAGAAAATAGAGATCCTAACTATTTAATAAAGAGAGTCCATTAGACCAAAAAAATTATAGTCTCTGTATGATCCCTGTATATATTTGTAATTTTCAAGAGTTTAATAATATTTTAACTGTTATAAACAAAGCCACAAAAGCCAACCATTTATAACTAACAGATTTTTAAAAAGTTATTGCAATTCTAAAAAATATGCAAAAGACAAGAAGCAAAAAGGTTATTTGCATTTTTAAACATACTAGTATTTTCTTTACCATAAAATCTATTTTCAGTATATAAGCCATTGGACATTTTGCACTATATATTACGAATGAAATAAACTCACTGCACATACATTCAAAACAACTTTCAATCAGAGTTTTATTTATTAGCTATATAACATTCTTCATTGTGTCATTTCTGCAATATTATATATATTAAAATTTTTAAATTCTAATGAGTCAGAAGCTAAACATTTCACTTTAGGTATGTTAAAATTCGATATAACAATTTATTTTCTGATTACACTGCTTTAAATATTCTACTTAAGGTTTAAAAAAAAAAAAAAGAGGGAAGGGCAGAAGCATTATTCTTAAAACTTCTGAAAAAAATGTGATGTAAATAAATAATTGAAAAAGAAAGAAATCAATCCTTGTTTTACCAGGCAAATCTTTGACCTTCTGTCTTGCAATAAAATCTTGAATTTTTTCATTGGTTACATAGTACTGACCATTTGGTTTAGCAACTTTATTAGCAAGACGAGCAAGTAGCATATTAGGCCCTATAATAAAATGATAGTTAAGAAAATTGACTACATACAATAACATATGCATACTCCCTTTTGAAGGAAGATATTTTCATCATAAGTAAAGTTTTAAAACATAAGTAGTGACACAATTATACATAAACACATCATTTAAAAAAAAAAGAAGAAAAAAAAATGAAAACACAGAGATACAGCCTTTGAAGGGCAATGCCATTGTAAAAGGCTTTCCTATCTTAATTTATTACACTTAGTATCTTGCTTATCATTTTAAATTCTTAAACACAATCTTTAATTGGCGAAAAAAAAATTTCAAAAAATGTTTATTTGTAGTTTTCTATTTTAACTAAAATACATAAAATTATTCTTAAAAATCTCAGGAAAAACCACAGAAATGTTTAATTCAAATTAAGAATTTACATGTAGAATTCAATTATATTGTTCTCAAATCATTAACAATTAAAAAGAGAGGAAAAAACCTTTTTCAGAAAGTCTCATAACTAATAATTTTTTAAAAAATATTATTAGCTACTAGATGTATTACCCGGCTTCACTCGGGATTCAGTTTCTGTTATTATTTTTTTTCCAATGATTAGCCTCATGTTATGATGTTCTAAAGTTTTCGCTAAAACTCTTTTGTGGTTGCAAATAGCATTAGTTTGTTGTCGGTGCTGTCGTTGTTCATCGCTTTCCTCTCCTTTCGATGTCGAAGCTCGAAGACGATCGTATCTTCGACATGTTAAAAGTTTCTTCATGAGTCTAACTGCTTCGGATCACTACAATTCGAATTCTGTTGCCTTCGAGCTCTTGGGAATAATTTTTCTTCAGATTCTTCTGTGTATCCAACCGCATTTTGAATTCTGTTGGCTTTGTGCGCTATGGAATATTTTTCTTCAGATTCTTGTGTTCGTCTAACTGCATTTTGAATTCTGTTGGCTTTGCGCACTTCTGCTTTTTCTTTTCCATCTCATTGCTCATTTTTCAACAATCTTGACATTTTGCCCTTACTTCTGCAAGTTGCTCTCCTCTTCTTGGGCATTTTAAAGCATTAATTTACAGCTAGTCAATAACATTTGAATGGATTTATTATTATAGAAAAAGAATCAATAATTTTTGAATGGATTGAGATCACATTCAATATTAAAACACATCAAATTTGATAATATTATAGAAAAAGTATATACATATATTTCATGCTCGGAAATTTTTCTCAAAACTAAATCGTCTGCTACGTTTCAATACCACTTTCAGACTTTCTTAATTATAATATACACGTATTTCAGGATTGTAATTCTTTCTCAAAACTAAATCATCTGCTATATTTCAATGTCACTTCAGTTATATAAATCACCGTGTCAAGGCTACACGCACGTGTTTCTAGCTAAGTCAACGTGTCCTGCAGTATATTTGAGTTTGAACAGCTAGCTTGGGATAGTTTCAATTCATGAAATGGATAGATAACACATTCATTGAAAATGAATGACTTTCCATCCTTATATTTTCATTTTTAAAAAGAAATATTCCTGCATTGCCACGTATATGAAAATAATACATCAAATTAATTCTTGCATGCGCCAATATATGAATAAATCACGTTTTTAATTCATGCATATTTATTTTTACGGAAATGTTATAATTTAATTGACAACAATGAAATGTTACAATGGCTTTGAACAAAAATATCCGTTGATACCGCACAAACTTGTTCTAACATAATTCGGAAATGGAACGTCGTAGCGGGATGAAAATAGTCTATAACCTTCATGCAAGTTCAAGCAATAATTTGTCCAAGTTTCATCGCAATCGGATGAACAGTACTGCAGCGCATAAAATATGAACAAACAAACAAACATTCATTTATATATATATAGATGAGATCCCCTTTATTTTTTTTAAATTCCAATTTAACTGTAGCAAAAGCCATAATGTACAGCACTACTCTTAGTTTAAAAAAATAAGCAACTGATTAACATTGTTTCCCCTAAAACAAAGAGGGGTATTTTCTTTTACTTCTACAGTAAAAATTCAGGCTATAAATTTTAGTTTCCTTGTTTACATACAAGACAATATGCCAACTAACAACACAAAGCAGTAACTACTGCTTTAAACTGAAGACTCATAGAGAAATTAAATCAATACAAACACAGGAAGAAAACCAGGAAAAAATTGACATGATATTTCATACTAAAGGGTAAACCATAAAAGGAAAATTCACATAAACTATAGATATAATACAAAGAATTGATACAACATAAAAAATAGTACCTTTAGTTGATTAAAACCTGTATAAGATAAAATGATCTACAAAGATTAGATGACTGAAACTTAGTGCAAAAAAAGAGATGAATTCACTTATCTCACTGTGAATTCAACATCCTAAATTTTCTGTAATAACTCAAACACCTCATACAACCCACATATTATATGAATCTACATAAACCTGAGCAGTTTCATCTTCTATTTGGCCCACACACAAAAAAAGATTCCCTTAGTAATATAATCTTACAAAACAGAGAAAAATTGACTGGTTGGATTATCTCTTTACACACAAATTTATAGAATATATTTTAAGGAAATTTGGAAGCTAAAAAAGCTAAATTTTGCATTATAGCTAAATAATAAGATTATGACTGTATTGCTGTAGATTGCATTTTCTCTTAATAAAGGAAAACTTTTAAGTCCAAATTCAAAAATTAAATTGTATATTGAAATTCTTGAAAATATTTTATTTATCTGAATCAATATCCTCTAAATGTTAACCCATATTTTGACTTCTCAAGTTCATAGAACTCTTCCACAAATATAAATTTCTTTAAGATATTTCAGAATATTTAAGGATATAAAATTTATATAGTACAGCTAAACACCAACCAACAACAAAATATATACAGTGGACGCTCGTTAATTCGAACTTTCGGTTAATTCGAACTAATCCAAAGACCAAAAAAACTTGTATTGGAGTTAATGTTAAAAAAATCTCATTAATTCAAACTAAATTTTTATCACTTCGGTTAATTCGAACTAAAAATTTGACAAAAAAAAATTCTTTTGCCTCGTTTAATGGAGAAAATACACACTGTATTTATTATTTTGTGTGTCAAAATTTCTTTTCTGTGTAAAGAGGCATGTGCCTGCATTCCTAGACTATTGCATGTCCGCTAAACGTTAGTAGTTATTGACCTTCTTCTTAGTGCTAAACTGAAAAAGCAATTTTCTTTTATTTGAATTGATTTTCTTAGAATTTCAGAAAAACTAGTCTTTACTACAGATTCTAGGGAGCTGCGTTAGTTATAACTGCAGTGCAGACAAGTTAATGTGGTCTAGTTTTTCTTCCTCATTGTGTGGTGTGACCGTGTAAAAATTCAGGATGTCTACATGTGGAAAGTACAAAACCCTAACTTTGGAGACAAAGGTAGAAATTTTAAAGAAAGTAGAGAATGGCGAATGTGAAACAAAGTTAGCAGCTGACTATAGAATTTTAAAAAATGCCTAGCCAACTAATTTGAAAAACAAGGAGTCAATTTTAGACTCATGGAAAAAATCAAAATTTGCTAGAGGAAGGAAACGCATGGGAAATGCGTCCCAAGAAGTTCTGGAAAAAGCTCTACTGCTATGGTTCCAGTATGTCAGATCTCAAAATTTTCCGATAAATGGACCCCTAGTGCTGACGAAGGCTGATGAATTGGCAAGTAGAATGGGTATTGAAGATTTTAAATACAGTGATGGATGGCTTTCTCGATTTAAGTCAAGGCACAATATTTCTTATCAAACTGTATGTGGACAAAGCTCTGATGTAATCGAAGACGTATGCACTAATTTCGGTAGGAAACTGCCAGGGCTTTTCTCTACATACCCGCCGAAAGATATTTTTAATGCGGCCATAATGGACTCTATTAAAACTCTGAAAGCATTTATTCAGATGGAACCTTCCTCTGAAAATGAATTGAAATGTTTACTTGAAATCGAGAAGCTGGCTGAACAATGTAGGCATCATAAACATCCATTTTACAGTTTTTCCCCCAAAGTGTAATTCATATTTTTAATAAAAGTTTACTTTATACTGCATATCTTCTGCTTCATTTTATGATTAAGGTAAGTCTGTATTGCTTTTTAATATGTTTAACTTTAGGTAACATAGTATAATATATTTTCTGGAGTTATACATACTAGGAGAGTTTCTTCTTCAGTGATACACATTTAAAGTTATATATTTTCTCTTAACATTGGATAATTCGAACTTTTTTCTGAGAACCTTTGAGTTCGAATTAATGAGCGTCCACTGTATATATATATATATATATATATAAAATGGCATTAATAAAATCGCCAAATTCTTTTACAGATGCAATCCTTGCAAGATGACACTCATTGTAGGCAAATAATCCACTAGAGCATAAATGGTGAACCTATGACAAGCATGCCGGTGGTGGCATGCAAAAGAATTTTACTGCCAGTCATACAGTCAGTTTTTGACAAAGTTGAAGTATATTGACATGCAATTAATAGGTTTCCAGTCTAGTTCAAAATAAAACAAAAGCACATAGATTTCAGAAGTGATCTGGAAACTATTGAAATCAAACAATTATTAGACATATGTAACAAAAATGCCAAAACCAAAATAGTGAGTACATAGAATTCCAAACCTGAAAATTACATTAGCTCCTAAAAAAATATCTACAACTATATCAATATTCATTTAATTTACATGCATAAGAATATTTATCTTTGGGAATGAGCTTCATATAACAGAGCTGGACGATGGCCAAATGGCTAGAGTGCTGGCATTCGGTACCAGAGTCTGTGGGTTCAAGTCCCGCTCTTGGCATGGATGTTAGCAGTCGTTCAGAATCGGCTTTAAGCAGTAGGTCCCAGTCTTATTAGCCCTTATGTAGCAAAGCTCCAAACAAAACCAATCATATAACAGAATTTTAGCAATAAATGGACCAATGCACAAAATTATAATTTTCTTAATGAACTATGATTAGAAATCAGCTCAAGTTTAAAAATGCGCTAACCTATTCCAGCTGAAGCTGTACATCTTGTGTTTTGTTCTATTTCTTCTCTCAGAACAGATGCAAATTGTAGGGGTGTCACTTTAGTATCTTTTATAAGTTCTGTAGAATCTATATATAATTCATCACAGCTCACAGCTTCAATATCTAATGTATAGCTATAAAATGAAATTTTAATTAATGATAATGTATTCTTTGAAAAGAGTTACATAACAGGAATATTTGAATGCAGAATAGTTCAAATAGTCATTTTAGAAAACTAAACCAATTCGTGCAATTCATGCTGTAATCGTATTATTCATTTAAACACTCAAAGACAAGCACATGCAAATGATTATTGAAAAAGCAAACACAATATTTAATCAGACATTTACAATAATAAATACAACAATAATTTTTCACAATTTGATAAATGTTTTAATAATGGTTCTGCTTGTCTTTCCTATGCCTCTACAACTCTTTTTTCATTGAATGCATTCATAAAATGTTGTCATTTGATATCTAGAAGCACTGTAAATGAAAAATTCTTTTTGTGGCATGTGCTATCTCTTTAGTCATATAAAAACTATATTATGAAAGTTAGTATTATATACAGTAGGTAAATCACAATTAAATGACATATTATCAGCTACTTATCAGTATATATGTTCAAAATTAAATTTCAACTGAACTGAAACAGTTTGTGCTTGCAATGCCAAAATGTTGTTTTTTTGTTTAGAAAGTAGAAATATAGTAGCTACTTAAAATTCATTATTTCATAACAAGGAAGTAATTCAAGTAACATATGAAACTAAATTTCTATACTTCTTTATTTCTAGCAGTTAGTGTAAATATTTATCAGCATCAATCAGGATATAAATTTTTATACTATTTTTAACACATTTTCAAATTAAGAGAAGTTTGAAAACAACAAGAGAAGTTTGAAAGCAAGAACAAAACAAAGAGAAGTTTGAAAGCAAACTCCAGTTATTTAAACGCACTCAAAAATCATACTTTATGAGATGAAAAACATAAACAAACTTACAATATTTAATTCTCTAAGTTTTTTTAAGATAAAATTTATATAGAATTATTACCAATAAAGAGACCCCATATTCTGATTTTTTTTAAATTGAAATTCATATTCCCCTTAATATAATCCATTATATCATTTTTAAATGTGACTAATATTTTTAAGAATTACCAAATTTCATCAGATTATATTTCTAAAAGGTATTAAGTTTCCATTTACAAAGAAGAACTATTTTCCCATCATTCCTTTCCTCTAATTTTCATCAAGTACACCCATGGGCAACATCTGGAGGGTTCATTCCTTACCCCACCCACTGACCATGGGGCAGAACTTTCTCTCGTCTACGGATTTAACATGCCCATATTCAGCCTAGACACAAAGGTATTTAATGGTACTTGTCAGCATTTGAACTGAGCACCCTGCATCTTAAGTCCAATGAGCTACCACTAGGCTACTTCAGTCCTAACTTTCACCAAATAATATAAAATATATACTTAATATAATTCATGAATGGGATACATGCATAAGGATGGATCACACCTTCTGATGGGGAATTTCAAAAATGAAACATCTCATATAAATGAGATGCTAGGCAAATCATAGAGAAGCTCCATTATGAACCCTACCAACTATGTTAGAATGCCGTATTTGACAAAAAAAAAAAAAACAGTTATAAATTTTCATCTATCAGCTCCAAATTTGAAACTATGGACAAAAGAGAAGCAATATGGTCTAGTTACCAACAAAGAGAAATTAAAGTAAAAGGAGTTTTAAATTTATAAAAAAAAAGATTGAAGAATAATCACTACTAAGAAGGTTATGAAATAAAATAAGACTCAATATATGATACTGATCTTGTTTTCACGATTAAAAATTAAATTAAAAAAAATTATGCTTTATCTTTAACATTTTAATACATATGTCTTCACAATGATGTTCCTATAACTAATGGTTATAAATTAAGGAAAATTAAAATTACCTTAGTACCAAAAGCGTATATAGCTCTATAACTAATTTTATAATAACTACAAAATTTATAAAATTTTAGAATTCTCAAGACAGAAGGGTATATTTTGAGATAAATTTTATAATTTATACATGGTTTATTAAAATATATGAAACTAAAGTCAAGATATTTCAAACCCTCAAAAATATGATGCGACTTCAAGAAAGATGCATATAAAAAAATTATACATGTACACATAAAAACAACTAAGAAATAAAATCTACCTTGCTACAATATCATACAGTTGCTTTGACACTTCTGAATAGCCTTCAAAATCATAAGGAATGGTTTTTAAATTTGGACAACGTCGCAGAGCCTCTCCTAAAAACATGCCATTTCTTATACCAGCTTTTCGAGCTTCATAACTGCAGCTTGCAATTTCTGATAGTGAACCATAATCTTTAGAATACTTTGAAATTTTTGGTTTTTCTTTAGGTATGTCACTGAGAAGTTCATCATCAGAGGGATTATTTTCGGCAGAAGCCACACCCTCTAGTTTTTTCTTTGATTGATTCGTATAGTATGTGGCTTCAAACTGAATATCACTTCCGTCTTGTGCACCACCTCTCTTGCCCTTTGAATGAGTAACAGCAACTGGCTTTCCTATGTTTCAAACAGAAAATTTAAGGACTTTCACATGTTATGCTTTTATAGCAATATTGAGCATATATAAAGTAATTGGATATAAATGATGCACTTCCTAAATAATGTCAATTTAAATTTTACATTCTTAAATAAAAATAATAAGTGACAATATTAATAATATTCTAACAGTTAAGTGCTTATATTGTATAACATCAATCAGATTCAGAAGTAAAAAAAACTCTTGATTGACAATCTAAATTGATTAAAATACATAACGATGCTTTCAATAAGAAAAAAATAATGGAAATACACATTCACAACTCCCTTTGATAAAAAAGTTTCTCACAAACATGACCACACAAATCATTCCACAGGGGGAAACAAAGTACTGGCCTTAATTAAACAAAAATAATATCTAAAAATTACACTTCTAATATTAGGTCTCCATTTTTATTTGTATGAGAAATAGTATACTATTATGATTCATTTCATGAGCTGATATCAGTTGATTAATTATTAATCCTAATTTGTGAACTTCATTAAAATTTAACAACATAATTTCTATATTTAAAATAATCTAGACGAGGAATGCTCAGCACTCTCTTCTTGGGATGATTTTAGTTTTTTTTAACTTATATCATACTTTGCTAAATTTGATTATTTTTTTTAAATAATAATTAACAGACATAATAATCTAGGATGAGGGACTAAGTTATCACATAGAGTATGAAAGAAGTAATTAGTTTAATGTGCAGCAATTTTTCTTAAATCTCAGAGGATTCATTATTCTCACTGATTACTCAATTCCAAAAGTAACACATATAGGTAAATTAAAGTTAAGATAGTCTGACAAAAAGAAAGATATTTTTGTTTGTTTTTTTCAGATTAAGTAATGATTTTTTCTTATCAGGAAAATATTTTATTAGCGTCACTAAAGGATTTTGCCTTAACTAAGTTAGGAGAAAAATATAATGACATAATGTTTATTATAATGCAACTGCATTGTTATAAAATTTAAAGGATCTCTCTCAGCTTAAACAAGTAGAACAATCCAATAATTAGAAGATGGGCTGTTTAATAAATTACAGGAAATGAATTTTACCCTCAATAAAAATCTCACTTGGAAGCAATACATAACACAAATTCATAACAACTCTCTAAATGCTAAACATTTAATATACCCTTTATTTGCTTGAAATAACAGTGTTTGTTAGTAATAAGATGCTGATTTACTTATCCTTTATAAGACCATTAATTACTTACAAATAACTGGATGATCACATGCTGCATAGATGCTCTTTAACTTGTTAGCACCATTCAACAAATCATAAAGTCCTACACTTATTTTAGATATTATGAAATTTATAACGTGCTTAATCTCCTAACTATTAAAAGTTCACTTTAAATCTAACAATAAATTTTAAATGGTTCAAATTCAAAAAAATTAATATTTTTAATTAAATTTTAAATATTTTTACTGGCAAAATTATTGAGAATAATTTATATTATAAAATAAATCTCAATAATTTTGTCTATTTATGACTGAGTCAAACTTATGAATAGAGAAAATCTTTGCACTATTCCGTCTTGTATTTCTTAATCTGTTTGTGCTTGGGTCTTAAATTTAATTATAAATAAATAAATAAAAACAATACATGGTTTGCCCTGGAGAAAAAATTTTTTTAATGTGCCTTCTTATAATTTTAAACCTTTTTTTCGATTTTGTTGTTATTAAACTTTCAGCACAAAAATTTCTGAAAGCTGATAGTTTTTTAAGATATCTCAGATTAATAACCATTCAATGAACTCAACTTTCCTATTCTGCACCATCTCATCATTTTCACAACTGCTTAATGATAATTGTATGAAATGTCCTCTCAATTAGAGGGCTTAGCCTAATGGGAATGCAACAACAACCTCCTTCCTTCCTGTTGCTTCTTATATAAACGATACAATGTAAGTAAAAAGCATAAACTTTAAAAGGAAATATTTATGACAAATAATACCTCTCAGTTCAGGATGATTCCTCAGTCCTACTGATACAAAAAAGCAATCCATGTCTAAATGCATAATTACTTGCTGATTTTTCTTATGGCATCCAGTTTGTCCAGAAATAAGATCTTTTTGTGCATGAGGTAAAGTGCCATTCTTCACTCGACTTTTTAAGTTTTCTCTACCTACAAATGCCTTTGAATTGTGACTGTCCACTAGACTCTGAACATACCTCTTTAATTCTTGGCCAGCAGTAGATATGTGATGTAATCTAGAACGGCTGTAAAATTCAGATAAAAAGTCTGGATGTCCAGCAGTGACAGGTGCTTCAGTTTTAGATGGAGAAAATGCTTTGGTAACACTGTTTTTAGGATGGATACTGCTAGCAGTAGATGATGATGATTTATTAGTGGTTGTATGCTGCAAAGTGATATTTTTTGGCAATTCTTTGGAAGCTTCATCTCTGAATGTGTTTTTAGTATGGAAACTGCCAGCAGTAGATGATGATGAATTATTAGTAGTTGTACGCTGCAAAGTGATATTTTTTTGCAATTCTTTGGAAGCTTCATCTCTGATGATATTGTCTCTTTCAAAATTATGGGAAGCAACAGTGCAAGATTTATTATCATATATACTTTTATCATTATAGGCTGAATTAGATTTTGAATCAGTAAAATCTGATAGTTTCAGTCTTTGCTGTTTGTTAAGAACTTCTGGAGGATAGAGCAAATAGCTTTGGTAAGGTAACAGCGTACCTGTCTTGATACTAAAAACAAGAATAAAAATTCTTTTTTAGAGAATGAATGAAGT
Organism: Dolomedes plantarius; assembly: GCA_907164885.2. NCBI lineage: Eukaryota > Metazoa > Arthropoda > Arachnida > Araneae > Dolomedidae > Dolomedes > Dolomedes plantarius. The sequence goes on from OU015492.1 coordinate 78,803,212, forward strand.
ATTTACAGAATTAAACTTCATGACAGAGTTAAAAATGCCATAATTACTTGAATCTACCATGTCCCCAAGTTTAACATCGACCCAAACCCCTCCAAAATCCAAAAATTAACAAAACATATTTATACATTCAATATCATTATGCCACTAAATGTTCATAAGAATTCATATCCTTTAAACCAAAATACAGGCTTCTACTACTATTTGGAAGTAATCCATTCTTGTAAAATCTTTCAGAGTCAAAAATTATGCTCATCAAAGAAAAAATCATTATTAATATATACATTAGAAATGTTTAAGGATTTATAAAAAAATTAATATCTACCAAAGCATATCAAATAATATACAAAACCAAAAATCATGCTATCATAAGATAAAAGCAGAAATAATTGATAAATGCACAACCTAAAATAGAAATAATATACACTGTAGGCCCAGTAGTAATTTTACAGCACTTTCAGGGTTCTTTCCCTCTACAGTATTACCCTGAAGTTCGGTAATAGGTGGGACAATGAAAGATCACGTAAGTCAGCCTACAACTTTGCATATAAATACATATAAATTTTGTCTAATTGGGACCATGAAATTACAAAAACACCAATTTAAAGGAAAAGTATTGTATTAAAATTAAAATATTGTATTACATATTAATATCATACATAAATAAAAGATATTTAAAAAAAATTATGTTGATGATTTAAAAAAATCCAATAAAGTAGTCTGCCATATTAACACCATTTTTTTCAGCACGAAGAATTTCTTCATAGCAGACTAATAATTTTTTTTAAAATTCCCTTCTTTGTCATGATCATACGATCTTTATTAGAGTCTATATGCTCTCAAATCTATAACCCTTTCTCAACTGCCCCAAGACCTTTTGTCCCATTTACAATTGTCATTAAGTTTTCTTGTGGATTTGGGTCTGAAGTGTCAGATTCGTCAGTGATGCTTTGGTCCCACATCTCTATGAGATCATTGACCGTCAGCTCCTCAAGATGAAATCTTAACAACTCGTTGACATCATCTCCATCTACTTCCATTTCTAATTGCCTGGCAAGATCGACAACTTCTTCTATCACACAAGCAATATGACCAGTTTCAGGTGTTGTTTCTGTCTCTTTTTAAAAAAATATTAGACAAAGTTTCTTCCAGACACCATTTAAAGTTTTTTGGAAAATTTCATTCAAAGATTCAAAAAGATGAAAAGGGAAAAAATAAAAAAACATGTAACTCCATAAGTCAGGGTATTGCTGTAGATATAATTAATACTTATGGATCACGGGTAGTTCAATACATACACAATCTTTATTTTACCAACCACAATCATAATGCTTCACTGAATTCAATTTAATGTTAAGTATAGCATCCTTACAAGCTCTTTCAGTTTTTCTGATATTTCAGGACATTTCTTGCTAATGAATGATCTTTAGTGAAAGCAAGATGGTAAAAGTAAACAAGTGAAAAGCAGGAAATTCCTGTATCCAAAACATATATGCAATATGTATGACTGCTAAAAAGGCGTCATCAATCACTTCAACTATAACTACTATGGTCTTCCAATAGTTCACGACCTGAACTCATTTCATATAATGCATCACTTCCATTCCTAACAGTATTCACATTTTTTCCACAGTATTTCAGAATAAAAAGAGGATACTTGGTTACAGTAGTTATGCTAAATTAATAGTTGAGATAAATTTTAATATATGACTAAATTTCATCACAATGATCTTGAGATGATATTATGAGTTTGTTACAGTGAGAATTTTAACATAAAATCATAAGATAAGATTTAAAAATTGAAGCTTAGCAATTTTCCTTATGTAAAAAATGCATAAAATATGGTTTATTCCATAAAATTTATGCCACAACTTATGAGTTTGGCAAAAAAGCAAAAAATCGGAAAACATTTCCTAAATATGTGTTTGTTACACTTTTCTCCAGCCATTCCCAGCACCATGGATTTTTAATGCCAAAGTCAATCACATGAAGGTTTATTTCATCCAATCCACATGCTATATCTTTTCTAACAGTCACCATAACAACAATATTAAGAAAAATAAATCCAATCTATTTTCTTACACCACATATTAAACTAAAGCAAAACACATACAAAATCAAAAGTATACAATGCCATGTGAGCAACGAGCAACACACGTGATATGGAACATGTTCCTGGAAAGAGAGGCCCGTTGGGACCCGCAAATGAATGAGTTTCTCTGACTTTGCTGTGACGTCACGATGATGGCATAGTGACATGTATCCTTCTGCCAATGCACTTCTTTCACTTCAATCGCACTTGAAACTGACAGTGCGAACATAGTATAAGCTAAATCAGAAAAAGTAGATCTTTTTTCAAAAAATTTTAAAATGTGGAATTTTTCTTTTGCAGAAATTTTAAAAAAGCAGAAATCCACCAAAAAGTGGTAAAAACTAATCTCTATTTTATAGTGAACAACCTTTTAAAAACTCATAATGTTTTGAAAATTATGAATTATATATCTATTGTTTATTTTAGTAATATTGGGACAAAAATGAAATCTTCAAGAAAAGAAAAACTGTCAGTAATTAGCAATTAATATTGAGAACCATATGAATAATATTAAAGCCTTCATATTATGCATTTATACAAGTCCATTTGGTACATGTTGACTAATCTTTCAAACAAAGCTACCTCAGTGAAACATAGCAGTCTCGATAAGAAAAAAAAGATGACTCGAAGGAAAATCAAGTTAAAATAAAAAAATAAGTTTATTAACATTTAGAATAATTAACACAGTGTTAGGTAACTTACCCAAACAACCTGAAAGCATATAAAAGTCAAGTCAAGGCAATAACAAATGCCCAATGCTACATGCTCTCAAGTATGTACTCCCATTTTATACCTGAGTACTTACGTACAATTTTACATATCGATTGAAGGAGCTAGTATCGATACAAAAAAAAAATAAAAACAGAAAAACGGAGTTGTGACCTCACTCCTTCAAACTGGCATCACACATGCAGTATGACTCAATATTACTATAAAATGGGAAGTGTAAAGAACCGGGTTACTAACAGTAAAATACTAACTTTTTAATCAGAGGGGAAAAAAAATCATAATTTATGAATACAGTACAGTGCAGCATAAAATAAGTAGCAATAAAAATATTCAAAACTATCATTTTAATTCTTTTCTCTTTATTCATGAAAGAGAAATAAAAAAGAGATTTTCTACATTACTATTTGTCAAGGGTCATATAACTGGGTAATATGATGCAACTAAAAAAAAATAACCCCCCCCCCCCCCCCCCCTTTAATAAATTTTAAAAAGAAAAAAAAAAGAGAGAGAGAACTAAGAACATCCAACTTTGCTTTACCACAGTTTAAAATGTATTAAGAGAAAATTTCGAAATATTTTCTAGCTTATGAAAAGTTTTTCTTGTCAATTTAATTATATGTAACATAAAATAAATATCTCAGTAATTATAAATCATGAACTACTCAGAAAAAAAAAAATGGCAAAAAATATATTGCACCAGAAATAAGACAAATTTCGGTGTTGAATTTGTATTGAAAATATAAGTTTTTCTAAAACCTGACATCTAAACATCGATAAAAATTATAAAATACAGAATTTGCTTAAAAAGAATATTTAAAGGGGGATACTATTTAAAAATTCTTTAAAATAAATATCCACATAGTATACCTCCTTTAAAGAATTCTAAGAAGTACTACTTTTAACAATAAGACCAATAATCAATGACTAAGCACAACACAACAGAAAATTATAAGAGACATATTTCTCACCTATCGGTAATCCAGTCAGGTGTGACAACAATTTGATTCTTCAAATTTTTTACTTTGCTGTATGGAAGGTTTGATGCAATAATATGAGTTGTCTTAGTAGTTGAATAGTAGTGGTGATAGTTACCTCCATGAATTAACATTAATCTCTTTAGTGCATCAGCTGATGGCTCTAGAACAGGAAATCAATATTTAACTAAAATGGTATAAAGAGAATCATTTTAATAATTATAAGGTACTTATAAAAATAACCTACAACACAATAAAATTATAGATAAAAAATCTAAGTTTTAGTGGTTTTTTATAACATATTTTTATTACATTTATGCTATGGTTTAAAGGTATCAATTATACCAAATATAACTAATCTATCTTACATTCTAATGTGGCCTTAAAGATTATACAATTTTATATATATCAGTAGTTTTTCTTAGAGTAAGACCTCCCTAACCCAACCTACTGAAAAAAAAATTTGGGGGGGAGGAGGAGATCGTTAACCTACAAGTGTAGACATATTATTAAGAAATAAATTTAAATTTTCACACCTTAGATCTTCTAAGGATTTTTAATTAAAAATTATAACAGTGGTCTATGTTACTAAAAGGAATTTATATATTTAGACACTATATAATTAGTGGGTGAAACTGAATTTACAAGTCAAATAAAAGTAAAAACATTTTGCAGGTTTTTATTTTTTTTTCTTCCAGATTGGACTGAGAGGAGTTTCAAGCAAAAGGGTTAGTCATTCCCAAAATCTTTGAATCTGACCACTTAGCATGGATTTTTTTTTCCTCGTGGACTTAAATTCTTCCTTTGAAACAGCAAGCACTTATTCTGTAAATATTTACCAATACATGCTACAAATTTTGTTGGCTATATTGTTATTTCGATTCTTTTCCATTAGCAGGGTACATTTGGCATTTGCCCTGACAAGTATCACCATTGGTGAGAATGAAAACCTAACAACCTAGGAAAATGACTTAATAAGTAATAGATAGGCAAAATTTTAAAGAAACATTGTCACACACGAAACGTTGGAAAATGGCAGATCAGTAGGTATGAATCATGTGAGAGAACATAATTTAGCTCAGAGACCCAGCTATATAATCCCAAAATTCACATGAATTAAAACTGGAGACTAATTAACAACAAGCTATAATTGCTTTCTTCACAATCGCACAAAAGGTTGGGCAGTTGTGATGAAACCCTGAATGGCACTAAAAAAATAATGAGAAACGGCACACCCCCATTTGCAATTGTACTAGATGAATTTCTGTCATAACAAAAAAAAAAGGGTTTGTTTAAAGATATCTTGAAGGACATCAAAGATTTTTTGGCTCCTAACTAAATATTTACTTAATGAATAACATTCATGTTTAACTATATATTTTTTTCATTCATGTATACATATCACACAAGTTATAGTTAATTAAACAAAACATCCCAAAATGCGACTTGTGAACCCTATTTGGCAATATATCACTTGCATCCAGCTATTGAAAATGTACTATTATATCATTCAATATATATCATAAGAATAAATAAAAAAATTACTTGTGTATCCATTGACAAATATTGAAACACCTTTGAAGATGTCACTTTTGATTTCATCCTGCTCATCTAATTCTATATCTCGTTGGCCATCAAACTGAATAGCCAGTTTCATTTTCTTTGAAGCCATGTAACCACCCTGAAAATTTAACAAGTTTAAATTGATAACTTTAATATAAATAATAAAAGGCAGCAGGTAAAAAATTAGTGTTAATATATAATAGAATTTTTTTTTCTCCAATGTGAGAAGCATTTGTTCTCACATACACTGCAATGACACATATAATGTAATTTTGTCAGCCACACATTAAATGTAATTTTGTTGACTTCTTTATTATAGGAGTACCATACATTGTGAACTAACATCACTTCCTAACAGGGAAGTGATGAAAATGTATTATTGAAAATGTACTATTATATCATTATACCATTTTTTTATTATGGGAGCACCATATAGGTGAGCCAGCATTGCTCGCTATGAGGAGGAGGAGACAGAAACAACCAAGCCTTATTCAGGATTTGAACCCAAGCCCACTGCATGGCAGCTCAGAATGCTAACCACTATAACATGTGGGCAGCAACTCATAAAATATAAAATAAACTATAGTTAATGATACTTAAAAAATATAAAAAGCTCTAATAAATACAAATTAAACACTGTTTAATTGAGAATTTAGATTTAAATGCAGTTCATTGAATGGTTATTCTCGACAAGAGAAATTTTGTTATAGTAAATAAACTCTAACTTTTGGGGCTTAGAAATTATACTGGTTCTCTCTGATACACTAACTGATTTTTGATTTTGATCATCTGTTTCATTATATTAAAAAGTTTGATTATAAAAATATGCAACCCTTTGTGCGACCACATAGAGCAACTTTACGTCACCATAAAGGAATAAACCATTGCCTCTAAAATGACGCCTTTCTGGTGCTGCTATTACAATAATTGATATTTTTAAGTTTTAATATTTTCTGATTTGGTAACTAACAAGCTGTCGTCAACGAGTCAAGAGAGGATAATAAAATACAACATTGTGCAGTTTAATACTGTAAATATACCTGTGAAAACCAAATAACTTTTTAAAACTTGCCTTACAGATATTCTAAATTCTAAAGATATTTTACACACATCTGATTATGTATTTATTTATAAATAGCTTGTATCATTTACCCATTGTTCAAAGCCTGTCATACGCTTCTTTCGGCTTTTCAATTTGTCAGGTGGTTTTTCTTCTCTCTTTTCGGATGACATTATAAAGATACAGAGAATTTTACTTCAAGTGCAACTAAAACTGTTGTATCCCAACATATCTATTACAATTTTCACAGCATTTATCATAATTATAACTGAAAACATCAGTAACACTGTTACACATTTTCAATAACATATCGAGAAAGAAAAAATGCGCCAAAACTTCGTTTGTAAACAATCTACACTAACCATGGCAGTTAATGCTACAGTTAATTTTTTTTTTTCTTTTCTGAAAGATTTTTAAAAAAAGTCCTAACGGCCGAATTCAATGTAACGTTTTACCTCCTTAGCAAGTTAGCTCGTAAGTCACCTTAATCCGCCTATTTTTCAGGATCAACGTTAAATTCTATTTTACATAGTTTTATAAACGTCCGAGAAAGGAACTCACTGGCTATTACGGCCACGAAACTTAAAACTTTGCTGTAAATGACTACATTCGATAGATAAAATGTTTTCGAAACCAAAAATATTATTTTCTTTCGTCAATAATTTCTTTTTTAGTACAAAGCATAGAACTTGACTGTTATTAAGCCATCAAACAAGAGAGCATAAATTAAATAATTTTCTCTGATAAAGATTCAGCTAAAGATATCTAGGAAGGGAAGTAAGAAGTACAAATGACATCTTAAATGGTATGACCCATCGTGCAGTTGAAATTCGCGAAATATTTGATGATTTTCAGAATCTAGCTGCCCAATATTTACCCCACCAGAACGGCAGTAGCGCACGCCCTAGTGATCTATACTAATTGAAGCGTCTTAGATTGTAGGTGAATAATAATAACGCTTCTCTGACTCCAGTACAAATATTATTTTATTATTTATCAGATGCTGCTTATACGACTTAATAATTAATCTACATTTCTGACATCGAATACTTCTAACAGGCACAATCAAACAATGATTCTTCTTTTTTTAATGTCGACTTATGTTGCCACACATGTTCAACTTATTTAATTAAAATCTTGATGGCCAAACGATAAATTGATGTAGATTTAATTGTCGTCTGCCGAAGCGACACTACACACCCCCTTCCCAGTAACAGCGATTACAGAAGATAATCTTTTAAGTGACTTTGAAACTTCACATGTCGGCAAGTTCTGGTAGTCTTTGAATTTTCTTCGGCAGCCTTGAGTTCAGGTGTTTCGTCAAGTTTTGTTTTCTTGGAATGTCGTTCGTGGTAGGGGATATCCGATTCTTTCATTAGAAAACATGGATTTACTCTGTCGACCGAAACTCTTTTTACTTTCCCCTGGATTTCAATATCGAAATTCTAAGGGCCTGTTCACATAGGAGTCCGTTGCGTTGCGTTTAGGAAAAGATGACGTTGTGACGAAAATAAACCAATCATATGCCTCCAAACGATTAGCAATGAAATTTTTAAAGCCTATGATTGGTTTATTTTATGATTGGTTAACGCAACGCAACGGATTCCTATGTGAACAGGCCCTTATCCTTTCTTGCCCTTACAGGATATGGTACAAAATAGACAGGCTGTAGTGAATCATTGTTGATGCTGTTGATTGAATAATTGTTGATGTTGTATAGGAATACGTGAGAACAATTGGAAAGTTGTTTAGAAACAAAGACTTTTCTATTTCCGTGGGTTGTGGTAGGATTTGGCTTAATTTCTCTTATTATTTTCTGAAGGTTTTGAGAAAATTCCGACTGTTTCATGAGAGGTGCTATTGAAAAGAATTCTCCAGGTAATGCTAAGGCGGTTCCGTATACAAGTTCTGCTGATGAGCAACCCAAGTCTTCTTTGATGGCAGATCTTATGCCTAAAAGAACGAAAGGCAGTGCTGACAGCCATGACTTTGATTCCAGCAGGTGGCATTTTAGGCTTGCTTTTAAAGTTCTGTGCTGTCTTTCGATGAAACCATTCGCCTGCGGATGATACGCAGTCGTAGTATTCGTATGAAAACCGAGATATTTTCCCAAGGCTTGAAAAAGTTGACTATCAAATTGTCGCCCTTGGTCGGATGTTATGTGATTCGGTATTCCGAAGCGTGAAAACCAGGTATGAACCATAGCTTTAGCGATTGATTCTGCTGATTGATCTTCCTACTGCACCGCTTCAATCCATCGTGTATAACGATGGATTATAGTTAGAAGATATATGAATCCTTTGCAAATAGGTAACGGTCCAACCAAATCTATGTTTAAATGTTGGAATCTATGTGGGGGGTATTTTGAATTCTCCCAGAGCTGACTATGTATGCCTGTGGATTTTGCAACGTTGGCATTATCAGGCCCATATTTCCGCATGGGCAAGTGGGGCACTTGTCCAGGGCCCCCAAAATGTTGGGGCCCCATAATTTAGTATTAAGTTATACATATTTTTGAAAATTTCTTATACGTACTCACATTAAAAACAGTTTCCGTAATTTCTGTCTCAATGACGTCATTAATAGTTGCGTATGTGACGTCATCAGAGGTTTGGTCACATCTAAACTTCCTTTTTTCCCCAATCAAATATGCAATTTGAAACTCCACCCTCTGAATTTGAATATTTCTTTCTGATTGGTTAACTTTTACATCAGTGGACTTTGAGTGTTGTGTTATCTCCATGGTTTTTCATACTAGTGAAAAACATGGATTAGAAGAATCTGGCAATGCTTATATGTTTTATCTTGAAGATTACCATGTGATTTTAGTTAATGTTAGATGCAGTAAATTTTCGAGCGTTTTTGTAGAGATTCAGAAATTTTAGAATGTCTGTTAGGAATTATTTATGTGGCTCTGTTAAACGAAAATTTAGAAAACAAAGAGGAGAACAGCAAAAAAAAATTGGCTGGATCTATTTCAAAGCATCTTGAAAGTAATTGTGCATCATCCTGATCGTTATCGAAGGATAACGATGGCAGCAACATTCATTCTAATGTTTCCCAGGATGGCTCTGTCCCCTGTGATAATCCCACATCTAAACTTTTTGTGCAGAATGACAGAAATATTGAAGAAGATCATATTTGTTATAGAGGAGATCCTGCACTATGGTTGAAAATAGATGAAAAATGATTGACTTCTTTCTTTCTAAGCCTCCAAATCAAAATTTACACATTCTGCCAGAGATTGAGAGGCTATTTGGCAATGTTAAAAGAAAATTGACAGAAGGACATTTTTACCGCATAAAACAAAACTCTGAAAAAGTTCTCCGAAAGTGGTTGGTTTTGTCACCATCAACAAAAAAATTATATTGTTGGGTGTGCAAATTGATGGTGAAAAAAGGTCTTCAAATCAGTTAATAACTGGCTTTAATGACTGGAAGCATGCGTCTACAAGACTCTCTGAGCACGAGAACTCCATTCATCATAGACAAGCTGTTCTTCAGATGTTACAACGCATGGATGTAGCCTCTAGAATTGACTCATCATTGATGGATCAGTGTAATGAAGAGTCAAATTACTGGAAAGCTGTCCTAAAAAGAGTTGTTGGAGTTTTTATCACAGCGTGGTTTGCCATTTTTTGGAAGCAATGAAACAATTAGTTCTAAGTTAAATGGTAATTTCTTAGGATGTATGGAGCTTATAGCTCAATTTGATTCATTTTTATCTAGCCATCTTGAAAAATATGGAAATCCGGGATCAGGAAAAGTGAGTTATTTATCATCAACTGTTATTAATGAGTTTATAACAATAATGTCAAAAAGGGTATTAAAGCATATTGTTAGTGAAGTTTTAACTTCCAAGTACTTTTCAATAATTGTCGATTCAACACCAGATATTACCCATATTGATCAGTCATGCTTTATTTTACGGTATGTGATTGATGGGAAACCAGTGGAACGTTTTTTGAAATTTTTTCCAATCTATAGCCATAGATCAGAAGCTTTAGCTGAAACAGTACTAATAAATCTTAAAGAACGGGGTATTGACATTCAAGACTGTCGTGGCCAAAATTATGACAATGCTGTGAATATATGTCAGGAAAGTATTCTGGGCTTCAAGCCCGAATAAAAGCTATAAATCCACTGGCTGAGTTTGTACCCTGTTCAGCACATTCTTTAAATTTAGTTGGTGCCAATGCAGTACAGTCTTGTAGTACCGTTCTAAGGTTTTTTTTCCTTGGTACAGAATATTTATAATTTCTTTTCAGTTTCCACACATCGTTGGCAGAAACTGAAAGAACAAATAGAAAATGATGATGGAAACTTTTCAATAAAAAGCTGCTGCCCTACACGATGGAGTGCCGATGCTTCAGCAGTCAAGTCTTCGAAGAAAAATTACAGAAGTTTAATACATGTTATGGACATGTTATCCACTAGTCAGGAAGAAAATGCTTCCACGAAATCAGAAGCTGCAGCTTTATGTAAAAAATGAAAAAATTTGAAACAGCATTGAATATAATCGTATGGGATACTGTGTTACAACGGCTAAATCAAACAAGTATTGAGCTTCAAAAAGTAAATCTCAATTTATCTGAAGTAGGCCCTTTATATCAATCATTGATTGATTTTACACAAACTGTCCGTGATAATTTTATGGTATATGAAACATTAGCAGAGGAACTATGTGATGAAAATCACAATTATGAAAACTTTCGAAAAAAGAAAATACCACTGAGTAAAGATCTTTGTGCACTTAATGCACCTGAAGTGCAATTAACAGCACGAGAACAGTATATATCTATGGGCCACTATGCTTTGTGTGACTCTCTAATTTCGCATCTTTATGAACGGAAAGAGGTATATGAAATAGTAACTCAAAAATTTGCTTGTTTAATCAATTTAAAATGCTCTTCAAATCTACTTGAAGAATCAGCCTTTTTAGAAAAACTAGCCGCTGCGCGACCAGCATGGTCGCTTTTAGTTTTATATTTTCTTTTGCAAAAAATCTCAACTGAAAGAAACGTATGTAAGGTATGTTACTATTACCTGTCATCATAAATATACGTTGTTAAGTGGTAGTGCGATCTCAGCCAAAAAATTTATAATCATTGCAAAATTATCTATAACGATGATTCTAAAACATCGTGATTAAAAAAATATGAATTTCCATTACTTCAGAACAGAGTTAAAGATAAGACTGAGAAACCCAACAACAAAGATTTTGAAAATTACATTCCTCTCTGTATGTAATATTTCTCAAAATTAAGATACCTACACTTTATCATTACATCAAATAAGAAATTGTTGGAGAAAATTTTTTTCAAGTAAAAAATTGGAGTAAAAATTCAGCAAGTACTAAAATATACTGGCGATTACATCACTCTCTATATGTACTATTGTTCACAATTCAGATATCTACACTTAATCATACCAAAAAAAAAAATTGTTGCCCAACAATTTTGAGGATCTACGGTCGATGCTCTTCGCGTTTTTATCTTACAAAGAAAATATTTACATCATCTGGAAGATGAAAGCTTTCTCATTCATATAAACCTCATTTCAAGTCTCTATCTTAAAATTTCGATTTTTAATTGAATTTTAAAGAACGATACTTCAACACAAATTTTACGTGGTTCTTCCAACGCGGTGCTCTAAGCGTTGGAATCAATCATTCATAAGAACTGCGCATGCGCACAAGGAAACGTTTTATTTACTTTTGCCGGTGTTCACTTTTTCTGTATTCTGTCAATTTTTGTTTAATTTAGTTACTTTTTTGCGTATTCTTTCTTTTTATACTTCTGTCTGAAACTCTGGAATATTTTTAATTATTATTATAATACTTCGAAGCTTAACAATGTTTAAAAGGGGTGTTTTAAAACAACTGATAATTATATTTGTGTTTAGCTTTGATTATGTTTGTGTTTAGCTTTGAGAAAAAAATAATTTTGTAAAGGTTTTTTTTGTCTTTTATGCTAAAATAGCACTTAAAAATAAAAAAAAGAAACAAAAACTTAACTGTAAATAGCGTACCTTTTTTATAAAGTGATCAATTTGAAGTAATTTTTAATGAAATTTAGCTAAAACACCTATCATTCTGCAGAAAATCCTAAAGCTAATGTTTTAAACTAATTTTAGCTTTTGATTGTGGAAATTTTTGATGTTACAACATGTTAGCAATGTATTACATATGCATTATTTTGCATGTCAAATATAGTTGCAGATTAATTTTATAGAAATTTTTGGTATGACTTTCTTAAGTAGCATGATTTATTTTTTCTCGATGATATCTTTTTCTTAATTGTCATATTTTAAGAACATAACTTTTTTAAATTAAAAAAAAACACAAATAACAGTTTAGGTTAACAAGATTTATTGTCAAGAATTATATTTCACATGATTGGACAAGCCACAGGTCAAGAAGCGTTGAAATTAATGGAGGTAAGGTTAATTTTTTTTACATGTAGTAAATTTTTCATGTCCTGATAAATGATTCATAGATTAGAATCGATAGCTGATTTATACCTTATTTATATTTTTAGAATTTAACTTCTTACTTCTGTTTTAACTTTCCTGTCTATTTTACCATCATGTTTTGTTTTGCTATTATTGAAGTGTGTAAAATGTTTTTCATTGCTTACTACGATTTTAAAATTCTTTTTTTTGTATTATTGGCCGGAGCATATCTGGCCGCAGCCTGTACTTTTTATTCATACTGTGTTATTTATACTGTTATTTTTTGTACGTTATTTATACTGTATTTAGTTTTTAAATTGATTTGGTATTGTTTACCTTTCAGCTTTTTCCGAATTATTTTCCGAATCTTTACCCCGGAAAGAGAAGCGAGACTGGAAGAAATCAGACAACAACAATAAAGAATAGTTGGACAAAAACCACAGGATCGTCATGATTTGTTAGCAAGAGGGTTTCATCAAAAATAAAATCACTTATGAGTCTCATCACAAAGGCAAAGATTTTTGGAGAAGTTAGGTGTCATATGTACACCATAATTGCAGTTTTGGCTGATTTAAACTCTGTTTTCTCACATTTTGATGCCCCTGTAGCAGTAGTGAATTACATGGTTAACTGGAGTTACTCATTTTGTTCCATTTTAAAGGAATTAGGCTGTGGTTCATATGGGAATGGCGTTTAGAAACATACGGCATATGAGGCAGATATTACAGATGAAATAATAGCCAAAGATGACACCACTTCAGTCAGTTGTCACAAAACAACTGTCTCTGTCCACATGTTACAGAAGCCTCCTCTACACGATTTCTTCATTCTGGAATGGCGTTTAGAAACATACGGCATATGAGGCAGATATTACGGATCAAATAATAGCCAAAGATAGCAAGTGTCTATAGACAATGCGTGGATTGTCCCTATTGCCCTCTACTAACCACAATTTTCAATGCCCATATAAACGTAGAGTACTGTAATTCAGTTTTATAGTGTTGCGTGTGAGTGGAACACTGGTGTGTGGTTTTCAAATGATTTTAGCTTTTACTGGAAATTAGCAGAACATTAGCTTCTAAAACAGTAATTGTTAGGAAAGTTTTGAATTTAATTTATTAAATGCTGATCACGAGATTTCTTTTCTTTTTGTGATACTTTAAATTAATTTTGCATCACGTGCGTAACAACGAAATTAATTGACAAAGAAAATATTAAAATACAGTAAAAGATAAAATTTAACCACTAGACTAATTGAGATGGAAATTTTTAAAAATTTAGTTCAAATTAGTAAGTTTTATGGATATTAAATCAAATCTATATATAAAACTGTAATTTCCTCTCAAAATATGCTTCGCCATGACGATAAATAAGTCCCAAGGCCAAACTTTAAAATATGATGGCTTACATTTACCAGAAAATTGTATCTCTCACGGTCAGTTTTACGTAGCTGGCTCACGCGTAAGTTCGCGGACGAGCCTGGTAATATTAGTTCCGCCCAATGAAGAAACAAAATATATTGTTTATAAGAAAATCCTCTAAAAAGCAATTTCATTACTTTTTTATTGTAATTATCCTAAAATGTATCCCGTAGCGAAGCACGGGTATTCAGCTAGTATATACACAGTGCGTCAAATAAGTTTTAAGACTGGGGATGTAAAAAGAAATGGAAACAAGAAATTAATACCTGTTTTGTTTTTTTATTCAAAATGGGACCTTCCGGCTTCAATGCACATTTTACAGCGATTTAATAATGAATCGAAAGCCTGTTGTAAATCACTTTGTGGAATGGTCTCCAAAGCACGCGTCGAAGCTTCTTGTATTTTCCAAATATCCTCAAAATACCACCCTTTTAACTTCATTTTAAGTTTTGGGTATAAGGAGTAGTCACAGGTTGCTAAATCAGGTGAATACGGTGGATGGTTCAACACACAGACATTATCTTTTGCCAAAAATCGACTAACAATAAGGCAGATGTGACTGGGTGCATTGTCGTGTAACAAACACCAACTGCTTTCAGTCCTATAGTCTGGACAAATGCGACGATTTCTGGCCATCAAACGCTTTAAAACAGCTAAGTAGTATTGACCTGTAATTGTTTGTCCAGTTGGAACAAATTCTTTGTGAATAATACCTTTACTATCGAAGAATGTAATGAGCATTGTTTTGATTTTGGATGGAACTTTTCTAGTTTTTTTGGCTTATGGTGAATTTGGTGACTTCCATTCCGCACATTTTCGTTTTGTTTCAGGATCATATTGGAAACTTCAGGTTTGATCACCTGTAACAATGGACTTCAAGAAGTTTGGATCGTTTTCAGCGGCTGAAATAATGTCTCCGCAATGTGCACTTCTCATTGCCTTTTGTTCAGGGGTTAAAGTGTGTAGAACAAATTTAGCACACACTTTTGTTTTGCCAAATCTTCATGCAGGAGGGTTTGAATTCTATCTTTGTTGATGTTTAAAGAGTGTTCCATCATTCTGAGTGATGCACAGCGATCGTTTGTTACGAAATTTCGTACTTTCTCAATAACTTCAGGTCTCCTAGATGAAATTGGTCTTCCACTACGCTGATCATCTTCTACCGTATCTCTTCCGTCCAAAAAACGTTTGTGCCACACAAAAACATTTCATCTACTTAAACAACAATCACCGTAAACTTGTTTCATGAGTTGGTATGTTTCCGAAGTACTTTTACCAAGTTTTGCGTTAAATTTAATTAGAGCTCTTTGCTCCATCTTAAAAAATCAACATGAAAAATATTCACTTCTGCAATAAACGCTCGCCTTCTCTCAACTACTTAACGAAATGCGCACAACTTGTTAGCAGTGTGCCAGCAGACGATGGACGTTATGACGCATGCGGATTTACACTCACAGCAACTTTACAGCCTGCGCTCTGGGACGAGTCTTAAAGCTTATTTGACGCACTGTGTATATATATAAGAAAATCGTAACGGATAATTTTATAGACAAAATAATGTAAAAGAAAATATTCAAATTAAATCTAATACTAAAGAATATAGTACAGTTAATATAGTACAGTTTGTAGAACATTTCTTTTACTGTATTTTAATATTTTTTTGGATAATGTCCAATCGTCTGCCGCATTAGCAAGCAAAAAAAATATTTTTTGTTTATTTAGTTGTTATGCACGTGACGATAAATTTATTTAAAGTACCAGAAAAAGAAATCACGTGATCAGCATTTAATAAATTAAATTCTAAAAATTAATATTTAAAAATTTACCAAAAATCAGGAGATGGAGGTAAAGATTCGAAAAAAATTTCATTTTAAAGGAATTTTTATGATCTTTCTCGTGATATAAATTTTATAACCCTCAAAGTATTATTTTAAATGCAAACGTAAAAAAAGTAAAAAAAACAGCTTGAAAATTTAATTTAAAAAAATCTAAGAAGAATTTTTGAAAAATATTTCTTAGTTCACCCCTACACTATAAGAAGAATCGCCATGCAAAATTTCAGCCCTTTAGGTCTAGCGGTTTGGTCTGTGCGTTGTATGTCAGTCAGTCAGTCAGTCAGTGAATGAGTCAGTTACGGAACTGTTTTATATATAGAGATAAAATTACAAGTACAGTCCGACCACGGAAGCTAGGTCCCTGGAAGCTGTTACGCATGCGCGAGAAAAGCTAGTCTACTTAGAAAATAGGGGAAAACGTCATATTTTCGGATGTGTTTGTTTATGAAATACGGAATGTATTTCAGACTGCTTTTTGTCCGCAATTTTAAAGTTATTTTTTAAAACTTTATTTTTGATCGAATATGTGAATAATAATTTCAAAATAATAAAAAGAAAGAAGCAAATCTATTTAAAAAACAGGAGTTTTATAGGAGTGGATATTTTCGGATTACATCACAATCAAAATTATCTAAGGCTACGTTTTCGGTGGTTCTTTTTTTCTGACGTTTCCTCGGAGATTCAAATTTTGGAGTTTCTTCACCCTTTGCTTCTCTGCGTATTCTTTTTACACTGGACATCGATATCCCGGTCATTTCACTAGCTCTCTTTAGGGATTGCGAAAGTGGAACAATAACATTTCCTTCTAGTGCTTCTTTATCACACAATTTAATTACATTGTGTATTATACGTTTACAATCACTACGGAACGGCTTATTCCGAGCAGTCGTGTTGGGTAAAGGATCCATTAATTTTAATATAATAATCAAAATAACAGACGAGGAAAAAGCAAGCAAGCGCAGTTAGTAACCGATTCTAAAGAATGTCGAGAGAATACGAGACTTTTCCCCCTCTTTCCTCAGCAGCCTTACCTACAGAGTGAATAGAATCGTCTTGGCACTATGCCAACCGTGGTTCTTCGTACTGTGATCGGACAGTAGGCTTAAGCATATCTGAAAATCTTGAATCATTTTTCCTGAATGCAGACCTTTCCTCTGAAAGAAGCCGAAAATTCAAAAGGGAGCTGCAAAATTGTCTATTTCCATATCGTGAATCTGCAATGACCTTGTAAGAGTCAGCAAACAAACGAAAATTACAGATATTTTTAAAGAGGATAGAAGGTGCAAAAAATCTAAATGAAGAAAAAGGTTCTGAAAGTGAAGGTGATATCGTTCAATCGAAAAAACGTTCTCGTTTGCCTGCATTGAGCAGTGATGAGGAAGAAATTTATTAAATTAATGTCGCATTAAATGAAAATAATATTTTTGTGTCTTTTCGTTTTGTGTTATACATACATTTATATTTTTAATAAGAATTAAGTTGCTTGTATGAAATTTAAAAAAGATGTTTGTTTTCAATAAGTTTTCAGAACATACGCCCTCTCTTTTAACTGTCTCTGGGTCTCATATAAAACGGTTTCACACAACGGTTTCTAGGAACTTATCTACCGTGTTGTAGGAGGGTTATCCGTTACCTGTATTTGGATCTTTCCAATATTTTCTTTATCATTTGTGTGTAGTGAAATGTTACTTCTGCTTTCTGTTTTTATATTTAAAAAAGCCTCTCTTCCAGTCTACACTTTGCACCCTCTACCATCAGTTTTGGAAAAAAAATTCTGGCTATGAGCTTGACTTTGACTTTTGTGTTTGGTTAATACAGTAAAGGGTGACAGTGGCAGATACAGAAAAAATCTTGGGTGGGGCAGGTTGCACCCACTATAGTGAAAGCATACTTACACCTGTAAGCTTTTCTGGCTTATTTTATTTTATTTATTTTTTGGCGGGTAGGCTTGTAATAACTCCAGACTGTCATCTATTTTGAATTTCAAAAGAAAATTTCCTGAATTTATTTATTAACATTAAAAAGTAAATTAACTAGCACTTATTATTATTATTTTAAAATTTTTGACTTGATCGAAAATCTATATATTTATATATATAAAACGCGTAGGTATGCGGCACAAAAATCGCCGATATTTCTACATTCCGAATGGCAACGGCTGCAACTACAAGATGTAAACATTAGCGACTGACCACGTGTGTATAGTGGTTTGACGATAGCACGTAATTTGGTACAATTTAATTGCTGTATTTTACACGTGAATAATTCTATATATATAAAACGCGTAGGTATGCGGCACAAAAATCGCCGATATTTCTACATTCCGAATGGCAACGGCTGCAACTACAAGATGTAAACATTAGCGGCTGACCGCGTGTGTGTAGTGGTTTGACGATAGCACGTAATTTGGTACAATTTAATTGCTGTATTTTACACGTGAATAATTTTAATTTATTCACGAGATAATTTATTCTATTTCCATCAGTTTTTCTAAATGTATGTAAGAGGATAAACTTTTGACAAAATGTGTTTAGACCTATCAAATGCAGTAATTTCCCATGGACAGTTGTATGTAGGTTATCTAGAGTCCGTTCTTTTGATTCTGTCACTGTAGTATCTCCTATTTCCGAAATACTCAACTGTGTATATCAAGAAGTTTGAGGAATATCATAGTAAAATATTAATAATTGCATTATGATATCTTAATAGTAAGTAAGAGTTAATTCTCTACGCATTTTAAGCAGTACTTGCTGAATTTTTACTCCATTTTATAAGTTAAGAAATTTTCCCAACAATTTTTTTTGGTATGATTAAGTGTAGATATCTGAATTGTGAACAATAGTACATATAGAGAGTGATGTAATCCCCAGTATATTTTAGTACTTGCTGAATTTTTACTCCATTTTTTTACTTGAAAAAAATTTTCTCCAACAATTTCTTATTTGATGTAATGATAAAGTGTAGATATCTTAATTTTGAGAATTATTACATACAGAGAGGAATGTAATTTTTAAAATCTTTGTTGTTGGGTTTCTCAGTCTTATCTTTAACTCTGTTCTGAAGTAATGGAAATTCAAATTTTTTTAATCACGATGTTTTAGAATCATCGTTATAGATAATTTTGCAATGATTATAAATTTTTTGGCTGAGATCGCACTACCACTTAACAACGTATATTTATGATGACAGGTAATAGTAACATACCTTACATACGTTTCTTTGAGTTGAGATTTTTTGCAAAAGAAAATATAAAACTAAAAGCGACCATGCTGGTCGCGCAGCGGCTAGTTCTTTTGAATTTCTGGTCTCAATTTAAGGGGGGGGGGGGTCTGGGTGAGTGTCTCACATGTTCATATGGAAATCTGCTCCTGGAGGGCACGTGTTCCCCCCCCCCCTGATCTGTCCTTTGATGGGGCCCCCAAAGTCGGATTTGCCCAGGGCCCCATTGGGTCAAAGTCGAGCCCTGGGCATGATATACATTCTCTAGTCCACATTTGACAGTCTTTTTTCACGTTGGGCCATATAAAACGTTTCGTAATCAATTTTATTGTGGATCCTATTCCGGGATGAGATAAGTTATGGATTGATGAAAATATTTTATACCGAAATTTTGCGGGTATGTATGGAAGATTATAATTTGTAGAAGTATCGCAGTAGATCTTTTTGTTGCTGTCCGGCATAGGAATTTGTAAGATTCTTAAGTTTGGGTTGTTTCTCAGTATTTCCAAATCTTCATCTTATTGAACGTTTGCTATAGTTTGTAAGTCTATTGCAGATGGCACAGAAATGGTGTCTATACGAGAGAGTGTGTCAGCAACGGTATTTTCATCCCCTTGAATGAATTGGATATTAGTTGAGAACTGGCCAATGTATGACAGTTGCCTAGCTTGCCGTGGCGAGGCTTTTTCCAAATCTTGTTGGAAGGCAAATGTTATTGGCTTGTGATCCGTATATATTGTAAAAGATCGACCTTCTAAGACGTATTTGAAATGTTTCACTGCTGTGTAGATGGCTAATAGCTCTCTGTCATAGGCACTATATTTTCTTTGTGTTGGCGTGAGAGATCGAGAAAAGAAACTCAAGGGTTGTTTTACATTATTCACGATCTGATGCAAAACAGCTCCAATAGCAGTATCGGAGGCATCTGTTGTTAATGATATTTAAGCCTTTTCGGATGGGTGAGTTAAAATTGTGGCATGACTAAGTGCATCTTTTAAAGCTCAGAAAGTGTTTCTTGTTTCTTCCGTCCAAGTTATTTCTTTTCTTCAGTTCTTTTTGATACCACTGAGCAATGCTGTTAAAGGTTGTTGCAATTTTGCACAATTTGGTATAAATCGGTGATAAAAATGCACCATACCTAAAAAGCGTCTTAAACTAATGAATGTCTTAGGTTCTGGGAAGTTATTGATTGTATCAACTTTCGTTGAAAGAGGTTTAAGCCCTTCAGCTGACACTTCGTACCCAAGAAATGCTAGTTTGACCGAATTTACATTTTGCCGCATTAATGCATAGACCATATTTTTTTAGTCTTTCGAGGACTGCTCGTACATGTTGCTGATGAGTTTCTTCATCAGGAGAGGCTATTAGAATGTCATCCAAGTAGCAAAATACAAAATCTAATCCATTCAGCACCGAGTTCATGAAACGTTGGAACGTTTGGGCCGCATTGCGTAGGCCGAACGTCATGAAAGGAAACTCAAATAAGCCGAAAAGCGTGAGAATGGCTGTTTTAGGTATATCTTGCTCGCGAACCGGTATTTGTTGGTACGCTCTAATGAGATCAAAGGAAGAGAAAGTTGTTGTTCCAGCTAAAACATAACTGCAATCCGTTAAAAATGGAAGAGGGTATCTATCAGGGATCGTACCATTGTTTTCGCTAGATAGTCCCCACAAGGTCTCCAATCTCTGGATTTCTTCATAGGCAGATGCAGTGGGCTCGACCAATTACTTTTAGACGGTCTGCATAAACCCATTTGAAGCATAAATTCAAACTTCTTTCTGGCTGCTTTGAGTTTTTCTGCCGATAACCTCCTAGCCTTAGCGAAAACGGGTGGACCTCTGGTTTCTATGTAGTGTTCGATGTTATGATTTTTTATCTTATTGTTAACTACATTCAGTTTTAGCAAATCCGGAAAATCGTTAATAATATTTTTATATGGATCATGTACGGCATTTAAAATTGGAATATTATTAGTATTTTGAAAACAAGGAGTTCCTTTTCTTACTAACAATGTAGTGTCATCAATCAATATGCGATTTTTGGAATCTACCAAAAGGTTAAAATTTGCAAGAAAATCTATACCTATTATCGGTCTGTTCACATCCGCAATTACAAAGGGCCAAATGAACAATCGCCTGAGTCCAAGATCAAGCTTGAGTAACTTTTGGCCATATGTTTTAATTTTCATGCCATTTGCAGCAAACAGTTCTAATTTCGAGACAACTCTTTTATCTGCAGGTAATGGAGGAATAACGGATAGTTCTGCCCCGGTATCTATTAAAAACTGTAAGGCCGATTCTTTGTCGCTGATGAAAAGACGACTCAGCTCTACCCCTTGTCTCCCTGTCGTCAATGAGAGACGGGGGGGCTAGTTTTCCGGGTTGTTTGTCTGTGATCCAGATGAGAAGTTACACGGTTGTTTACATTTAAATGATTTGTCGCCGAGTTTTTTGTGATAGTAACAGATATTACTGGACCTGTTACCACTGAAACTCGTACCTCTTGATTTGGTTCGGTAACGATAATGCAAACGACTGTGCCGTTGACTGGATAAAGTAGAAACTTGTAAGCTAAGTTCATTCATCTGTTTTTGTAAGCTTTCAATCAGTCCCGAGTTTACGGTAATGGACGAAGTAGCAGCTATTTGGGGGGGGGGGGTAATAGGATTTAATTCCCAAATCTTATCAGCCATCATCGCCACTGTCGTATAGGGCCTGTCCTGACTTTATTTGATTTGGGCGTGAATTCGTATTTTATTTGTGGTAGTACATTTTATGTCATTAAAAGGGTAGTTGGGTGCGTTGTGTTTAGGTATTTGGTTGAATAACACTCCAAGCTCTGGACATGATTGGCCTACGAACAAATTATAAAAGCTTAACCTACAAACTTTCTTCAAAAATAACGGAAATCAACTCATTGACGAAAGCAAGTTTTCTTTAACACAAAAATTATAGTTTATTTGCAATTACATATTATTTACAGTTTATTTTTAAAAAAATCGTTTATGTTCATATCATCAATCTTTACATTTAATCGTTTAACTACTATTTTACAAGGTGCAGGGAGCATACGGAAAAACTACTCATACACAAGTATTTATCTATGACCCTAACTTTCCTTTTCCACACTCAAGCATTAAATTTTAAATGACCAGGGACTGAACGTATCAAAAATTATATTTCACTCACTCTATTTTGCATGGGCAGGATAATCATCGAAACAGCAGGGTTGGGGTTCTCTCCATCTAAATCGCCCGTTCTCGTCCTAGAATCTCAGCTCGCTGTTGTCTGGAAATCGGGGGGTCTCGCTTTTTCGGGAACGTCACTGCTTCTTCCTTATGCCTTCCGTATTTGGTCTCCGGAGTTCGCTGAAGACTAGCCGCTGTCTTCTGGATCCGGTGCTCGATATTTTCTTGGATCCAACGAGTAAGGTCCGGGAACTATGTCGACCGGTTGTCCTTATGCCTCGGAAGTCGGGTCCCCTCCAAATAGGAACGTAGGATCAGGCAAACTCGCCCCGACAAAAACTCTAACGCTTCTCTCTCTTGTCTTTCAATTTTCTTTCTTCAAATCTCATTGGCTATATTTTTCACAATCTCTCAAGATTTCACCCATTCAGGAAAGTCCCAATTTTCTCATTCGTTAGTGAGTTGAAAGCCTCCTTGCATCGTAAAACAGACCACCCAAAGTCCAGTCCACGTGTTTTGCGGTCTACCTTCCAAACAGGCCCAATAAATTCGTTTACAATAGGGTATTTTACTTTAATGTCAAACCCTGGTGCCATCTCCTTATCTGCGTCTGCAATCAAACTACCCCCTATCGCGCACCGCCGCTTTTAATTTGGCTGATGCGTAAAGACGACTGTTCCGTCCTCTAATCAAAGGCGGCTTCCTAGCATTCTAACCAAAATGTGATGAAAACAGCCTTCGATCACTTTATCTCTCTAAAAAATTTAATTTTTCTATAAAATCGAAAGCGCTTCATCACAGCCACTTTTGAGAAATCTTCGCCACTAACAGATATAATGCTGCGCATATTAACAGGTAGACGCTGGAGCCACAATGTCTTTAGGAAAGTATCTGTAACTTTGTCACCTGCCAAATTAAGCATTTCACACAGTAACTGAGATGGTTTTTTATCTCCCAGTTCTAGCTCACTTAGTAATTTTTGAGTTTTTTTGAGTCTCCGAGTCTGCATATAATGAAATTAATCTGCTCTTGATGGCTTGATATTTGCGATCTTGTGGCGGACTTTGCAGAATATCAGATGCGTGTGACAAAATCTCAGGTTCTATGGAACTTATCACATAATCACATTTTGTTTGGTCTTTAGTTATTTTTGCATTTCTAAACTGTGCTTCTAGCTGAAGGAACCATATCTTCGGATCTGGTTTCCAAAAATAAGGAACTTTGACGCTTACCTTGGCGACAGCCGCAGTTGTGGCACTATGGTCATTTTCATTGCTTGCATCTTCGTCAGCCATAGTAGAATTCTATCACGTATGAGTCCACCAATGAACGTCTTAAATTGTAGGTGAATAATAATAACGATTCTCTGACTCCATTATAAATATTATTTTATTATTTATCAGATGTTGCTTATACAACTTAATAATTAATCTACATTTCTGACATCGAATACTTCTAACAGGCACAACGAAACAATGATTCTTCTTTTTTTAATGTCAACTTATGTTGCCACACATGTTCAACTTATCTAATTAAAATCTTGATGGCCAAACGATAAATTGATGTAGAATAAATTGATGTAGATTTAATTGTCGTCTGCCGAAGCGACACTACACTAATATATAAAGAGAGAGAGAGCGGATTTTGTATGTGGAAGGTAATCTCTGGAACCACTGCACCCATTTGAAAAATTCTTTCACTTTTTGAAAGGTGCATTACTCCAGATGGACATAGGCTATATATTACGTATATCTATCTGATCAGTGGAAAGAAAGCGGGATTTTTTAATTTTTAATTTGAAAAAGTTATTAATTTTTTGTGCCTTTTTCGTGTTTTTTGTGTGTGGACTCTGTAACGGATAGGCTATGGGGCCGAATCGTATCAAAATCGGCCTCCCCCGGACAATATTCAGTGCCTGACGTTGCAGTTTCGAATAAAAATTTCTTTTGCCATCACCATCAACAAATCCCAAGGTCAAACATACAAATATATTGGACTTGACTTACGGGAAGATTGCTTTACTCATGGACAATTATATGTTGGTCTCTCTAGGTCAGGAAATGCGGAGAATCAATTTATTTTGAAACCTCAGAAAAACAAAAAATGTGGTATACCATAAAGTTTTAAAATAAATTATACCTACCTAATAACTACTTAAGATAGATAATTCTTCAACTCGGACAAAGTCGGGACGGGCCGCTAGTTTCCAATAAAGACGCAGTACTCAGATGCAAAAGCTGCAGAGACACACCGCCGTTATGGCTCTTTTCTGAGTATCCGGGGCAAAGGCTTTAACTCCAGTGATGAGTATGATTAATTTGAATAAGAGTGCTCGTGAAATCGGTAGTAGAGGTTTTAATATAAAATTACTTCACAATGAATCATTGGGATGACTTAAGGGAAGTTAAATTTAAAGGAAAAGAAAACGTGCTTTTAAAGAAACAATTGTCCTAACGAGTGAAAAACAAACAGGAAAACTCGTGAGAGAGAGGTGAGAATTAGGGCCTGTTCACATAGGAGTCCGTTGCGTTGCGTTAAGGAAAAGATGACGTTGAGACGAAAATAAATCAATCGTAGGCGTTAAAAATTTCATTGCTAATCGTTTGGAGGCATATGATTGGTTTATTTTCGTCTCAACGTCATATTTTCCTTAACACTACGCAACGGACTCCTATGTGAACAGGCCCTTAGTCTGGCGCTGGCTCAAGTTGAACAGCGCGAGGACGCCTGCGAAAAGCATTATCCCGATACTCATAATCGCGAAATTCAGCAATATCGCGTTAGGAATCTTGACGATGGTTATAAAAGTTGACTGAGAGCTATTGAGCGACCCTACGGAAAGTTCGGATATCAAAATTCCTCCTAATGACCGCATTAGAGAGGTATCTGAAAGCCTTTCTAATATTCCACAGAGTTCTATTTTGGAAGCATTCAATGATATCGATGTTAGATCTGGCATCTTGGGTCCAGAAAGAGGCAGAATAGAGAACTGTTGGAAGAATTACTGACTCATAGAGTACCACTTGATTCCTATTGTTAAGGTGGGGGCAGTAGCGTAGCGAGCATAACTGGCGACCGGGGCACGATACCTTTTTAGCGCCCCCCCCATGGTCTTGGGGACCATTTAGCGCCCCTCTGCGAATGGCGACCGGGGCATGATAGTCCCCTTGCCCCCCTCTCGCTATGCCACTGGGTGGGGGCCGAAAAGGAGTGAGCGTAGCAATTTGACTCCTATCATCTTGTTTTTGACATTTTGAATGCGGGTTTTAAAAGTGAGCCGCCGGTCGAGGGTTACACGCAGCTATTTCACAGAGTTCTACCAGTTAATAACCGAGTTGGAAATGTAAAGGCGGGGAGGATATTTATAAGTTGTTGAGAAATAGGTGGCTTGGCCTTTAGAGGGGATAACTTTAATTTTCCATTTAATAAACTAATCTTCCTGACCATCAATGAGATTTTGAATAAAACTGATTATTAAACTGTGATGGTGAGCAGTGGCAACCATACGCTACAGCTTTAAACTTCTAAAGAACTAGTGACACATTTCTATTTTTAGTTTATCTATGACATCATACAAAACAAAATTATCTCAATCAATACGTAATACTAACCGTTAAATATTTCAAACACATGCATAATACGTAATAATTATTTTAAGTGTATTTTTATAGATCAAGCATTGGAAAGTAATGGCATTATAGAAAATTTTCATTGTAAACAAACCATGCATAACTAGCTTTTTAAAAATTGTATTAATTTCAGGTAAATGTTACATTTTTGTGTGTATTTTATGTATTAAAACCCGAATTTACTAATACTGAGTAGAAAACTAGGTAAAAATGAATTTTATATGCGTATATAAAGAGAGAGAGAAAAGGAGAAATGCTTAGGTTCATTGATTGATAAAATATCTGACTTGAATATGTTTGTTATTCGCAAACTATGAGTAATACGTATTAAGGAAATGTACTAATAGATAATACTAAAATATAGCTTTCTGAGTACAGCTGTTCCCCACTTACAGTTAAATAGACTAAAATGCCATAATATCTTTTTACTATTGATCAAAAATTCACATATTACGAGAAAATTGTACAGAGAAAGATCCTCGGTTAAAATTTTAAACGAAATTTAGGCACTACTGGCATTATGAAATTGTGATATAAATTTCCCTTCCTCTCTTCTAAAGATTTTCTGGAACCATTTACTTTCAACACTTGAGCTTCTGGTATCCAGAAAAATCTTTTTTCTACCTTTGGTAAGGACATCTAAAAACGTTTGTGAGTCTATTTTTATATAATATGGGGCTGTAACAGAATATACCAGCTTAATAGTAACTTTTTAGTACTATTTCATATGTGCCAACCATTAATGGCACAACTAAACATTCTTAGGCTTCAAAGCATTGCGCTCAGAGCCGGCTCGATCCATTGTGGCGTCTGAGGGTGAGCAAGTTTAAAAAACGACGTCTTTACAACTTTTTAGCGAAGTAATGAATGTATCTCTGATAGAAATAGTTTACTAAATAGAATAACAGACATTTTGGGAAACATAAGTATTTAAATAAAAAAATAATAAATAAATTACTGAACTAAAAATAAGTAGAAAAAGTAAATAAATGTGAATATAATTTTTTATGTAATAAAAATAATTTCTAAACCAATCTCCGAGCCTTTATTGCTGCAAAATGCTTCATTGCATCTCTATAAATTATTGTTTTTCATACCGTCTTTTTTGTCGAAATTATTGCTAGGTCATTCAATCGTGCTTCACTTCCTGTTGTTCACAGATAATTCTTTAAAATTTTTCATTTAGAAAAACTGCGTTTGCTGTTACTACAGTGACAAGTAGAGCTACAATAACGTTTGGAAACACGATTTTAAAATTTATTTCTCCTAATCTGAAATTCAGCAGTTTATAAGAAAATAGTCTAAATATTCGCGTATATTTGTATAATCTTACGAATTCCATCATATATTACATTACACTATTAATATTTTTTCTTAATTCATCAAAAATTTCGTATTTTCACTCTGTCTCATTCAACGGCGGCTCCAAGGGGGGGGGGAGGAGTAGGGGCAATTGCCCCTAAGAGCCGACGTTGCCCACTGCCCTCTAGATGCTTTCTAGACGGCAGTGCGCCCCCCCCCTCCCCCAATCTCTGGACTGGAGCCGTCACTGTTCTCATTTTGACGCTTATTTCAATAAGGCGCCTTCGGCGGTTGTCTCGCCGCCTTACCTATGTTACCGGTCCCGATCGCATTGATTGAAGAAACCGTAAAAACATGCATCTTCGGTATGCTGAACAGCAATCTTGGATCTAAAAATCTCTTTCATTTGGAGATCTTAAGAGAGCCTTTGTTTGTCGTAGGTTCATTACTTCCCTAATTCATCGACTCACCGATCTGTTTGGCAGTAACCTACGTGACATACGAGTTTCCTAGCCCGATTGCGATCCCAATGTCTGTTCGCGAAAACCGATTCCAGATCAACTTAACACTGATCAAGTTTATGGAGTTTCTAAGGTGGAGAAATGCTAGGAAAAATTCGGTTGGCCGAAAAGGAAAAAACTCATCAAAACTAGTTTTTGATGCAAAATCTTGACTCAAGAACTGGTAACTTGTTGCAAGCTACTTAATAGCGTTTTTAGGCCGGAAGTTTTTGTTGGTGTATCGAAGAGGGGAGTAATTGAAAATAATATTCCCTCGCATCGCCATCTCTTATTAATATTGATCGCTACTTTTATGATTCTTGCTTTCTTTGCATTTTCAAGAGAAACATTAATTCAAAATCGCTACTTTTATGATTTATGCTTTTTTTTTGCATTTACAGGAGAAATATTTATTCCTTCCGGAGGTATCAGTACAGTTGATCAGTATCACATCAGTTAATTGAATCATGAATTCCCTGTTAAATGAAATAGTCATAGAGTTTCCAGTCAATGAATATATTTTTACAGTCAATAAATCATCAGAATCTGATTACGAAAACGTCACATTGGCGTCATCTTATAAACAGACAGCATCTTACCTGTTCCGTTGGTTCCGAAATATGCAGAGCAGCTGCACCAAGGAAAATGCCAACGAGAAAGTATTAGCGATGATCATAGTATTCGAAATGTGCAAAAATGAGTTGTTCGTATCCCTGAGAGAATATGTGTTGGTCGAAGGAATCGTCCTGACAAGTTACCGTCTGCAGCTAGAAAATAGTCATCTCATATGTGAGGTACAATTACTGTTATTTATTTTATTTGCCTTGATAATTAATGCGGTGTCCTCGCAATTAAAGACAAAATTTCTCAGTAATACTAAAATACTAGTTTGTTCATACCCAACACATATGAATATGTTTATATATATATATATATATATATATATATATATATATACATACACATACACTGGTGTATGAAATTAAGAGAATTTGTAGACTTGGTCGATTATCTCTAGAACTACTGTACCGATTTTAATGAAATTTGATATGTACATACAAAATAAATACAATACAAAATAAATAACCATACAATACAAAATAAATAACCATTCAATAATTGTAATACACACGCATGACCGTGCGTAACACTCGTTGAAGTCGGAAGGTATGAAACAGCGGTTGCAGAATAAACAAAAAAAAAAAATGGGTTAATAGATGGGTTAATAGGGGGTATGGTCCCCTCTTACAGATATACAGGTCTCGCTTCGTGATTTCATAGTTGAAATGATGCAGTTTATCATTTCCTGTGGCAATTGGTCATACTCTTTCAGCAACGCTGTTTTCATTCCCTGGATGGTTCTCGGAGGGGGGTTGCGAGTTGCAATTGCCCTCCCTAGAGCGCCCCAGACATGCTCTATAGGGTTAAGGTCTGAAGACCTGGTTGGCCAATCCATCCGTCGAATATCCCCACTCTCTAGAAATTTGTCGACCAGAAGAGCTTGTAGCCTCGCGTTATCGTCCATTAAAATGAACTCAGGGCCAACTGCACCCCTGAAAAGGCGAACATAGGGCTCCAAGACCTCATCCCTATACCTCACACCAGTCACAGTGCCTCTTTCAAAGAATTGGAGAGGTGTGCGACCATCCAACATGATACCTGCCCAGACCATTAAACCTCCTCCGCCATAATGGTCGATTTCGCGGACATTGGAGTGTAGGTAGAGGGTCCCTGGTTCTCTCCATATGAACGTACGGCGAGAATCGGTGTTTAGGCTGAACCGGGACTCATCAGTGAAGAGAACAGTCGCCCATTGATTCATACTCCAATCTCTATGTTATCTGTACCATGATAAACGGATTCTCCTGTCCGTAGAAGTGAGCGGGACGCAAACAGCAGGTCTTTTTGCAAACAACCCTCTCTCATGAAGTCTTTTGGAAACAGTCACCCTTGATACACGTGTTCCTGTGGCTGCATACAAGTCACGAGAGAGCTGAGAAGCTGTAGCACTCCTGTTACGCCTCGCTATAATCGACAAATGGCGATCTTCTCTGGACGTCGTGGCTCTTGGACGACCTTGCCCAGGCTTTCTCTCGATGGATCCGGTATCCTGGAACTGTTTCCATAAGTTACACACGACGCTGGGCGTTAAATTAAACTCTCTACAAATTTGGACTTGAGATTGGCCTGCTTCTAGCCTCCCCACAATTCGCCACCTCATTCCATCATCTAAACGTTGGTGGTTACTCATTTTTACTGTTACAATTTGAAATTAACCGATTGCTGCAAAATAACACCAAGAATTAACCCATTTTTTTTTGTTTATTCTTCAACCGCTGTTTCATACCTTCCGAATCCAACGAGTGTTACGCACGATAATGCGTATTACAATTATTGAATGGTTATTTGTTTTGTATTGTATCAATGTATGTACATATCAAATTTCACTAAAATCGGTACAGTAGTTCTAGAGATAATCGACCAAGTCTGCATATTCTCTTAATTTCTTACACCAGTATATATATATATATATATATATATATATATATATATATATATATATATATATATACAGGGACGGATATACATATTTTTATGCCCTAGGCCAGTAGTTCCCAACCTTGGGTACGCGTACCAGTACCGGTACGCGGACAAGCAGCTACCGATACGCGAATGATTTTACAATTTAAAACAAATATCTATAGAAAATCTGTATTACGAAAAAAGAAAAGAAATGACTATAATAACTAATAATCCATACTTTTAATATTTTAGTTTGGAATTTCTTATCCATTGTTTGTGTTGTGTCGTAGAGTTTCTTTTGGGGTGGGTCGTGATTGGTTATAGTGGTAGGCAATGATACCATTACTCTGATTTTAAACAATACATTAATTTATTCACACAATGCAAATATTAGTATACATTCAATTATATTCTTATTAATTTGAACTTACAGACATTCTCATTATATGAATGTATTATTTGCCTATATTATTTCATCTATTTAAATTAATATCATTTCGGTACGCAATATATCATCTTATTCCTTAATTCCGCCTATCATATAAGACTCGGGTAACTCGTGAAATTTGGCAATAGTTAATAAAAGGTTACCTCCATTTTTGCAGACTTCAGAAGTGGACTTTGGCTGGCATATTCAGGTGACTGTTGGGGTCTCTATTCGGACTCGCTCAATAACGTATGAAGAGGCAAACTTTAACGGCCGGATCAGTTCTCCATTCGTTGCTGGTGGGGATTAGGCACTCCGTCGTGGTTCCGAGTTTCACCTCTTATCATCTCATAGGTAGCTTGCAGGGGTTCAGGCAATCAATCTGGGCTCCGCGGATTCTCTATGTTAGCTTGCGGGGTTCATGCAATCTATGTCGGCTCTGCTGCTCATTGATGCTCCTTTCGTCGTTGAGTTGCCGGCTTACAGCGATGCGCTATGTCGGGGCGCAATCTCCCATATATATTCGTTTGCCTTCTCGCTTACGAGGCTACCACTCTCTATTTTTGGGTGCCAACTCTCAGAGTCACCATCAATCTGATATTTCTCTTTTATTTTCACTCTCTCTATTTTTTATTATGTTCTCAACGCCCCGCCTTTTACATTTCCATTCGTCTCTCATGTTCAACCTTTTTCTTTATACTTCCACTTTTGATTCGTTAACATGTTCCTTCCCTAATCATTCCTTCCACCATTTAGAGTGAGGGGCGTTTTAAACTCGAACAATCCCGTCCTTGACTCATTCCTATTTTTCTAGGAAATGTGTTTTCCCAGAACATCTCCTATGTGTGGGGTCCTCTTCTCTTTGTCAACAATTCCCTTTTCATCACAACGTCTTCCTTCGCTGTTTCGACTCTTAATTGTTTCCTTTCAATCTCTTCTCTTCATCCGGCTCTTTTGTCTGATCAATTGCCATTCCAATTTTCTCATAGCACCACCGACTGTTCGATTTAATTGGGTTGTCTGCCCTTTTTGAACTCCTAACATATTTTATCCCCACAACATTCTTCTCGTATCGTCTGGCGTCATTTTACTATTCCATTTTCGTTCCGTTTGTTAATTGGTTTTTCTGCACCTTTTCTATCTTCTTTTCTTTTTATCTATATGTCGTACCCCCACGACATGTTGTAATACTTTATCGGGATTTACCTAATCTCAAAAGATGCCGTCTACACCTGAATGTGTTATCTATGACCGCCCCATAAAAATTTGGCACTCGCCTGCGAATTATAACTGTGTCTATAACTGTGTTTGCGAATTATAACTGTGTCTAAGTTCTACTAAAAATTGTGTCTTGTGTTTCAAACATCTTTAAATTAATTGCATATTATTAATTAATAGTAATTGTATTATTAATAAATATTTAAAAGCTGCTAAGGTAAGTGTATTAAACTCAGATTTATTTAAAATGATTTTTTATATATCCTAATTTATTTTAATAAATGCTTGGCTACATGTTTCGAATACATCTCGCATTCGTCTTCAGACCATATACAAATAAACTTATTCGTTGTTAAGAACACTAAAAAATTTACAAAGGGTATGATTAGTCATGGTTATAGTTTAGTTACAAAATCTTAAAATTACTTACATGTAGATCCCATTACGCCCAATCATAAATTAAATATTTTTCAAAAAAGAATTATCCTATCATTACAATTTACAAAAATTATTTTAAATTATATATGTATACCGGGTGTGTTTTTTAAAGTGATACATAGGGATTCCAATGTAAATTTGAAGAGATTAATATAACTTTGTTTTCAAATAGAATTATTGAAAACCAAAATTAGATATGAATTCAGCATTAAAAATTGACAGTTTTCATGTTTTTATTTTTTCAAAATCGGTTTTAGATAAACGAGAATAATTAAAAAAATTAAATTTTTTAACAAGAAAATTCACGATGTGATTGCAAATTACATCGGGAAATAAGATGTCTTTTATAGACCTTAGCAGTGACAGTGGATTGAAATTAAGCTTTCAGAGCTCCAACCAATTCGCTTTTTGGCTATCTATTCGTAAAGAATACCCAGAAGTTTCTTGCCAAGCAGCAAAATTTTTAATGCCATTTATGACCACATATTTATGTGAAAAAGAATTTTCTGCAAAGGATGACTGCGATGAAATCCAAATATTGAGCTTTGCTGGACATTGAATCGGATCTTCGCCTTAAACTGACAAACATTGAGCCCGATAGTTAATAATAAACAGGCCCAAACTTCTCCCTAATTATATGTTTTTTAAAGTGATTATTATATTTTATGTATATGTTTAGCAATAAAAATATATCCCAAGTTACTTGTCTTTATTACAAATGTTCTCCATTGAATTTTATTCCCCATTTCAAAATTTTTGGTCTACCGGTACGTCATCAAATTGTTTACAACGTACAGGTATGGTACTATAAAAAGGTTGGTTACCCCTGCCTAGGCCAAAGCATCATTTTGCGCCCCCTTCCTTCCATTTAAATTTTTGACTTATAACATTAGATTTAATATACAGTAAGAGTTTTTGAAACATATATACTTAATAAACATTTGAGTAACATATTTTTAATAAAAATTTTCTACATAATTTTTTCTAATTTATCTAAAAATTGCAATTAAAATTTTTTCCTTCGTGCTTTCGCCCATGAAAATCCTTCAATAGTTTCCTTGAAGTCAACAGATCTTGTTAAATCTGCTTCAATGCAAAGAAGTGCCAAGGCATTTAGTTTGTCTTGTTGCAGCAAAGATCTTAAATGATCTTTGATTCTTTTTAGTGCAGAAAAGGGTCTTTCTGCAGAGGCATTTGTGGCAGGTGTGCACACAAACATTCTCAATACGATATCAACATTTGGATACACTGTTTGTAATCCACTTTCACATAGCCACTTGCAAATTGCTAAGGGACGTTTTGAACCAATGCTGCACCCAGTTATGTGAGATTTTAGATGTTGCAGTTCATCACATAAAGCAGGATCCAAATCATCTTTGAAAATTGCCTGTAATTTTCTTCCCTCTTCTTCAAGCTCAGGAGAAGTCAGTGACCAAATTTTCGTAATTCCTTTAAATTTTTCACCGAGCTCTCTCTAAGCTTGTGACCTCTTCTCAAGCTCTGCTTTGAGTTTGTCCACAATCGTGAAATAGGTATTAACTCTAAAGATATCACGCCCGTTTAAATTAACTTCGCCTTCACGTTTTTCGTCAGCTTGTAGTTTTCTGAAAACCTGACGCTTTTCATCACGCTCATAAACTTTCTTTTCAGAAATATCCAGAGCTTTGTTTTCATATATATCAAATTGTTCTCGCAGTTCTAACAAAAATTTTACGAGTGACTGAAGAACTGTGGCAACTTCTGAAACATCAAGTTCTACGTTTTGTACATACTTATTGACTTGGTGAAGTCTAATCAGATCCGGTCCCCAAAACTGTGCCATGAATACTGTTTCGAGCCTTTGCAACTTCGTTAGTAAACCTCTAGCTTCTGCTCTTGTTCCTGATTTTTGACTTTCGTCACTTTCAAAGTATTTTAGAGCTTTTATAACTGCAAACCAATCTTCTTTTAATGCTCTACAAGCATCATATCTTGCCAACCATCGTGTCGTGGAGAGGCTTTTTCCGGTAAGGGTGCTATTTTTCTTCAATGATTCCCACCTCGCTGTAGACGATGAGAAAAATTTGTAAAGTTCTTGATGCAAATTAAAAAACGATGTGGCTTCAATGCAGCAATCTACAGCATGTGTGCCCACTAAATTTAAAGAGCGTCCTGCACAAGGTATGAAGAATGCAAGAGGAGAAACTTCAAGTATCCTAGCCCGAAGACCTCAGTAAACACCAACCATATTAGCTGTATTGTCATATGATTGACCACGACATTTCAAGATATCAAGGTGGAAATCAGTGACAGTCTTAATAACAGCTCTAAACATTTCATAGGCTTTGTGGCCAACGTTAGATAAAAATTTTATAAATCTCTCAACAGGTTTCCCATTTTCTTTCATATATCGCAAAACAAACGGCAGCTGATCTACATGCGAGATATCAGGAGTTGAATCTACAACAAGGGAATAGTACTTCATTATGTACTATTATTGATATTTTAGCTTCATTAGCAATATGCTTTAGTACTTTTTTAGCTAGGAGCTCGATGAACTCATCACAAATAGTAGATGAGAGATACGACATCTGTCCACTACCTGGATTCCCGAATTTCCTGATGTGATCAGCCAAAAATGGATCAAACACAGAAATTGTCTCCAACATCAGCATGTAGTTGCCATTATTATTAGAACCAAATATTGCATTTCGACCTCTAAATGGCAAGCCACGCGAAGCAAGAGCTTTAATTACTACAACCACTCTGTGTAATACATTTCTCCAGTATTTAATTTCTTGATCAGCTATTTTAGTTGGTTGCAGATCGATTCTTCCAAGTTTAGCTCCTCTATGTTTTAAAATTAGGATGCTATTTCTGTGACAAACCGAATTTTTGTGTACCTTCAGTCTAGATGATATGTTTTCCAGTCATTAAATCCATTTCTTACAAAAGATGATTCAGTATTTGTACCAGAATTTAATAAAAGACAAGGTCCGCAGAAGACACTTCCTTTACTTTCTGAATATACTAATCAACCTCGGTCTTGCGTATCACCGTTTACTAGTTTGCGGCTAAAGTAACTACCATTAAATGACCAGCTTCTATCGTCGTATTGCCTCTTCGACTTTGAGAAATCTACATTTTTATTCGGATTAAGACCATATTGAGATACGTAATCACGTAAGTCATCGTTGATAACCCAGTGTGCTGGATCTGGATCATAAGAAAATTCTCGATGCTGTTTGGTAGAAGAAGAAGACTCTGATGTTGAGGTCAGCAGACGTTCAGTGTGTAGAAGCTCTTTTTGCTCCCCATTCACAAATTGTGCAGCTTCTATAACTTCCTCGCTATTTACACTACGTTTTTTCATTACAACTTCATTTTCTTGAGAATCTTCAATCAAATTTTGTTCTTGTGACTGAATTTGAGAGTTTTCATCGTGAGAAGATGATAATAACCATTGTTTGAAGACTTCGCTGCTTTTCTTTCTATCCTGCATTGTCACTTTTGCTTCCTTTCTGTAGTCTGACCCACATTTTCGTTTTTTTTTGGCTGATTCATTTCCACTCCTGAAAAAAAATATTCTTTTATTAAAAAAGCTAAAAAAACCATGCCAGTTGTAAGAAGCTTGATTTAAGGGCTCGTACACACATAGAATAAAGATCTCTGTAATTTTTCCCCATCCTTTTCTTTCTGTTTGATTATTCGTTTATCATTTGGTTAGTTTTATGAATATTTTTTATTTTCTTTATTTTAGTTAATTATATTTTCGCAATTTCAGAATCGTTCATAGATTAAAAGTTAGTCCTCTGGTCAAACAATTTGGGACACCCGGTATTAAGACTTTTATTGTAAACTTTATATACTAAAATAAATTCTTGAAAAAAGTCCACTACGAAAAATTTTTCTTGGAACACCCTTAAAACGTTAAAGAAAAAAAAAGATAAAGAAAAAACTAATGCTTGGGTTTCCTAGTAAAGCTCAGCCAAAATGAGCTTGCAGATCAGGGTACTAGGTATTAATATGTTATTATTATATAAAACATGATAAAATATGTCTATACACAAATGTAATATCTTCTCTTGCAGATTTAATGTTAAAAGATTTGTAAATACTACTTTTAATAGAATATTATTTCAAAGTTATAATAATAGGTTTTTATAATTATTTTTACCAATTACTACTCGTGATTAAACTAGTAAGTTAGTAATATATTTTAAAATTAGAATACTACTTAAAATTATAAGTTCTAAAAATATACCCTGTTATCTTTGATTAAATATTTTAAAGTCCTAATCATAGGTTTTATAATTATTTTTTTTAATTACTACTGACGTTAAAAAATAGTAAGTTAATAATATATTTTAATTTAGAATTCAACCTAAAATAAAACCTTTTACAAAATTAAATTTTAAATGTAGTTGTAATTTTTATCAATAAATGGCTCCACTCTAAAACATATTCTTACCTTTCGCAAAATTTTAAAAGTTAAATTTAGTTTAACACTTTAACAATAGACGACGCTCCTCACAGGTGATTGCCTACTTGCGCACTGTACAATCTCAACTTAATAGTTCTAGTTTTTCCCGCTAGGGGCGCTTAGTATGTATTATTTTAAAAATAAAAAAATTAAAAATTTAAATAATATATTACATAAACTTCTGTTATATTTCCCAAGTTCCCTTGCACACTGCATATTCTCAACTGAATAGTTCAAGTTCTTCCCGCTAGGGGGCGCTTAGTATGTATTATTTTAAAAATAAAAAAATAAAAAATTTAAATAATATATTACATAACCTTCTGTCATATTTCCCAAGTTCCCTTGCACACTGTATATTCTTAACTGAATAGTTCAAGTTTTTCCCGCTAGGGGGCGCTTAGTCTGTATTATGTTAAAAATAAAAAAAATAAAAGTTTAAATAATATACTACATAACCTTCTGTCATATTTCCAAAATTCCTTTTAAAATATTCTTTCTTTATATAGCTTATAATACCTTGTAATGACAAGAATCGGTGGCCGAATGGATAAAGGCACGGTATAGTTACAAAGTTACCAGTTTGTTTTGCGTTCGAACCCCGAAGAAGACAAGTCTTAAAAATATATTCCTAATTAAATTTAAATCTAGTTCTAGCTTTCAGCAACAGATGGCAGCAGTAGCAAAAAGAGCTTCCTAACCTTAGATGAAATTTAGTTTCGATTTTCAGCGATAGATGGCGCTCCGCGGAGCAACTACTCACTCCAAGGTTTAGCCCAACTGAATAGTTCCAGTCTTTCTCACTAGGGGGCTCTAGTGGCTCTGCTGCATCCTGATTGGTTCAAAAACACCACCAGGGGGCGCTGACGTCATCAGTAGGCTCCGCCCATTTTAAGCCACACACCCTTGCACCACAGCACCGCATCCGGAATCCATATGTTGGTGAATACCCAAATTCTATCTACTGACGTCACAATATATATATATATATATATATATATATATCTGTGTGTGTGTAAGTAATGAACTACACATCACTGATTCCGGAACGTTGTTCATATTGTATTAAGACGAGTGGCCCCGTACAAGAGATGGATTCACACCCAAGTTTCGCGGGCCGATTCAAGCACTATTGTAGACGTGGCGGTGGAGAGACTCGTAGTTGGGCAACACATGATGGAAACACTCGTTAGTAAACATATGATGGAAGGAGCAGGAATACATACACTTTTAAATTCAAAGACAGCTTTATTCACAGGAATACGATGAAGACATATACAGAGGCTGTTCGCACATTTTTTAGACGATTTTGGTAAGCGGTAATAAAAAATCGTTTGCTGCAAAATAAATAATTGCAATTGTACTATGGTTTTAAAAGTCAAAATTATCGTCTGCGGCTTGAAAGTTTTGTTTTTATTAAAAATGGCGTTTTTAACAAAGCAGTGGTTCGAACGCTACATTTATGCTCTTTCCGAAGAGAAATATGCATACTCCGTTATCCAAAAACGATGTGAGAGTCATGATTTTGTGATATCTAAAGCGTCGATAGGTAATACCGTCAACAAGAAAGGAAAAAAACGTCAAATTGGAGCCTCAAGTGGGACAAAAATTCCAAACAAGTATCCAAGGAAAAAACGGACATCTTCGACTATTGCAAAGGTACGTTGTTTAATGTTAAAAGAAAATCCCCCTAGTCAAAGGACAGTTGCAAAATCATTAAAATGCTCGGTGTCCACTGTAAACAAAATGATAACCGTTGATTTAAATCTTAAGAAAGCGAAAAAACGCAATGTGCATCGTCTTCTTCCAAATCATATCGCTGAACGCAGGACACGCTGCAGAATTCTATATGAGAAACACTTATCCAAAGAAAAATGGAAAACAATTGTCACCATAGATGAATCATGGGTGTATTTAAATGATTGCAACAAAAAAAGAGCCATTAATTATCATAAAAGGGGAGAAAAAAATTTAAGTACATGGTTCAAAGAATCGAAAGAAAGTTTTTCTAAGGGATTCATGATTGTTGCTGGTTTTTCTTATAATGGCAAGTTAAAAATAAAGAGAGTGGAAAAAAAATGTCAAGATTAACTCCAAATATTATCAGGAACATATTTTATCGCCAATTTTTCTGAATGAAATACCATCGCTTTACCCACAGTGCCATCAATCTGTGAGACTCCATCAGGACAAAGCTAGCAGTCACACATCAAAATCCACTGTAAATTTCCTAAAAGAAATGGAACAAAAAACTGGTATCAAGGCCATACCCTTCACTGATATCCCTACTAAATCTCCCGATGTATCACCTATGGATTTTTGTGCTTTCGGACTCTTAAAATCTGCATTATCCAAACGTCGTCCCAAAACCCTTACAGGACTCTGGAAAGCTGTTCAGGAGGAATGGGATAGAATACCTCTTCTGACACTTCAAAAGGCATTATTATCCTGGAAATTGCGGTGTCGAAAGATAGTTCAGAATAAGGGATGTCAAATAGAACATTTAAAAGACAAGAATTTAGTTTTGTGAATACAATATACATCGTCTAAAAAATGTGTGAACAGCCTCTGTATAGGACATTTCAGCAACTGTACATCAGATACTTTGACGATTAAACACTAACAAATCAACCCCGGACCTGCCGAAGCTTGCGTAACACCGGACATTACATTATGTGGAACATTTTGAGTTTAGAAAAGAGACGCGCGACGATAGAGCAACACAGGACAAGAGATCGCGGATATAACAAAAGCAGTAACGAGACATGAGCAAGGTACGAAAACAGGCACAGAATAAAGCCCGTTAGAACCCTTTGCAGGACCTTATATAGTATGAGAGCGCTGGCCGCTGAGAATTCTTTTAATTGGCTAGAATTGGGCATCTGACTTGATAACGTAAAGGTATGATTCAACGTCGTATGATGTTTCAAAAGGCTTGGCGTGGCGTGATAGACACGTGATGTTGAATAATATTTAAAAATAACTTTAATATTTTACGCGCGTGTGTTTAAGGGATAATGTGATAGGTTAGTTGGTCAATTCCTAAATCACAATTCGAAAAAGGGGACTGTGCTTTATTGAAACGATAACAGGATAATTTAGAATACGCGTTAGATTAGGACAATTAATAATATTAGGCCGTTATTATTACACACATACACACACTTATATATATATATATATATCTGTGTGTGTGTGTGTAATGAAGGCTAAGGCGGGGCGATGCCAATTCTTTCTAAGATCCTTGACGGGGCGAAGCTCAACAGGCCTGAAAAGCATAGCATTTCGGATCCGGGGTATAGTCGTAGCTGGGTTCACGGAGAAACAGGCAATAGAGAGTCGACTAAGTTTGACACTCTAAAGGAAGGAAGAGGCAAGAAAACGTGATCCTGCAGTTAGTTGGTTACAAAGTCTTTTTATTTACCACGACTCCCATGGCACAGGCTGTAGTTATTTCAGAATTTCACATTTGGACATATTTTAACAGGATACCACATTCAGAACAGTCCGGAGCCTGCCGGAGCAACACATAATGGCCCAAAACCTTGCAGCGCAAAAACTACATGTTGCCATGCCCGAGATCAGACACAGAAGACCAGCGAAATTCTAGTTCTACGCCCTTGAGTACAGGCGCGCTGAACTTCCAATTGGTTTAAACGTGATACCTTACCCCAATCACCCCACCTCGGATGAGTTCACGAGGATCACGTCATATTCCAGAACACTCTTCTTATATAACCTGTCGGCGCGTGGCTTGCTTATGGAGAAAACTAATAGATTAATTTGGTATTTAGGTCAAATTGAGGGATAATGCTTTATTGCGGTAGGACAAAGTTAATGAAGGAAAACGATTGAAATTCATTTCATATATATATATATATATATATATATATATATATATATATATACAGTCGAACCTCCATATATCGAACTTCCATATATCGAAATTTTCTATATATCGAACTCTTAACAAATCTCCATGTTCATTACATAGAAAAACTGTTTCTATATATCGAAAAAATCTCTATATATCCAAATTTTTTTCACGACATATTGGGAGATTTTATTCCACTTTAGAATAAAATCTCCCAATTTTTGGCGTTTGAAACAATACTTCGTGGACTACAATTCGTAGAAAACATCCCTGATGAAGTTTTTAATGAACTGAATAAATGCGAACATTTCTATGATGAACTTTCCGCAAAACTGGCTATTCAGCAAGATATTCGTAGTTTTTTTTAAAAGAATGTAACTGTGATCACTGTAACCACTAACTCGATTATTGTTTTTTTTAAAGGTATATAGTACGCAATAAATATTTCTCATTAAATTATTTTTTAGTTATTAACTTTCATTTAATGTGATTCAAATATAAATTGGAAATGGAGTTTCTTATACGAAAATCAGCTTTAATTTTAATGTTTTAGGAGAATTATGATAAAACTAAGATCAATTCTATATATCGAAATTTCTATATATCGAATTTTTTTCCGGCATTTTGGTACTTCGATATATGGAGGTTCGACTGTATATATATATATATATATATATATAACAAATTAAGCATAGAAAGTACTCTATAAAATGTTTTATCACGCAATGTGATTATCATAGACACAGGTGGTTCGTGTTTTATTCTGCAATTTCTACGATAGGTTTTACCACAAGAAAATAAAAATTGTGTTGTTAAATTTTGTATTTGGAATCTTTTTCAATTGAACATATCATAGCTAAATACAATAGATCAAAATAAGCTATTTTGCTTGCCTTTTCTGGTTACATCACAGTTAAATTTCTATACACAGTCCAGTCACTTTAATGTGACCACTTGTCAAAAGCCAGAATAACCACCTTTCGCAGCTAGAGAATCATTGAGGTTCTGGAAGGTAC
Source organism: Dolomedes plantarius (assembly GCA_907164885.2). Taxonomy (NCBI): domain Eukaryota; kingdom Metazoa; phylum Arthropoda; class Arachnida; order Araneae; family Dolomedidae; genus Dolomedes; species Dolomedes plantarius. The sequence continues at coordinate 78,845,128 of OU015492.1, forward strand.
TCACAGCGAAGTGGAGCGACGCCGACTCCAGTTCCGTGGCCAGCTGCCCTAGGTTGCGCGGTTGAGGATCCATGGAGCGAACAACCCAATCGAGGTGGTCCCACAGATTCTCGATTGGGTTTAAGTCAGGGGAATTTGAGGGCCGGGGGAGTACAGTAAACTCAGCCTGGTGCTATTCGAGCCATGCACTGCGAGCTGTATGACAACACGTTGTCCTACTTGAAGATGCTATCGTGCTGAGGAAACACAATCCGCATGTAGGGGTGAACATGGTCCACAAGGACAGATCCATACTTCCGTTGATCCATCGTGCCTTCCACAATGATGAATGTTCTCAATGCCACGAAAACATTCTCCAGACACCAGCCTCTTCCAGCTTGAACCCTTCCGGCAATTGTTGCGGCACTCGATGGACGCCTAGGTGCAGTACTGGCGTGCAAATTCCAGCCTTCGTCGCTGATGAACAGCTGTCAGCATAGGTGCATTAACCAGACCTCTGCTGCGGAGCCCCTTACGCAACAACGTTCGCCGAACTGTTGTTGAAGATGCACTTTTGGTAACCCCTTGGTTCACCTAAGTGGTCAGTTGGTCGACGGTTGCATGTCTGTTCGCCCAAACGCCTCTCCGCAGCCGTCGTTCACTCCTGTCATCTATGGCCCATGGTGCACCACACTTGCCACGTCACTGATTTTGGATGGTGCCATTTTGCTACGCGCGGTACACTTTTACCACGGTGGCACGCGAGCAGTTCACAAAATTAGCTGTTTCGGAAATGCTACCTACCTTTGCCCGGAAGCCAATGATCATGCCCTTTTGGACGTCAGATAAATCGCTCTGTTTCTTCATTACTCCAACGATTGGAATGTTTTCCGCTTCCTTCCGACACTCTTTATATACTCTCCACTGCTAGTGCTGTCACGTGCCTTCTGCGATTGATTATTTCGCCCCGACCTATAAAGGAGACGGTGGTCACATTACAATGACGGGACTGTGTAGTAAACACTGAAAATTCGTAAAAGACTAATTTTTGAAAAAAAAATTCTCATTAAACTGATTATTTAAAAAATATTTCCAAAGGGCGCTGCATCTTTGCTATACCTGCATCCACTGATGTAAACACTACGTACCTTACAGGTTCTGAACATGATGTACAGATGCTGGACCTCGTTTGGACCTTTGCATTTCAAAGCCATTCTTGGCAGGCGAAACAGCATAAAAGACAGCAGTTCCAAAGATTTGCTTTCTTTCTTTCTCGAACATGCTCGGCAGAAGAAGCTACGATACGGTGACATTCGGATGATTGATGTGAGCATATACAGTTGCTTTGATAAAGCTGCTGTAATCCTAGCAGCAGATGTGTGGAGCTGGAAGCACACGCTGGTGTACCTGCAGTATGGTGCAAAGTAAGCAGGAAAACGATGATTTGCCAAGAACTTTGTATGGGATGGTATTTAGAAGATGAGATTCCTTTACATGCCTGAATAGTCTAGTCCAGGGATTGTCAACCTTTTTGTACTTGAGTACCACCTGAGAATTTAATAGGGCTTTGGCGTACCACTGGTTGTGTTATAACTTTTTGAGGGGGGGGGGGGTCAAATTAATTCCATACACATATGGACAACTTTACAAAATGTATTTAAGTATAAATAAAACAAAATACAGACTATAAATCCATAAAACTATAAGAAGCCGTTTATACGTAATTTGTTATTAACAAACGACAAATACAATCTCCTCCCAACAGTAAAATGTCTTTATCAGGACGCTAACGGACTGCAATACGCTTACACTAGCGGACTGCAATGTGAACAGGCTTAAGACCTGTTCATATTGCAGTCTGTTAGCGTAAGCGTAAAATGAAAAATGGCGCTGAGACGGAAATAAACCAATCATAGGCCTTAACAATTTCGTTGCTAATCGTTTCGAAGTTTGTAATTGGTTAAATATATTTCAATACTTTTACGCTTACGCTAACGGACTGCAATATGCAGTGGCGCACCCACGGGGGGGAGGGGCCCTGGTTCCCCCAAAGAAATAGAAATTGCATTATGAATATTGATTTTGCATTATACATATGTTTATCCGTTCATCTCGCCTTCCCCCCCCCCCCCCCCCCAAGAAAAAATCCTAGGTTCGCCACTGGCAATGTGAACAGAACCTTAATGAGAAACTTGTTATTGATTATGCTTATTTCTTATTAGAGCTTTTATGTTTAACAGATTCCAGTCCAAACAATAACAGACAGGGATGACTCACGCGCCCCTTCCGATTGCAGGGCGTACAGGCAAGAAAACCAGCCCATTGTACTTCTTATTATTGAACCCTTCTGTGTACCACCGCAAATGCTCTCGCGTACCACCAATTGGGAACCAGTGGTCTAGTCGTTAGGCCGCTGGCTTCGAAGTCAGGTGGTCGTGGCTTAGATTTCCAGTCCAGCATATGATAGTTACTCAAGAGTGAAAAGGAGATTGATGGATCGTTAGGAAGCATGAAAACAAACAAGCAAATATAATAATAAATTTCCCCGAAAAATTGCAGTAGTAAATGACGAAAATATATCTATGCCCAACACACACCCTCCGTTATTGAAGTGAAAAACCAATAACCAATATTTTGGAAATAACCATTTTGGAATTAACCAGTATTTTGGATATGAAAAACCAATATTTTAGATATTGACAGCAAAGGGAGAGGAGAATGTAAGGAATGGTATTCAAAAGAGGAAATTGCCCAAAATTGTTGGTGTATCATGAGACACAGTATCAGAGATCATGACACGGTACCCGAATGAACAAGGTGTTGCATCTAAATCCGAATGAACAAGGTATTGCAATCAGCAAGGCGTCCAAAAACGCGTGGACGCAACACGCAGATGTCAGTGAGGGGAAAGCGGAATTTGATAAGGATGTATGATGAAAATCTGACTACAGTGCAGAAAATAAGAGCAGAGGTAAATGTGAGGTTTCAGTTATAATATTTCGTCGGAAACTACATAAAGATGGTATTTCTGGCCGTACTGCAATCCAGAAGCCACTCATTACTGACAAACATTGCAAGAAGATGTGTGTCATATGGTGTCAAGAACAAAATAGCTGGATTTCAAATGATTGGCAACATGTCATCTGGACAGATGAATTTAACTTCATATTGTTTCCACTTTTAGAGTACATGTTAGACAAACACTTTCCGAAGAATATCGTTCCGACAGCTTGTGGCCAACTGTCAGGCATGCGGTACACAGAGAAAAAAAAGTTGGTCGGTGAACTCACTTTGCTGGGTTGAAATCCACTGCACAGGGGAACTCGCTTTTGGTGAGTCGAACAACCCACATTGGAAAGTGGGTCCTACAACCCACTTTCGAAATCGGGTACATTTACCTGCCTTTGTGAGTTTAAAAACTCTTTGAATGAGTTAATTAAAGCGAGTTGTGTATTGAGCCTATATATATATATATATATATATATATAATTTTTAATATATATATATATACACACACATTTAATTATTTTTTTAATATTATAAGACACAGATCATTTAAAGCTTTGGTAATAATTCCTAGTTACTGCATTATGTATCTTAGTTTGAAGCAAGTGATTTATAATTTTATTCCAGACACCTTTATTTGATACTTGCCATCCTGAGAACTATAAATTATATAAAGATGACATTGTTTGCGGTGAATTAAAATGAATAAAATTAGCACTTCTTTAATCTATTGAACATTAAAAATATTATCATTAAAAGTTATAAAGCATACTTCACAACTAGTAATAAATACTTACACTTTAAAAAAATTCTTTTTATCTTTATCTTTTGCAGTACATTAGCCTTTATGTTTAAAAGAATTTTCCAAAATGCCTAGTCTGAAAGTGTTTGCATCGAATTTTTTAAATGAAATTTTGTTACCCAAATTAGATAATCATTTAAATTTTATACAGCTAAAATGACAACTCAGAACAATAACATTAGTTTGTAAAATAAACAAACTTCAAATTATGTTTTTAATATTAGATAAGAAAAATTGCCACCTTACTTTATACATGACATGAAAATTTTCAAAAACAATCTCCCCTCCCCCTCCCTATTCTGCATGAATATTAATTCAATTTGAATTTTCCAGCTACCTTATTATCATTACAGAATTCCTTCTGTTTTAAGGTGTTTATATAAAGCTAAAATGTATCAAATCTTTAGGAGAATAAATTAGTTTATAAACTGACAATTATTAGTATAAGAGGAAAAGAATTCGTAGAATTTTGAATTAGTTATCTAGATAGATCATCATCTGTTACAAGATATTTCTTTTATTTCCTACTCTCTTATTTACATATTCACAAACACACACTTCCACACATAAATGCAATGTGTAGATGAATTTTAAAAACCTGATTTCACCCTCTAGTTTATCCATTTTTCTGAATTCGACCATGTCAAATGAGTTTATCATTAAATGTTATCGCCAGATGGTATCATCTGTAGATTTGGATTTTAGAATGAACTTGGACTTTCAAACACAACTTATATGTACACACAAATAGATATACCTAAGTATACTACTCGTAGCATTGCATGAAACAAACTGCATGCTTTTACTTTTTTTCAGTGGTTCTAAGTTTTTTTAAAATATTGATGAGTTATTAATAAAAGTTGTAGGAAGCGCATAACAGGAACACACAGCTCATTAACATCTGTAAAATAAGTTGTCAACCTTATTTTTTATAGTGGATATTTAGAAGCTGTGTGTTCCTGTTATATCAGTAGATGTCAAAAATTACTTTTAGAAATCGTATTCTTGTTTTTTTTAATCATAAAAATATATTTATTCATTAAAATTGCATTTAATTAAGAGTTTTCTATGATGAGATTTTTATGTAATGTAAAAATAATTTTAATACATAATGTTTAGATTTTACATACATGTACGCACACACACACACACACACAAGCACATGGAAGATTTGCGACAAGAAAAACCTAATATGATATGCTCAACCATATACAGCTATAATTCATATATGAGTTATATGTTAAACATGCAATAGCTTACGCGATTGTCGCAACTTTAGCCTTACACAACAATTTCAAATTTAAACAAATAGCAAATCTTCCGTTACAAATCCTCACATTTCTATTGTGTTGAAGTATGCTCTATAATTCGGATTTACATGAAGGATTTTGCATATATTTTAATGTTCAAAAGATTAAAAATGTACTTACATGCACTATAACACGCGGACACTCCGTTTTGTCGACAAGCGCCATTTTTCCTATTTCCCCAGCCAAAAAGCTACTAATTGCTTCAAAGTACAGCTTTCGACCCGCTTCCGAAGAAAATCTCCCGCAGCGCGAGCCAGGAAAACGGGAAAATCTCATCAACCCGCAAACAAGATATTCAGCTCGCTTTGGGGTGAGGCGGTGAACGCATTAGATAGGTCAGTCGACCCATTTTATTTTCAACCCACATAAAGTGTGTCTGCAAACCTGGAACTTTCGAAAACTGACCGGCTTTTTTTTCTCTGTGTAGCTTTCGGAGGTTGTCGGGTTCTGTCTCATGGTGATCTTAAATTGTTCTTTAGCCTCTTGTGACATCGTAAGTCTACGAAATCGTTCTGGATGACCAAATGCCTCCTATGGTTTAGCCGTTATCGCATAACGATAGTCCGTGTTTCCACGACAACAACTCTTCCGTGAATCTCAAATTCTTGAGACTGATTTCTTAAGAATCTCCTGATGCAAAGAAGAGACCAACAATTCGGTCGTGCTGCAAACCATACCACAACACAGACAACTAACCACACTACAGGCATTCTTTTTATATATGCTCTAGAACAGATATGCCCTAAGACATGATGTGATCTTTTGAGCCCTAAATCTGCTCAATAGGGTGACTGATTTCTTCAAAAACTTAAAAAACGTGATTTATCTAAAGAAATATCGATTCAATAATTCGGAATAACACCTCAAAAAGCAAATCTATATAGTTAATTTTTTTGTAAGTGATTGCTTGTAAATTTAGGGGAAATAATGTCTAATGGAAGAAGTCAGGCATTAGAATACGTTTGCCGGGTTTGAAATACGTGCAATAAAATTTCAAATGCAACAAATTTACTTTACGTAGGCTCGAAGAGTTACGTCAAGATAGGAGCAAGTCTCAGTTTGGCTTGTCACTTGCTCTCACGGAAATCCTCAGGACGTTGATCCGGCATCTCTCCTTTCGTCTGGTTTATCCAGCAGTTTTCTTGAGCCAGAAAGATCATGATGCTGTAGCCGAGTACTGTTCTAATTTGGACGCGGACGTGAAAAACCTGTGCCGCACCTTCAACATCCTGCTACGAGCCATTCGACGAATTCCACACCAAAGCCTTGAGTACATCATAAGAGACAGTGATGACCGCAACGCTATCTTATTGATACCCAGTCGGGACGTTATGACCCACTGCACCGTCCAGACCATGATACCGAAGCTCTTCAAGAGATATGAATCTCCAGAGGAACTGAAGCACTGTTGCAGGTCAGATTTTACAAAATTTTGTCTGTTGATGCAAAAGTTGTGCATGAGGTTCCTACACAGGGCTTTTAAATGGCGTTTTGTTCACTTTGGTAGAGGGAACTTTATGAATCATAAAAAATACTTGGAGTCCTACAGCAAACTATTCCAAAATTCGAAGAAAAAAAATGTGACGGCTTCTAGGTTCCCGAAGAATAAAGGAAGCAGACAAACATGACTTATACAGAGCAGAAGAGTCGATTGTAAATCTGGCCTTCTAATTAAGATATGCATCATAAATAGGTTGTGGAGCTTGTAGTTGCTTTCTCTCTCTCTCTGTATATATATATATATATATATATATATATATATATATAGGGGAGATCCGTGTAATATGGACCCCCTATGCAAGAATGCTCATAAAACTTAAATTATTAAAAAAACAAGATTAAATTTGCTGGCTGCTCGTTACAATTGTATAGCTGCATGGTTCAAACTTGACACTCAGAGTAGTTAAGTACTCTGGTAACTATTAATAATTGCAGGAAATAGTTTTTTTAATTTCGTGTCAGTGGTCCATACCACACATTCGTTCGTGTAATATGGACCGAGTGGTTCGTATTACACAAGAATAAAACGTATGATATAGAATGAAAGACCATAAAAGCTGTGCTTTTAGTAAATTTATTTCAAGTACAGCAATCATCACAGTAATAGTGTATTGGGTTGGTTATGTTGGCGCAAGCTTCATGCACCCATGAGCAGTATTTCCCGCATCTGATCCAGTCTTTCTCCGTACTCTCCCTGCAGAATGCGCAGAAAGTAAACGGTTCGGTAACTTGATTCGCAGCTGTCCCCTGGCCGGAGGTTCCTGGGGATATCCCCTACTGAGACCCTTGGAGCTGCCGGGCGTTTTCGCTCTGTCGTCGTCTTCTGTGCAAACGTCTCTTTTTGAGTTTTCTTTGTCATTCTCTCCTCTTTCCGACGCTGTTGGAAGTCCAGCTTTGGTCGCTTCTTTTTTTTGCTTTTCTGCAACGACATTCTAACGGAATGAAGTCATGACAATGGCCTCTGAAGCGTTCCCCTTTCTCTTTCTTAGGCTTCTTTGTACGCAATGAGGAAGGGGACTGATGTCTTTCACTGAGAACATTTTATAACTAACGGGAACCGGGATGTTCTCCTGGACTACATCTTCTGAAGTTGGCTCTTCGGAAACAGACGTGTTCTGTTGGATTGTAGCGTCAAATGTTGGGTCGATGGGACCTACATTTTCTGGCAAGTGGTCATTGGTCTCGTCTTCTGATGTGACTTGTGGTGGGGCTTTATCAGAAACTTCGGATGGAGCGAAGTCGAAATCGTGAAATACATAACGATGGACAGGCCAAATCCCACCTGCATGGAAACGATTGCTACCGTGCCTAAGCCTTCCCGATCAGTTCACACACTTGGAATTGTGAAACGGCCCATCCAGCATGTTCCATCATCCACTTGTCCATCTCTTGGGAATAGTAGACGCTTATTGTACGAAAGAAAGTGAGGTCTAAAGGCTGTATTCGATGAATAGTATGAGAAGGAAGTGATAGCATGATCACCCCTGCTTCTCTGGCCAATTCTATAGCCTCGAGATTTTGAGCGTGGGACACATGTCTGTCGAGAATTAACAAAAATTTCCTGTTCTTGTCAGGTTTAGGGAAATTAACGAAATGTTTCATCCATTCACAGAAGAACTCGATCGTCATCCAACGATCATCCTTTTCCCTAGCATTTGAAAAGAGTTCCTGGCTGAGTTCCTGCTTCCAGCTTCGGCTTCCATCGCTTACGGGGAAACACCGCCATTGGTGGGATGAAGTGACTAGCAGCACTCATTGTGCAGTCAAATGTGACGTTCTTTCCCTTTTATGCAGATGTTATCGATCCAACTTGTGACTTCCCTTTCTTCACCAAGATCTTTCCAGGTTTCTGAACTGCAGCCAACCCCTTCTCCCCTGTGTTGTAAATTCGATCCGGTGTGAAGCCATGCTTGTCAATTAGCTTCTCTAGCAGATCAAAGAATGCGTAAACTCTCTGTTTATTGAAACCTGAGGTTCTTGCTAATGAAGTCAGTTCCGGAGTACGAAAGGAAACCTCTCGGTGTCTCTTCAAAAAGCCCGCTAACCACTCTTTTCCTGCTTCTTGTTTTTCTTTGTTGAAGCGATGTGGAATGGTGTTTAATTGTCCCAATTTGGAATGCAAGTTTCCGGAGACTTTGGGTAGACTATCCATAGAACCTTGCTTCCATATCTAGAACGTGCTGCACTAGCTGGTCTTCGATTTCATCCGGAAGATCGGCTTGTCTTCCCAATTTCTTTTATCCAATAGTGACTTCGTTCGCATTGTCCAGATGACGCTAAAGTTGCCTTAGGGATGTGGTAAGCTTTTGCAGCTGCATTTAACCCGGACATCTTCTCTCGTACAGCATTCATCGCCGATTCCAAGTCGGCAACTGTCCAGTTTCCGCGCGTTTCTTTTGATTTTCTTACAGCTCGTGTAGTCATGCTAAAGCAAAAAATAAACCAAAAACAAAACATAACAAGAAATTGATTAAAAAGAGTTTTAAAAACAAGCTTTCATTACAATGCACTAAACAATAGTAATACTGTAGGTATGTGAAGTTTCAAGATTTGTTTTGGATTGGTTTATGAGGTATGGTGATTTTAAAATTTGCCCCTCTTTATGGGTCGAATTTTGAAAAATTTAAGTCATACAATTTTTACAATTGGAATTACATTAAGTATTCAAACATTAAGTATTACATTAAGTATTAAGCAAGCCCTAATTTGTGTTTTTCATTTAATGTATTAAATAAAACAAGCTTCAGGTTAATAGTAATATGTTTAACAACATATATTTGTTTACAACGTGTAATATGGACCAGTGGTCCATATTACACAACAGCGCATGGTTCATAATACACGCATGGACAGAGCAACGTTGTTTCTAATCACATATCGCTATACAAAATGGCGCGCATAAAACACATGTAGGGATTGTTAAGAAAATAAGTACATTTGCTACTATTAACGTGAAAATTATATTAAAATTACCTAACAGAAGAAAGTAATATATTCATTTTAACATACCTGTTACATCAATGACCATATAAACCAAAAACACAATTTCATAATCGTCCAAATGAAGGTACACATGTACAAGTCACCTCCTGCTTTGGATAAGAAAAATATTCACTACAGACAATGGGATGGTTCTGCCATCTAGTGGTGAACAAATAAACTTCCACATGGTCCATATTACCCGATGGTCCATAATACACGAATATCCCCTATATATATATATATATATGCTGACTAGTGATCTCTAAATGCAAAGAAAAAGTTGTTGAGGATATGCCAAGCTAGAAGTTTTCAGTAAATTATTTACACCAACCCTACGAAAGTCGATGGGTGAATGTCCCAAATATTGCCCCTGTGCCTAATATCGCCTACTCGTGTTTCCAAAGTACAATTCGCGCTATGTATGAGAAAATGCAGTAACTCCTTAGCTCTGGGTTCATACTAACAGCAGCACAAGCGATAACGCTCTTATCACCAACAACATCAACTATATGGCGTCTGAAGTTGTTTTGGCTGTTGTCTTCGTATATTTTGGCTCCAAAGAATCCAGTGAATGAGCAGGTAGGCGCATCTAAATTCTAATTTTGCTTATACCATTTTAAAGTGCATTAAACAGATAATCCAGAGGTGCTATTATTTTTGAAAAAAAAACTGGGTTTTAAACTTTGTTCTTATCGTGTTTCTGTTGACTGTGTTGCGTTCCTAATATTGCCTACCAGGCGATATTCGGAACAGCTACTTTAATTAAAAACTAAGTATTGCATTCTTATTTCCTTATTAATTTAATTTATTTTATTACACTTTCCGTTCTTTTTTGTTGGAGGCCTCTTGTCTAAGATGCCAAAGGAAATTTAAGAATAGACAGACATGGAGTACGTCGAGTCTGCAGGCCGCATGTCATGCTGTTCTGGAAAAAAGAAAGGGGAACGTTAAAGGCTTCCAAACAGTTTGACGTTCAAAGATCTACGATTCGTGAGTATATTAAAAAGGATATGAATGAGAAAAACGATGGAACTGCGGAGGTTAGAATAGTGGTGAGAAAGAAACTCGGGAGAAAACCTGTACCGACGGATGATTTAGAAAAGGAGCTAGTTAACTACTACAAGGAAATGGAATCCAAATTTATTTTGGTTTGATTCGAAACGATGTTAAGCAGATGGTCTACCAACTTGCCTTGAGAAACAATATTCTCCATCCCTTCTCTGAAAAAACAAACTCAGCTAGTCGAAAGTGACTGAATTTGTTTTTGAAAAGGAACGCTTCCCAATTGACAATCAGAACTCCACAGTCATTGTCAAAAGCCAGAATCCTAGGGTTCACTGAAGAAAACGAGAAATCTTTCTTCACAATTCTTAAAGCAGAACTTGGGAAAATTAAGTTCCACCCTACCAGAACTTTTAATGTTGACGAAACGGGCATTACTAGTGTCCAAAGTAAAAATGTACAGGTGATTTGCTCGAAAGGGAAATCAGTTGTATACAAATGTCATTGGCAGAGAGAGGAAGCTGTGGTCAGGAGTGGCTCATGTGTAACTCTTGCTTTCAGTGAAACCACAAATATAGTGATGCAGCCAATGGAGAGCGCAGGAAATATAATGTTCCTTCTGTTTGAATGATTAAGTGGCCAAAATAGGTTTAAATTATTGGTATTACTGCTGTTTAACTTTTTTCACAATAGATTTTCTGTTTGTTCTGTTTCTTTAGTTGAGTTTTTCTTCTTCTTTTTTTCCTCTTCCTCTCCCCCCTTCCACCCCCATACAACTCCAGCATTCAATCTTGCTCAAAGGGCTTTGCTAGCAAAACCTTTTAACAAGTGCTCCTAATTTCGCCTGGTAGGCGGTAATAGGAAGAGAGGTAGGCGATATTGGGAACCGCCCTGGGGTTCACTGGAAATTTCAGTTTTTTCAATTGAGCTACATAACTTAAACTGGCACTGGTTTTGGATCTGGTTGATCTCAGAATACCAAAGGAAATAGTTCTTAGTGAAATTATTTGAGTTTCCAGCAAAATTAGAAACTAAAAAATGGATGAAATGTCGATAAAAAGTTAGAGCAAGCGATATTTGGGACATCTACCCTAACCTCGCTAGCCTGTAAACCGAAACAAAGTCATGGAGGTTAATGAATAATCACAATTACACTAGACGAGGAAAATTGGATAAAAGTTTTAATATGACCGCTATAGAAGATTGTAGAAACTTACAAAAAGTTCGGGTTCCATGACACAGTAGAATATTGGAAGTCGAACATTTCTGATTACGCTGAATTTCAGTCATCGTAAAGCAAGAAGGCGAACGATTATCTCCTCTTACAAATGGATGTCTGCACGATACTCATGATAGAGTTAGAACTCCAAAGGTAGTTGAAAATATGTAATATAGATCATAGGCGTAGCGTCTGAGAGGGGGTGCCCCCCCCCCAACTTAACAAGAAATAAATTAAAACGTTATTAGAAATTTAGTTAAAATCGGAAAATTGTAGAAAAATTTTAAGAAATTTGGTTTTTTCCGCTTTTTGAAACTCTGAAACTGAAGATTCCGATTATGTCTTTAGCCTTAACATAGTTTTTAACAATCATATGATCCATAGCAAAAATTCGATTATATATTTTTTTTCATTTTATTTATATTATATTTAATTTTCTTATTGTATAACTTTTGGATACTACTCAAACATCAATTCTATTGTTATTCAATTAAAAAAAATCATAATATTTCATATTTTAAGGACTGTTCCTCAGGACAGTCAATGCGCTGAGGAGGGCACTAACTGAATTCATTTCGAGCCCCCCCCCCCGCCCCCGCCAACCCAAAAAAAAGTAAGATGCACGCTACGCCTATGATATAATTCCCATTATGATTCAAGAACGAACGAATAATCTAATTTAATATTAATGCTAATAATATTGTTCTGCTATAAACACTTCCTAGAGTTAGAATAAAAAGAAAGTAAAATGCTGACCTGTAGAGGATAAAAATTGCACTATTTTCGTTAAAACAAGATTGCTATTGACCCTTATCTGTTTTATCATTGTGTATAACATGTATATACCAGGGGTCCCCAAAGTGGTCGATATCGACCCCAAGGGGTCGATGAATACACGAGGGTCGAAAGGGGGTCGATGAATACACGAGGGTTGAAAGCGGGTAGATAAATACTAAAGAGGATCAATTAAATTGTCTAGGAAAAAAATAGAATATTCCAATAAAAATTCGAAATACGTATATTATCAACTACTGACTCTCCTAGTTATAGCTTGAGTTTTGCCTTAGCCTACGCTGCTTACAGCATGTCTAATTTCACGCTTCTGGCAACGGTACTAGTATTGATGTGGAAAGAACTTTGATCTCTGAGCTCCAGCATTGTAAGTTTGCTATTCAACTTGAGGAATTAACTTTCGGAAGTTCAAATATTCTCATGGCTTATGTTAGGTTTCATAGCCCTTCCCTGAATGAAACTGTTGATGAATTTCTATTTGCTAAATATCTTGAAACTGATTCAAAAGGTGAGACAATTTTTTTATGTTTGCAAGATTATTTGAACAAGCACAGCCTTCCTTTCGGGAATATTAGTGCAGTAGCTACTGACGGTGCACCTGCTATGGTAGGTCGTTAGAGGATTTCTCGTTTTTCTGAAGGAAAAGGTTACTAAAGTACATACTATTCCCCGTGTCCTACACAGGCAGCATCTTGTAGCCAAAAAAGCTAAGTGGCGAACTCCATAATAGTCTAAAAGTGTGCATCAGGTCAATTAATGAAATTAAAGTTCATTCTCTCAATTCCCGACTGTTTGCGAAGTTATGTGAAGAAAATGATGAAACTTTCCAACAATTACTTTTGCACACTGAGGTAAAATGGTTGTCAAGAGGTGATAGTTTGCAGAGTAGGGTGGGTCGATTTTTACTTTTTTTAAAAATCGAAATCGCCTGTGGTGGGAAAATCTGTGTATTTCTATCAAATGTTTGTAAATTTTTTTTTTGAAATTAAAATATATTTAGGCCCTTGTAGTTTTTCCAAAAACGTAAAAAAAAAAGCAATTTTTATTTATTTTTAAATTTTTTTAGTTCCAAAAATTTTAACCGCCTGTAGTGGAAATTGCTGCATAGCAAAACCCTTTGTTTGTGAAAATTTTTTTAAAAATTAAAATATATTTAGGCCCCCCGCCCGACCCTTGAAGTTTCTCCAAAAACGTAAAAAAAGTATTTTTTGTTTATTTTTTAATTTTTTACATACCAAAAATTTTAACCTCCTGTAGTGGAAATTGTTACATAGCAAGTCCCTTTGTTTGTGAAAAAAATTATTTTGATATTGTATCATATTTAAAGTCCCCGCTAGGCCAGCGAAATTTGTTTTGAATTTCACCGATAGATGGTGTGATTGTACCGCGCAGTTTCATAAAAAGTTTCATGAAAAAAGTTTCATAAAAAAGTTTCATGAAAAAAGTTTCATAAAAAAGTTTCATAAAAAATTCATGAATATAAAGAAGTCTACTGGAAAGCAAGTAAAGCTGCAAAAATTAAATTAAGAAGGTTTCAAAATGATGCAAAATCTACAATGTTTGATATCTCAACATGTAAGTGTCATGAATTTTCATTGTGCACATGTGAGAAGTCAAGAAAAGTGCCGGTTTGGGAACAAGAATTTTTGAAGGACCAGAGATCTTGGACGAAATGTATATGTGGAATTTGGATGCTAAAATCACTAGGGTGCTAAAACTTAGAGTGGCAAGGAAAGCAATGGATGCTGAACGTGTGAATAAGCAAAAATCTGAAACTGAGATAAATAACCAACCTCAACAATGTGAAAATATTATGGATGGTAGCTCTACTTTTGAAAGGGAAGATTATTTTTATTTTGATGAGGATTTTAAGCAAGTTGCTACATCTACAAAAGAAGTGAGCAGCTCCAAAAGTGTATGCAAAAGTTTGGTTTCTCACTAAAAGTGAGCCTTCATGCACAGCTGGTACACAGAATCTTTGGGAAGTTATACACTACTCAAGATATCTGAGCGATGAGCTGAAATTAGTAGTGGATCCTGTAATGCAAATGAATGATTTTATGGTCACTCAGAAAACCTGCTGATTGCCATGATCAACGACAAACGATCCTATGTGAGGAAATTAGGCTTCAGAAGAATCATGAAGGCCCGAACACTTCCCAATGAAACAACTTGTAATTTTGTCATTCTGCCTCTCAAATTTCACGCAAACGACTGTGCAGAACTGATCAATTAGAAGAAATGTTCAATTACAGAACCTCCACTGACTAAACATATACCCACTGCAGAAATTGAGAAAATGGCTGAAATGGGTGGCTTTATTGAAAGTAAGCTGTGGACTCTCCCATGCCGTACACAAGATGTCGAAAGGGCAGTCAAGATAGTGTCAGAGGCATCCTTATCTGGCTGTGGAACAAAAAGTCGCGATGGCTTTATACATACAACGCTGGCGTCTCGAAAGCTGATGCCAAACTTCGAAAATAAGGCAAAATATAAAGTGTAAGATTGCTATATCACTAAACAGGAAAACAAATGCGCCCATATTTGGTTTTGCGGGAGGAATTTGAATGCAGCTACCTCCTAGTGGTGAATTCTGGGTTATTCTGCCATAATTTTGACAAAATAAGCAAAGAGCTGTGTTAACCCTTTGACACAGATGGAACATTGAGTTTAATAATGACTTTAATTTTTAAAATATGTGTAAGGTATACACAAGATTCGATTCACAAGAATCGAACTTTTGAGTGAATTAAAGAAGCTGCTTTAGATATGCTAATTTCGGCATACGCGCTTAGTATAAATACCACGCAGCGTCATTAATGAAAAGGGGAGGTTGTTAAGGTTGAAAAAGGTGTTATCCTGCGCTAGTGCTTAGCGGGCCAGAAGTTTACGTGGCAGTACTGCTGGTTTGACTTACTGTTCGTGAGTATAAAAATATATTGTTCTTGAAAGCTGTGTTTATACATTCCGTACAAGTAGTACGCATGCTTATTGCTGTAAAAGCCAATTATATGTGCAACGAATTCAATAAACATTGTTTCATGTATAAACTGTGTTTGCTTCAAATTCAAATAGAGTGCCACTTCAAATTATATACACCCAAGTCTGGATAGAAGTAAGCATAGAATCTCTATACTGGCGCCCGAAAATATATATACCCTGGTAGTTAGCGTTAAATTTGTAACGAACAACATAATTGAAATTAAAAACTGTGTACTGTGTACGTATATTGATAAAATTGTTGCAAGTACTTATATACTATTTAAAAAATGAGTGTTGTAGAACAAAATCCTGCTGGAAATTTTCCTCGGGTAATTATGGTTCAGCAAACTGCGCCATTCGAAGCCACCTTCAATGGCGGCCCCTCAAGCCAATTCCTAAAGAAAATTGAGCATTACTTTCAGCAACAATGCACCCCAGAGGGGGATAAACTTAAAATTGCTCTAGCCGCTTTAAGAGGTAGTGCATATCAGTGGTACACGTGTATGAAAAGCAGTAATCTGATTTTTGACTATTCGTCATTCAAGCAACAGTTTCTTACCGTTTTTCCAAAGACCTTTAATCAAAGTGAAATTGAAGCGGAAATTTATTCGCTAAGGCAACGTGAAGGTCAGTCTGCATTAGATTTTGCTACGGAAAAGATTTCCAAGTGTGAGGAATATTTAGAAGGGGTAACGGAAGCGGTAATCTTAAAAATAGTTATCCAACGTTTGAAGCCAAGTGTTCAAGATTTTTTAGATAATTAAACAATTACAAGCAAGGTTACCCTCCTTCAAGCTTTAGCTAAACATTACAATAGGCATTTCTTCGCTACCCCCTATCTTAATTCAGGTACGAGAGATTTTATACACCCCAGCCAAAATTTTTCGCGAGTTTCAAATCGACATCGTGGACGGCATGATAGTAAAGCCCAACGTTATAGTAACATTAGTGCGCTTACATTAAAAAATGTGCAACTACCTTATGTGCACTTGCAAATTGATTCAATTCCCATAACAACTTTACTTGATTCCGGCAGCGAAAGGTCGTACATGTCAGAAAAGTACTTCAAATCGCATTACGACATCAAGCGCTTAAACACACATAATAAATTACGAACACTTTCAGCTCAAGGGGAAGAATGTCAAATATTAGGCTCATTATTGACACACATTAGTATACAATCCCAAAAAAACGACCTTGTTTTTCCTGTAATGCGAAATATGCAACTGGAGGTTATCCTAGGGATTGATTTTTGCTACTCGTGTAATGTAGCACTAAATTTCAAGCAGAATTCTATCTCGGTGCAGATGCACCAACAGTCCAAAGAATCTGTGCTGCCCGTTCCGGTTGACTTGTCGAAAACGGACTTAAAAGAAAACGAAAAAGTTCGCTTACAGACTACTTTAAACAAATTTGCCGAGGTATTTTCAGACAAGCCAGGTATTACTCACGTTACAACTCACAAAATTGATACGGGAGACAGTCCCACAATTCGTGCCCGCCCATATAGGTACGATACAAACAAGCAGAATGTTATAGACATTCATATTGATAAAATGCTTCGCCAAAATATTATTTCGCCGGTCGATAGTCCGTGGGCAAGTCCGGTTGTGTTATGTCGAAAAAAAGGCAACTTGCCTATTACTGATCCCGAAGCCTGGAGATTTGCAGTTGATTACAGGGGGCTGAATAAAGTAACAAAATTCTCTACATATCCTATGCCAATAATTGAGGATATTCTTCATAGTTTAAAGTCATTTAAATACATGACTACTTTAGATTTAACATCCGGGTTTTTCCAAGTACCTATGGCGGCTGAAGACGTTAAAAAAACGGCGTTTATAACAAAAAAAGGCACTTTTGCGTTTCGTCGCATGCCCTTTGGACTCAATGGGGCACCTGGCACATTCCAAAAACTTATGGATATAGTACTAAGGCCTGTTTTAGGAAAGAACGTTGCCGTATACCTCGACGACATAATTATTACGGGGGAAACTTTAACCGAGCACTTAGCTCTTTTACAGGAAGTGCTCTCTCTGATAAAACAGGCTGGCTTAACAATAAATACAAAAAAGTGTCAGTTCGTCCGCAAAGAACTACCGTATTTAGGATTCAAAATTACGCGTCAGGGCGTTCAAACGGATTCATCTAAAATCGACGCTGTAAAAGCGTTTAAAATCCCACAAACGGGAAAACAACTTTCGTCGTTTCTTGGTCTTTGCTCATATTACCGCACATTTATACCTGCATTCTCGGAAGTCGCCGAACCGCTTTACAAATTGCGAAAGAAACGCACTAAATTTACGTGGAGTTCTGAAGCCCAGAACGCCTTCCAAACATTAAAGCAGAAATTGATCCAAGCTCCGGTACTACGCCATCCAGATCACAAGCTACAATTCGTAGTGCAAACGGATGCTTCTAATGTCGGAATCGGCGCTGTACTAATGCAGGAAAACCAACCTATCGCTTTCACATCGCGAACTTTAAATTCCGCAGAACGAAACTATACAACCACTGAAAGGGAATGTTTGACTATTGTCGTAGCACTCAAAAAATTTCGCTGTTATTTCTCAGAACAGACGGTTCGGGTTATAACTGACCATGCTGCTTTAACCCGATTATACTCGGGCAAAAATTTTACGCCTCGTGTCATTCGCTGAGCATTAAAGATCCAGGAATACAACTTAATCATTGAGCATCGTCCGGGGAAAGGAAATCTAGTAGCGGATGCTTTAAGCAGAGACCCAGAGGGGGAGTCGATAACTCAATGTGAAATGCTCACTTCTATTGTGCTAGATAATAAAACGCAGTTAAAAGAAGAACTTCGTAAAGACCTGGAATTCGGAGATATAGTTAAATACCTAGAAAACCCCGAACAATTTTCCGGAGTTAATTTGCATGCTATACAGGGTAGAGCACAGAACTATGAACTAGTCGATGATCTCCTTTTTTACAAATCATCCACAAATCGGAATGGTGAAATTCGTCCCGTCATTCCATGTTCAATGAGAACACACATTCTACATACTCTTCACGATTTACCTACAGCCGGCCATATGGGTATTCGAAAAACTTTTTCTCGACTTAATGAGGTGGTTTACTGGCCCCAAATGAGGAAGTGGGTCACCCAGTACGTTCAAAGCTGCGACACTTGTCAGCGTACTAACTACACAAATTACCGCCCCGCGGGTTTTTTACAAAGTATCGTGGCCACGTTCCCTAATGAAATCGTAGGGATAGATTTATTAGGCCCATATCCCCGTAGTGCAAGTGGAAAATACAGGTTCTTGCTCGTAATAGTCGACCATTTTTCAAAATGGACCGAAATTATACCCCTGCGTAGAGCCTCTGCCAAAGCAGTTGCTGATGCATTTACACATAATTATGTTTTGCGATATGGTGCACCTGTAAAAATTATTAGCGATAACGGTGTTCAGTTTGTCAGCGAAGTTTTCACGGACCTGTGTCGCAGGCTTCAAATAAAACATGCAAAAATGGTCACTTATAGACCACAGTCGAATATTGCGGAGCGGGTAAATCGCAATGTAGTTGAAATGATTCGCGCATTTATACAAAACAATCATAAAACATGGGATCAACATATACAGCAGTTTGCGTTTGCATTACGTTCGGCCGTCCACGACTCGACAGCCAAAACACCTGCCGAAGTTTTTCTAGGCAGAAAGATTATCACCCCTTTAGACAGTCTATTCTTCGTACCGGGGCAAGCGCCTCAATTTCAACTAGCTGATATTCAGGAGATGCTTCGCGAGGTCAAGCAAGTTAATGACCAGATGCGGAAGCAACAGAAGATATACTACGATAAAAATCGTAGGGAGGAGAAATTTGAAGTTGGGCAATGGGTTTTAAAAGCCACCCACTCACTATCTAACGCCAGTAAAGGCATAGTCGGGAAATTTTGCCCGAAATTTCAAGGTCCGTACCAAATAAAAAAGGTAGCAGGCCCAGTGGTTACCTTACAAGAAGGCCAACAGCAAGTTCCCGCAAATATAGACCAGATTAAGAGGTATATAAACCGTGCAGACTATACCCTGTTTTCAAATCAAGTGCAACAAGGTTCACAAGGTTCACAAGATGATGGACCCTCGGGGGTCACCAACGAAGACCGTCCTCCCCCTACTCACGATTCCGGTGATAACCTGCTTGAGGGAAGCAGCTCCACTCCTGCACAGGAACCCCGGTCAGGAGTTAAAAGAAAGACTCCCATGACTTCTCCATCGTCGGCGCCTGACTCTCAGCCGTTCGAACATCCACGCAAGCGGGGGAAGCAGACGCAAAGGAAACGAAAGATCTCTGCCTCCCAACAAGATCCTCCTCCCAAGAGACCTCCTGTCCATCGTCAAGCCGGACCAGCGCCTCAGGACCAACGACCTGCTGCACGAAGGATGCCCACACGGTCAACGAACCCCTTTACTAGGACTGCGACCGTCAAGAGAGGTTCCACGGATTGGACAGACTGGTGCAAGGAAGTTGCTGCATTCATAAGGAACAAGTCTTGTATCAACTTTCTTATTCTAACTCCCACCCTTT
Source organism: Dolomedes plantarius (assembly GCA_907164885.2). Classification (NCBI taxonomy): domain Eukaryota; kingdom Metazoa; phylum Arthropoda; class Arachnida; order Araneae; family Dolomedidae; genus Dolomedes; species Dolomedes plantarius. The sequence goes on from OU015492.1 coordinate 78,865,253, forward strand.
AATAAAACCGAACCAAATTGGTTTGAAATTCCCCAGTGTATATACTGTGTAAACATTTTGAGGGGAAAGGGTGAGCCACTGAAAAAAAAATACGGCATACTGTTGTTTTATAAATTTTTGAAGGGGACATGTAGTGACTAGGAAAAAAATACATACTGCACAATATACCAATTAACCACTAATGTACTAACTTCACAAATCATGACACATGTGCATTATAAATTGGGGGAGAGCAGATACAAACAGTCAAGAAATGTCATGCTGTGCAATTGTGTTGACAATTTTAACTAAAATAAGTTTTTTAGGGCGCAGTTGGCCAGCCCAGTATCCGCAACTCTGCAAATCCACTGAGTGATGGTGTCACCTGGACCCTTCGGGGTTAGTTTTGTAAAATGGTAGTGGCGTTTTTCCCCCACACAACGTGTGGAAGGTTTTTTGGCTTTGCCACCCATTATGTAAAAAGTCAGACCAGCACGCGTTTTCAATTAGTTAACTGAAGCCGTTCAGACCTCAGTTACCTAATTTTTTTTTTCGAGGGAGGCCAGTGTAAGGTATACACAAGATTCGATTCACAAGAATCGAACTTTTGAGTGAATTAAAGAAGCTGCTTTAGATATGCTAATTTCGGCATACGCGCTTAGTATAAATACCACGCAGCGTCATTAATGAAAAGGGGAGGTTGTTAAGGTTGAAAAAGGTGTTATCCTGCGCTAGTGCTTAGCGGGCCAGAAGTTTACGTGGCAGTACTGCTGGTTTGACTTACTGTTCGTGAGTATAAAAATATATTGTTCTTGAAAGCTGTGTTTATACATTCCGTACAAGTAGTACGCATGCTTATTGCTGTAAAAGCCAATTATATGTGCAACGAATTCAATAAACATTGTTTCATGTATAAACTGTGTTTGCTTCAAATTCAAATAGAGTGCCACTTCAATTTATATACACCCAAGTCTGGGTAGAAGTGAGCATAGAATCTCTATATATGTTTATTAAAAATTCTGCTTCAATGGGTTAAAATATCGAAATTTCGCCAGCCTAAAGGGGGCTTTAAATATGATATGATAGCAAAATAATTTTTTTCACAAACAAAGGGTATTGCTATGCAACAATTTCCACTACAGGCGGTTAAAATTTTTGATACGTAAAAAAATTTAAAAATAAATAAAAAATGCATTTTTTGCATTTTTGGAGAAACTTCATGGGCCGAGCTGGGCCTAAATATATTTATTTTCAAAAAAAAAAAATTCACAAACAAAGGGTATTGCTATGCAGCAATTTCCACTACAGGCAGTTAAAATTTTTGATACGTAAAAATTAAAAAATAAATAAAAAATGCCTTTTTTTACATTTTTAGAGAAACTTCAAGGGCCGGGCGGGGGGCAAAAATATATTTTAATTTCAAAAAATTTTTTTTTACAAACATTTGATAGCAATACACAGCTTTTCCCACCACAGGCGATTTCGATTTTTAAAAAAAGTAAAAAACGACCCACCCTATTGCCGAGGCTTGTTGGCTTCTATGACTCATCTGAACAGTTTCTTAGGATTGTGGATCCATCAATATGTAACGAGTTAAAACAATGCAAGAACCATCTGTTCTATTTGGCAGACCTTTATTCGAAATTTAATGAAGTACAGAAGCGTTGCAAGGAAAAAACGTTACAATTGTTCAAGCTCGAACAATCATAATGGCCTTTCGAGTGAAAATGGAGCTATTTAAATCTCACTGGCACGATCAGATTTAAAATATTTTTCAAACTTGGCAGTACTAAAAGAAAATGAAAAGATTACCGACCGTTTTGGAGATATATATTAAACATCTTGATAAATTAAGAGAAGACTTCAAAGCACGCTTGGAAGACTTCGAGAATATGCATGTTCCCGAATGGTTTGCTACACCATTTGATGTAAAAATAGATAATGAAGTTAGTGAATCTGGCTTAGAAGATGAACTGATTGAAATGTGTAAATCTCGAAGCTAAAGAGTTGCTTAAAAATAAAAACCTCAGTGAATTTTGGAGCAATAACAATATTGGCACTAAATATCCCAAGCTCAGAGCAGAAGCCGAACCTTTCTTACTTGCATTCCCAACTTCATGCATGGTTGAAGCTGGTTTTAGCCACGCGAATGCAATTTTAACAAAATAGAGGAACAGATTAAACTTGGAATTCGTGGTGATTTGCGACTAAAACTTACCAATTTTTAACCGAATATCAATAATCTTGCTGCTTCTCTTCAGATACATCCATTCCACTAATATCAACCACTTTAATACACTCACTTCCAAAAGTTAACACGGAGCGGTAAAATGCGAAAAAATGGACAAGTACTGTTTTGATTGACATGAAATGCTGCAAGTTAGTAGCTCTATGTTTATTCATGAAACAAAACAAAGAATTACAAACAGAGATAGAAAAAATATTGAATTTTCATAAATTATAAGATGACGTCATATTTGTGTCATTAACAAAATGATGTTTAAATGCAAAACAAACGACAAAAACCGACATTGATAGAGTATGTGAGCACCCCTCACCTTCATACAAAGTGTACAGAGTGTGATAATGCTTTTTACGAGGTGATCAACCACCGGAGAGTTCAGTAATCGCCATTCCTCCTGTAGGGCAGTTTCTAAATCTCTGAGAGTGGCTGGAGGTGGGAAACGTCTACATACAGCACGGCCGAGGGCATCCCAAAGATTTTCAAATGGATTAAGGTCCGGCGAGTAAGCCGGCCACTCCATACGCGTAATCCCCTCACTCTCCAGAAAGTCGTCAACGATGGAAGTTCTATGGGGACGGGCATTATCGTCCATTAAAACGAAAGAAGGACCAACTGCTGCAGCATACAGTTTCACATTGGGGTCTAGGACTTCATCTCGATACCGTACAGCCGTCAGAGAACCTCGCCTGTAGATGTGCAGGTCGGTGCGATATCCCAAAGAAATCCCTGCCCAGACCATGATGCTTCCCCCGCGGAATGAGTGATGTTTGGTGATGTTCTCTGGCCAATTGCGTGTTCCTTGTTCCCTCCTGACCCTTACACGCTTATCATCGGGTTGTAGGGGAAATCTGGACTCATCTGTGAACATAATGTTGCCCCAATCAGACACAGTCCAATTCACATGCTGGCGACACCACTTTAAACGTGCCCATATGGATGGAACGGATAAAGAAACACAAACTCGTGGTCTCCGGGTGTACAGACCATTCATGTGTAGCCTTCGACGAACAGTAGTAGCAGATATCGTCTTACCAATGGCCGCTGCAACCATAGATGTCACACGTGTGGAGGCCGATCTTCGATTCCGCTTGGCTACAACAGCAATATATCGATCTTCCGAGGGGGTCGTAACTCTTGGACGACCGGCTACAGGTCTTCGGACAACTGTTTGGCTGGTTTGGAATTGTTTCGATAATCGTGAAATGACGGAATGATGAACGCTGAAGAAAAGAGCAACATCTGTGATAGACTGTCCTATTTCAATGCGTCCGACAGCCCGCCAGCGCTCAGAATCTTCCATTCGTCTTCTGGAAGCCATAGAAACACGTCTAGCTTGAAAACAAATCGTGCGAATGTTCTAAACACCTTTCATCAGCACTTACATGCAAATCCTGTAACCCTTCACAATGCCGGCTTCTTATAAGACTGCCTGCTTTGCATATTTCTCAACGCGAAACCGTGATTGGCTGTTACCTAGCATATTTGCATACTTCCTTCTACCTTTGCAGCAAATTTCATCTTCTTTAATTCAGATTGGCTTACGGAAATTAACATTTTCCTCTCCGTGCTTAACTTTTGGAAGTGAGTGTAAAAAAGTATGTTAACATATTTTTAAGGTATTCAGTAGTAATCTCAAAATGACAGTAAGAGGTTTTTTTCATCCAATATAATTTATGTTATATTTTCAACGATAATTATGTATTTTACGTAATATGACACGTACGGTTTAAGAACTATAGGCAAATTTCCATCTATCCGTAATTTTCCTATTATTTTTTAAGATTATAATAACAGTGGAGAATATCTCCTTTTTCTGTTAATGTTATTGGGTGGATTTTATAAGATATGGGAACTATAAATTCTTTCGTTGGGTTGTTATGCAGGTCTCCCTATTGCTTTATTATCAGAAATGCAAAAAATGATTTAATGTTCTTGTTAAATACTTTATCTGGGGGTCGATAAGAATGCAAATATTCTATGAAGGGGTCGACCGGATAGAAAGTTTGGGGACCCCTGGTATATACCAAAGAAGGGAATAATATCTATATTTTTCTCGATGTAAGTGCAAAATTCCCTTTAATTTTGAGTGATAATACAAAATCTCATTTGTTCTCTAGCGTTGCTTAACTGTCAAGTAACATAAGACGATTATATAGTACAGGTGTAAGAGAATATTTCGGGAAATTTTTCTTTTCTGTAAATCTCCGTGTCTTGTATATACGGTTGGAAAATTTTTACACATGAGAGATGTTCTATGTGGCACAATGTCCAGAGTTGTACATTTCATGCCACCAAAGGCTACAGTGATCTTGTTAATTGGAGACTGGACTTTCTTTTGCTGTTATTACGGCTGTTTCAGTAGTTTTTTCACTAATTTCTGCTGCTGGAGCTTGTAATTATTCATCGCCAGCGTTACACTGTCGAGTATGCCTGTCCTTTGGATGGTTGGAGCGTGACCATGACTTCTCGCTCCGCATGATCTTTCTTCCTTAATGAGTAAAACCCATAGACGGTGCTGTTTGCGCGACGACAGCTGGCAATCATAGCAAAAGATTATCAATTTCCTCTGAGTCGTAGTACAGCCACGAAAAACCATGTTTATTTTTAAATCAGGGGTAGTTTAAATGCAACTGGTTTAAGTGGTCTTATACAGTGGGTTCTCATTGTGTCTTCACTTTCCATCGCTATCGATTTACAGATACGGTAGTAATCGAATAAGTTAAGAAGCAAATAAAATATAAAAAATTGTAAATATTTTTATCTACTTCTGGAAAGTGACGGTAAATTGGTTAATTTAGTAAAATTAGTCGGTTAAATTAGTAAAAATTGTTTTAAGTGAAAATGGTAGTTGTTAAAATACACGAATAAAATTTTATGTAAAGGTAATAAGATGCAAAGCCGGAAAAAAATTCTTATTGGGAACTTAGGTCTTCAGCCTCTCACCTGAATTAGGACCTGCCTAGGCTACCTAGAGCTGGGGAAATCTTAACCCCCCCCCCCTCTCCTCGCCTTCGAACTATAAATACTGAGAGAGTTTATCGTTACTTATACATGAAATGAAAAATATTGTTTACTAGAAGTTTGAACAATTCTTTTTGCCTCTCCAGGTGGATTATCCGGAAGCGACTGAATGAAAACTGGGAACTTCCGAACGGTATCCGAAGTCTACCAATTCCTGCTAAACTTCAGCGGTACCTTAACCTTTTAAAGGATTAAAAAAGAGAAAATTTAGGGTCTAGCAGAACTACAGTAGCCTTTACTGTTAAATGCAGATATTGCTGAATAGCAAGGAAACAATCTGCAGAAAAAAATGAAATAAAATATATATTTAAAATTTAAATTATCCTCTTCGTTTCTTTCTCGTGTAGGGTTAAATTATTCTCAACCATGTTTTCGTCACTAATTCAAGTTTCAGTTTAGATGAAACCGAATCCAGAATTTTATGTTTAGTATCTCTAAAATGATTTTATTAGATGTATATGTATAGTAGAACTTCAGGTTTACTTTTGTGGGTTATAATATTCTAAAATCTGCTGTCAATAATTAAACGGTTCTTTTTTTTAAATTTTACAGCTTGCCTCTCTATAAGAACTGTTAAAATTTATAAAACACAGCACTACAACAATGTCCTTTAAACTTTGACATTTTTATTATATTTTAAGTACAGTGCATGTATTGAGTTACATTCTAAAAGCGTACTTCATTGCTGCTCTCCCTCGCTCTTGGTGTTAACCTGCATTTTTGGAATCACAATTTAAATTTATAAGACTTACTGTAGCAGTACAATGTATTGCTTTTCTTATTTATTCGTTAACTATCCAAACAATATTAAGAGTTATAGTTAAGGGGCCTACAGATATTCGCGGTGGTTCTGCATTCGTAACCCTTAGCAATTGTGAAATACCAACTTTATATAAATACACAGTGGCGGACAAAAAGAAAACTGCATCACCTGCGAAAAATTGAAAAAAATGTGCAAATAATGTGTTTCATGTATATATTTTGTGTACAGCTCATATTGTTACTTTAAAATAATGTTGTATGCTTAATCTTAATCAAGTTTTTATCAGGATTAATAAATTATTTACACTTAATTACTCAGAAAAATGAAAAATAGTGAAAAATACAACATTTAACAAAACGTGGAACAAAGTAATTGATGCACAAATTTTGTAGTTAATGTAATTCTACATAACTACAGTCATATTGCATGTACTTAGATGTGTATACATGCATAAGGATCAAATCAAGATTTAGTAGATCCTCCACCAGCTGCCATGACAGCCTTGCAGCGATCCGGCATAGAAAATATCAACTTCTGAATATAGTCCTGGCCAATTTCGCGGAACCAAAGCCTAATAATGTGTTCCTGCAGTTTAATATTAGTAGCAGGCTTCTTAGAAGCAATTTTTGTACCCATTATATGCCAACAATTTTCAATGGGATTCAGATCAGGAATATTCCTAGGCCAAACTTTAATACTAGGCAAAACTTTAATACCAGATTTTTTCAGATAGGCCTTCACCTAATGGGTTAAATAGGGGGGAAATTGCATTTGTAATATCCGGTGGACATATGTTGTGGACATGAAAACCTGAAAATCAGGCAACAAAATAATGTCGGATATACCTTCGCGCATTTTCGTTGGGGATGATTCCTACAAAGCTCTATTACCTTGTACAGCGTCCGGAGAGGGCTCGTGGGTCGTAATTTGGTGGGGCCATCGGTTTTAGTTTAGATAATTGTCACTCACTTTTTACCTTTCACCTTAAAATAATTCGGCTGAGGCAGGAATCGAATCCAAAATCTTCTGCTTTTCAGTCGGATCTGTTAAGGCTGCTGTGTACTAACCCTACTGGATTTGCTCACCTCAATGTTTACCTATGGAGAAAATTTGTCTTCTATTTACAGCTACATAAATGCTGATAACCCAATCAAAATGGTATTTTCAGATATAGCCTGAACTTTTCTGCACCTTGAATTTCATAAATTTCGTCCACCAAAGGTTGAAGCATGTTGAAAATTGATGAGCGTTTAAAACACACTACACTAGATTTTTTCCTTGAATAATTAAAATTATAAAATTTTATTTGCATTTAACAAAAAACGAAAAATGCCCCAAAGTGTAAAATTTCTGTTTCTATTACGGTGTACAATTTAAAAAAAATCTTTAAATCCAAGTCGGCAATCATTGGACACATTTTCTCCATAGGTTAACATGGAGGTGAGCGAATCCAATACGGTTAGTACACAACAGCACGCCAGGCGCATTTCACGTGATTGACAGTTTATTTGTTTTGTTGTTGTTGAGTTTTTTGCTCTGTAAAGTTGTCGTTGCAGTGACTTCGCATTAAATAAATCTTGTCTTTAATAATTGTCAACGCCTTACTCAACATGTATGTTCACTTTGCGTCGCGGTCAGATACTTTGAAGCAAATTTATATCATACTGAATTATTTAATTAAATTATTTGCTGTATATATACTAATAATTTTGAAATCATGTTATTTCTTGATTTTTATATTTTGTTAATTTTTACCTAATTAAAATACATATACATATTAATGTTTAAATATGAAGTTTTAGTCACATGTGATTTGCCAAAAACAAGCAAGCGAGACTTTTTGTTGTTATGATGCAAAGTAAATACACCCTGTCACAAAAAATATATGCACCCAGGAGAAATTGAGGTACTATCACGAAACTTGGCAGGAATGTAGTTTGGTAAGAGATATGCAAATGATTAAAATTTCGACGCCAATGAGACAAGGGTAAGCGCGCTATGCGCATATGAGATGCGCAGCTGGGAGAGTTTAAAAGCATGACTGCTCGTGCCATAGGGTTATTCAAACAAATCTGTCGACTTGGATGGACGGTGACTAGAGATGCCTCTGAGACGTAACCGGCGACAGTACGAGCAATTGTCGGACTTTGAGAGGGGGCGTATAGTAGGCCTCAGAGAAGCAGGTTGGTCGAACAGGCGTATCGGCCGTCACCTCGGTCGGAGTGATATGGTAGTTGCTCGGTGTTGGCAATAATGGATCACGGAAGGGATAGTCTACCATTGCGGAGGGTCAGGGCTTTCCAGGAACACAAATGCGCGCGAGGATCGCGCAATCATAAGAGCGGCCACGTCCGCACCAACAACGTCGCTAGAATCGGTTCGACGCCATTTGCCACCTTCCAGACATCCGGTGGTATCAAGGGAAACCATTGGGAGACGACTGGCAGCCGCAGGTATAAGGAGCCGACGTCCATTAAGACGCCTACCACTGACCCCTCATCATAGGCAGAGTCAACTGGATTTTTGCCGACCTCGGGCAGGCTGGTATGTGACCGACTGGAGGCGTGTGATCTTCAGCGATGAATTCCGATACAGTCTCAATGCTGATGACCAGCACATACGCGTGTGGAGGCGGCCAGTCCACCGGTCCGATCCGGCATTTGTTGTCGAGAGGCATACGGCGATTACACAGGGTGTGACAGTGTGGGGAGCGATTTGTTGGGACATACTATCACCTCTAGTTGTCCTTCAACGCACTTTGACGGCACGGAGTTAGGTGGACGAGATTTTAACGCGAGTTATACTGCCTATGCTATCAAGTCGCCCAGGTGTCATTTATCAGAAAGACAACGCTCGTCCACATACTGTGCGACTCTCCCAACAATGTCTTCAAGGATATGATGTACTCCCATGGCCTGCCAGGTCACCAGACCTCTCGCCAATAGAGCACGCCTGGGACGTGTTTGGAAGGCAACTGCAGCCGTCCCGGAATACTGGTGAATTAACTGCCCAGTTGCAAAGATTATGACATGATCTTCCGCAGGAGTTATAGGTGACCTCATTGATTCGATGCCACGCCGTGTTTCGGCTTGTATAGCTGCCAGAGGTGGATTTACTACTTACTGATTTGTAGCCTTTTTCATGCCATATCTTCTTAATAAAACGGTCTGTTCTTCTGAATTTGTAATCATTTGCTTATCTACTCACAAACTACATACATGTTAAGTTTCGTGATAGTAGCTCGTTTCCTTCTGAGTGCATATATTTTTTGTGTGACAGAGTGTATATCCCCAAAATCTACAGTTCTTCCACAAAATCTACAGTTCTTTCCCAACATTCCCAACTATTCTCACCCTGTGAAATGTATCGTCACACTCCATGCTGTACTACATGTACTCCATGGTAAAGAAAACTTTTCTGACAGCATTTCATAGTGTGGCAAAGGGGACGACGGACGATCGCTTTTTGAGTTGGATGATGTTGTTCTAAAAAATGTTGTGAATTTAACATTGTATTTTATTCTCCTGTATCATTGTAAAATTATGTTGAAATAAATGTGTTGTGAAGAGAAGATTCCTATCTCCATTTACGTCATAGTTCCTTTATTTAAAAATAGTTTGACAAAATTTGCTTACCTCTTTTTTTCTATTTTTTTAAACATTGTCCTACTAAAAAAAATTGTTACTTCCAAAAAAATTTCACAAGGGGTCGTGGGATTTTTATCTGAAAAAGGTGGGTCGAAGTTCAAAACAAATTGCGCACCACTGCATTAGACTTCATGACGGAAGAATCGGTCACCTTCTTCTACACGGTGTGTAATCCCACAATGAGTTACTAGTATAACGGTTACCGTTGATTTAGCACCAAGCAATTAATATGAAGAAATAAAGAGACTTCGGTTTATAGGGTAAGATTTCTCAATATTCATATGATTCTTTTGAAACTTTCATTATTTTGTTTATTGCACTTTTTAACGTAGGATTACATTCCTCCATAACGGTCCTCCGGAAAGCAAAACGTCAGATGTCCTGCGTCGCGAGTTTTAATTTTGGCAGCGTGCCAAACCCAGTCTGTATCGCTTTGGAAAGCAGTAAACTAATAATAAAACTAAAGTAATAATTAAGCAGCAAAATGAGTCAAAATTTTGACTGACTGACACACACACACACACACACATATATATATATATATATATATAGATAGATAGATAACACATACATACATATATACATACAAGAGAGGTAAGCAACGTTAAGTAATCCTACATTAATAACCCACGGTAATTTCGTTAGAAGAGACTACCTGAAATTTGTTTTCTTTATATAAAGGGGGGGGGGCAGGGGGATCTTTGAAGGAAGCGTCGATTATTTAGAAATATTTTTATACAATTGATCTACGAGAGCATATTGAAGTTCTACGTGTTCTAAATCTAGCGAAATAATTCTATAAATCCAAAATCAAATAAAGGCAAAGGTATGTCGAATTTAGGGATATGTTTCTGTAACTGCCCTCAAACGTTATGCGATTGGAAACAACAATAAACCAAGGGACTAGATATATTAACAGCTAAATGATGCTGTTGACGAAAAATAAGAGTAATTTAGGATGGTATTCAGGTTTTTTAATTCTGTTCTAGATGGTTTTCGGACCTTTATTATCGAAAAACAACAAATTTGTAGTTTAATGAATTAAGGAACCATTTAATTTGATTAAATAAACTAAAAAATCAAGGGGAAATAATCCTTTTGCCCTTTTTCCTATTCTAATAATTTTTTACAAGCCAAACAGTTTTTATTAAATCGCCATTTGTTATGATAAGACTTCAGAAGCCGAAGCGCTGAGGAAAAATCTCCATGGTCTTTTGCCGCATTGAACTAAGTACTTTAAATTTTGCTACGGGGGGGGGGATAGAGTAATTAAAAGGTCCTATACAGATTAATTTTGAGACTCTCCCGCCCTATAGCACATTCAGAGCAAAATTTCTTATTTTTCCGCTTTTAAACTAAAATTAGTGTGTCCCCTCTTACCCCCTCTATAGGACCAGGTTTTATAGTTTTTTTGCCTGTAAGTAAATAACAGACGCTTTTTTAGTTCCACATAGAAAAAAGTTCCTCAGATTTTTTTTAGTAGAGCAATTAATGTTTTCCTACTCGTTTAGCAAATTAATGTTGTCAGTATTAATCTAAATACAATTAATGCATACATTTAATTTAAAATATTAAATAGACAGAAAATAAAATGTTTTTAATCGTAAACGTTGAATTAATCAATTGCGAACTTTTAAAAATGCAGGAAAAAAGCGTGTAATAAACATCCTTTAGAAATAAATTAATCTCTTTAACAAAAATTATGTTGTTATATATGGCTTTAATATGAGTGTATAGCGTGTAAACAATGAAAGTCAATAATCAAAGTAATTAATGTTAACAATCAAAGTAATAGTGTTAGTTTGTGTTACACAATATAGAATTGTGAAAATTTTTAAGTACTGAGAGATGTGTTAATAGAAAAAGTAAGTGTGTTAATTATAAAATGGTGGTGTTAAAATATTGATAGAGTGATTGTTAGTTGAAATGTAATGCAATGTGTTAATTTATTGTGAAATGAAATAACAGAGTAAATTGTTAATTATAAAGTAAGAGTAATTGTAATTGCAAAGCAATGTAATGTGTTAGAGTTACTGAGAAATTTGATACTCGTGTAGTAAGGTGATAATCATAAAATAAGCTGTTAATGAGTTAATAGTATAGAAATATGTCAACAGTAAAGAAATGTAAGGTGTTAACTTTTAGTGTAAGTAAAAAGAAAAAAATTCCATGTAAAGTTATTGCACTGTCCAAATATAATGTATATTGTGTATTATATATTATACCTAAAGGTAGTGTATGTTATGTATTATTATGTATTAGATGCTTTTGTATTGTTATGTTTTGATTATTATGTATTGTTTAGTGTATACCGTTTTTGTTTAATGGTGTGGTTTAATTTGGCCCACATAAATGTAGCTAATTTTTTTATACGGTTTGCTAAGTGAGCACTCCTTGTGTTAAAATTTGTGTTAAAATTTGATAAGAAATGTATAATCGAATTTAAATAAGATATAATAAGGACAAATTTATAAGTCCAGTTGGAACACGGTAAAATAGAAATTAGTTTTGAAGCTGTCGTTAGAATTGACGGTTTAAGAAATTTAAGAAATTTTTATGTTTTAGCACCTAATTAATAAATAAATTAATTAATTAATTAATGAAGGAATTAAAATTGTTGCCACTGAAATAGATTTAAAAAACAAAAAAGGGATTTGATATTAAGAATTAAATTTTTTCAAGATACAGGTCTTCGCTTTTTGAGCGGAGGATGCTCTTATATAAACGCCGCTTAAGCTCACGCTGTGGTCGGCAGAACATCTCGAATATCGCTTTATTCCGGAAATTAATCCATTCAGATCAGGCAGCCCACAACATTACAAAGGATCAGGAAACAAAACAAAACAGCAATACAAACTAGAAACCAACAATAAAAACTAGAAACAAAATAAACTAGAAAAATATACACAATCAAAAAGTTCAGTCAAAGAGAGTTCATACTGGTCCTTGCATCTTAATACAATTTGCTGATGTCTCCGTTTCTCTGGGAGATTCTGTCAAGTCCATGGCAAGTTAGGAGATGATCCGAATTCATAACGCCTGCCCTGCAGATTGGGCAAACGTTGGTTGGAAATATACCCATTTTGAACAGATGTTCTGCCAAGCAGTCGTATCCAGTCTGTAGCCTGAAATTTGCTACTCCTTCCTTGCGGGGTTTGTGGCAATACGATTTCCAACAGTCCTGAATGTTCTCCCAGGTTTTACCTTTCAATTTTTCCACCATATCAGAGTTGCTTACCTGTCTAAATTTTTCAAAAACGTGCCTTTTGAGTGTATCCGGTGTAACAGGTATAATATTTTGCTGAATGCGGGTTCCGCTTTTTGCAAGCAAAACTGCCTATTCATTGCCTTCAATAGCGACATGTGATGGAATCCATTGAAAGACAATAATTTTCTCCATGCCTCAATGAATGTTCAGGGTTTGTTGGATTTCAGCTAAGACCATAGGCTCAGAGCAGTGATTTTCCGTAACGGCTTGGATGTCAGATATAGAATCAACTAAAATAACCACTTTGGAGAACATATTGGTTTTGGTTTTTAAATTTTCGAGTGCTAAATGAATTGCGAAGATCTCGGCATCAAAATTGGACATATATAGACCGACAGGGGCACTCTGGGAAAATAGTGTACTATAGACACCAACTCCCGCTCTGTCTTGAATCCAAGACCCATCTGTATAAACTCGGGTCCATTCATCTTCCAGATATTGTTCGTTGATCATACACAACGATATTGCCTTCAAAACAGTCTCTGGAATATCTTTTTCCCCCGAATCTTGGACTGTCAGTCTATTTTCAATTTCCATATAATCAAAGGGGTTGATCAGCCTTTTCGCATTTTCCATTGGTATGTTAGCATTAAAATCTTCAAGTGTTTTTTGGCATACTTCTACTGGAGAAATTTGCGTGTTTAGACAGCTAAGTTGATGGTCCTGTAACCATTCCGCTCTGTGAGAAGACAACATTTTGATGTAAGCTCCGACCGCTTGCCTCTTAATTTCCATATAAATGAGAGAAGTATAAACTTGCATTGCAGCTATTGGAGTGGTCTTGACTGCTCCCATAATTACCATGAGAGCTTTATTCTGAGCTCTTTCCAATACGTCAATTTTCCCTTTAGAGGCAGAAATAAGGGCCTCACTTCCGTATTTAATTATGGGTCTCACATATATGCTGTAAGTCTTATTCAAGGTTTCTTGCATGCCTCCCCATTTGGCACCAGCAAGTCTTTTCATCATAGTGATTCTATCTTCAACCTTTTCCCTTGTGGCTTTCATGTGATCAGTGAAGCTTAATTTGTTGTCTAGCACCACACCGAGATATTTTGTATTATTACTTTTACATAGTACTTTGTTTTCTATAATCAAATCGAAATCCATGTTCACTTTTCTCAGAGAGAAGAATTGATACACTGTTTGGTTTTTGTTGATTAGCATGTTATTATCTTTGGACCAATATTGGAGTATTTCCAGTGCTTTATTCATTGTATCTTCTAGTCTCTGCTTTTGGTCCTGATATTTTCTAGAGTTTTTCGCTTCGGTCCATATCACCAAATCATCTGTGAACATGGAGACGTTGATGTCTTGAATCTCTTTTAACTTTGATATGATATCATTAGTGTACACGTTAAAAAGGAGAGCAACTACTAACCGCCCCTTGCGGTAAACCAACTTTACTTTGGTGATAACGAGATTCCACCTCCTTCCACCTTGTTTTAACCCATCGTTGGGTTAAGAATCTTTTTATCCAACTCAACATGTTCCCGCCTATTCCATTTGTTTGCAATTTTTAAAGAAGCTTTCCTCTCCATATCGTATCGTAAGCTCCTTGAAAGTCCACGAAGACGGCCAAAGAACTTTGTTCCAGTGTTTCTACCAGTGTTGTAGTGTCAGAACTTTGTTTCTTTGTTTAAAACCTGATTTGATCTTATGTACGTATTATCTTCATTATTGAATTGGTAGTCGACATGTTGCTTCGAAAACCCGCCTGTTTTTCACTGATTAACTCTTTTGACTCTAAGTAATATTTGAGTCTGGAGGACAACATTCTTTCAAATATCTTGGCAAGAATGGATGTCAATGAAATAGGTCTATAGGACGTTTTGTCCTCTCCTGGTTTCCCTGGTTATAGTATAGGGATTACACTAGCTTTCACCCAGTCCGTTGGGAGACTAATATTTCTACTCCAAAACGTGTTACAAATTGATAGTAGATGAGTTTTGTCATTCTTTTCTAGATGTTTAACAAACTCGGAGAAAACATTGTCAGGTCCCGGTTGTTTTCAAGTTTCTATAGCCTTGATTGTTTGATTTTGATTAATAGAGTACCTGTTGAGATAAAATTCATTAAACTTTTTGGCAATTAAACTTGGTTCTCTGACCTCTTTGTTGCCGAAAAATATAGGATGATTTACTTTTTGAGTTCTTTTATTGTTAAGATTGTTCATCAACCTATAAGACCTTTTCCCATCTACTCGATAATCCATCTTGTTGAGGAATTCGTTCCACGTTTCTCTCTTGGCCTCCAGTATTTTCCTCTTCGTGATGGTGTTCTCACGTCGCCAAGCTATTACACTTAGTCTACGTTCTTAATGGGTTTTCCCCTCGAACCTCTCAGCTTCCCGTTTGGCCCTATCTCTAATATCCTTTTGTTTGGTGAGGTCATCATTCCAAAAGGGTTCATATGATTTCATTCTTCCTCTCTGAATGTTCTTCTTAGCACATCGCAGAAGGGTCGAGGTAAAAACGGATGCTCTCTTGTGTGGAGGAGCATCATTGGCAAAGTTGCCAATTTGGTCTTCCACGTCCTTAGTAAAGTCCTTCTGGTTAGCCTTTCGAAAATTCCACATAATTTTTGTTGGACCTTTAGTGTGTTTCAATTTGGTTAAAATCGAGGTCTTTATAATTCTGTGTCCGCTACCAGGATCACCGATCACAGATTTCTTGCATTGTTCGACGATGTCCGCCGAGACAATGACCAGGTCTGGGTTGGTCGAGCTTCCAGAATAGTGAATAAAGGCTTTTGGATCATCTTTGTCGTATAATACAAGTAAAGCATTATTGTCCACAAAATCTTCGACGATATGCCCCACCTGGTTAAGGTTAGTATAACCCCAATTTGGAGATGTCGCATTAAAGTCGCCGACAATAATGGTATTTCTGTGAGGTGTCAATATACCCAGATTTAGGTTGCTGTTATTTGGAGGGCTATAGATACCATAAATTCTAAAATGGGTATTCCCACTCCAAACATTGACTTCTACAATTTCTGCAGAGTCATGATCGTTCATATCTTTTACTACTTTGAAGGATGGATTCAACTTATTCCTAATTGCGACAAGAATGTCGCTGGCAATCTGCGTGGACTTAAAAAGCCCGTATACAGTAAAGATCTTTCAAATTATATATTTTCATCTTGTCTTCCGTAATATTGGCCTCTTGGACCACCAGGATACCAACGTCCTCCACGGCAACAATCTTCTTAATTTCTGCGAACTTGGAGCGGGATAAACCTCCAGCATTCCATTGAAGAATAGAGAAACAACAATTTTCCGTCACCATTGCCCTACCGCGAACTGCCATAGCCAAAAATTTTTTACTCATTTAGCACCACCCTGGAGACACGTGTGATTTAAGGAATATCAAGGATGCGAGTAACATTGCCTCCCTTAACAAAAATTATGATGGGTATTAAATATCGTCTGATAGTCATACCTGTCTTGCTTTCAGTTTGATGGATTTATCACGGGTACTATCATAATCTAACTCTTGTTTATACAGTATCCTTTTCTACAGACATTACAGAAAGAATGTTTAAATTTGGGCCCGGGGTCAAGGACACAAAAGTATGAAAGAATGTATTTTTCATTTTCTTGGGTAATAATATAAAACTTGATAATATAAAACTTTTAGAGTAATATTACACAAACCCCATGTTTCTAATACGATTAAACGGCTAACTACAATATTTTTATATTTTATTATCAATGTGTAATCAATGTGTATCAATGTGTACCCTTCTTCCCTTCGATTTATCGTATAATAGAGTAGTAATAAAGTCTATTTTTCTCTTAAAGGAGTTTTTCTCCGATTTTCTGTGTTTAAAAGGATGTTTACATTCTTGCAAGATATCGTAATAAAATTTTGTACCGCTGTCCTGTAAGCCATTTTCATTAAATTGCCTTCAATTTGTGCCAATCAAATAATACTGAAAAAACAAATTCTTCGAAGCAAAAATTTCTGCCCCAAATTCTAATTTTTAGCCTTCAAAACGATTAAAAAGCTTTTTATAAACCCCGAAGAAAATTTATTTTAAATCCTCTCCGAGCGCAACGATATCCAAATAGAGCTATTAGAAATAGAAACGATATACAAATAGAGCTATTGATTCAGCCAGATGTTTAAATAACAGAAGAGTGTTTAACTATTGAATTAAATTTTTTGAAACAGAATTTCAATATGTTAAGTAATTTTTACATGCATACGTATCTTTATGCAAAGATACATTTTATGAAACAAATTCGTTTTGAATTGTGAGTAAATTAAAAAAAATTATCTGTCCCTTATGTACAGATTCCAGTGCGGCAGTTGAATCACGAAAAAGTAATGTTTCTTATAAAGGTAGAAATGAGGACTTAACTTTAGGAGGTACCTGAAAATTTGCAGGTTCTAAACGCACGCTTCTTGTGTCTATGCGGTAATCTGTCTCTGTTTCTACGGGTGTTTATTTATAGCCTGCCAATGCTTGTTTGATTTCGATAAATTTCTGTGCTCCTTTTTAAGTGGTACGCCAGAGCACGTGGAGAGTAAATTAAATAGAGTGGATTTGAGTAAATTTAATTATTTAAAAATTGGTAAAGCATTTATGAAATAGCGTTAGGAAAATTTTGCGATCTGTTTAAGAAAATTCTGAAAAGTCATCAGGCAAAGAGCCGTGGGTGAGATGATTGATATGATTTATACATTTTAACTCGTGAAAGAAAATATTTTGGGAGAAATGTCTTTAACGACTACTAAAGTTAGATCTGTAATAAAAACAGGCTGCAAAAAAAAGGAAAGAGAGAGCTATGATTTGATTTTTGAAAATGATTATTGCAGAGATTGAGATTTAGAGAGATGATTGCGAGTTCTCTCTCGTCGGTGGAGAGGCTTTCGAGATCTCCCTGCAATAGCTAGGAGTGCGAGCGCTGTAATTAGTATTGCATTAATACAGGCCCTGATTTTCCATTAGGCCCGGGCCTAGGGGCCCCCAAAAAATTAATTTTAAAAGGAAAAAACAAAAAATTCCCTATTCAAATATTTTCTTATTTTACCTTTTTTAATAGCAATTTTTTTATAGATCCTTTCAAATTTCATTGATTGGTTCATCATATGTATAGTTATATGCATAGTTCATCATATGTATGTTATAGTGTATATAAGGGATAAATAAGTTTTTCTGTTTGCATTGAATTGATGTTTTAATGATGAAGTTAATATGTTGCATTGCTTTTTGTTATTTGATAATGCTCTAGGCTTATACGCTTCAAATAGCCAATTCTTGGTAAAATGGTACTTTCACAATGATTTATAATTATTTTTTTTGTGTGTCAATTTTGGAAATTTTACCCTCACATCACTGTCAGGGGGCCCCCATCCCGAGTTGTGCCTATAGTCAAGAATTTTCTAAATCGGGCCCTGCATGATGATATGGGGTAGATATACCCATAGATTGTTTTCGAGCGATCTTCAGCTCTAGATGTACGAGTGCGATTTGCAGGATTATTTGCAAATAGAGTTTGCAGTCGACAATGAGGGGCGCTAGTTGATTTCGGGTAAGTCCATCCTTTATTTTGTGACAGTACTGTAGAGATAAATTATAATTATAATTTTAATTATATTAATAGGATGAGAGCCCAACTTATTATTTAAAGAATATTAAAAATTTTTAATACTTTTATACAAATGTTTATTATATTTTGTTTTACGTAAGATGTAACATGTGGTTATTTATTCATTTAATCGAAACCCTTTAATGAAATGATGTAGTAAACTAAACAATTAAATTATATTTGTAAATATTGTAAATAAATAAGTGTTAATTTTAAACATGGTCCTCATCATTTTATACATAAGAGTTGCCTTTTTTCTTCAGAGTTTACACGCTGGGCATATTCGTACCTGGGTAATTTTAATAATTTTAATAATTTTTAGTAATTTTAATACTTAATGCAAACTAAGCCCATTTCAACCCAGCACTAAGGCTTTGAGAACCCAACCTTGATGTTAGGATAAAAACACTGTACAATCACTAGATAAATAAAGCAAGATTATCCTCTCTGATGCTAGTTGAAAACAAATGACGGATATACCTTCACAGCTTAATGTTTTCAGAGCAAACAAAACTCACGCAACCATAACCTTCTCACAACGTTTGTAAACAAGAAATAATCGCTGCATTGGCATTGTATAAAAAATCTTTAAAATGTAGCAGCATTAGGTTGTTGTTTACGGTTTGGTTTGTCACGTAATTGTACTATCACTTCATTACGTGATTTTCAAAAGTTGGTCGAAAGTAATATTAAGAATGTAGTTAGCGGAGTAAAAATATAATTTCATTTGATATTCATTCATTTCTGAATCAGAGATGTTTACTTGAGAATTTCACAGTTAATGATTTGGGTCCTATCTTTTACTTGAAAATATTTCATTTCTAAAACACTCGAGCTTGGATTATATTCAGGTTAAATTCTAAATACATAAAAGTTTCTATTTAAGTGACTTTACTGCGGTAAATTTATTCGTAATTATAGTTTATTATGCAATTCACTGCTAGGAATATTAAAAAAAAATTCTACTTTCACTTTTACGATAATCGCAGAATCAATACGCACCGCGCTCCGAAAGCTCCTGCCACCAGAGCAGGACAATGAACTTCTGAGCGAAAAAAAATAGGTGTCGGAAGATTAATTATCGGTTGATCACCCCTTCCCTTCCCTATCTCCCACTCTCTTGCAAAACATGAAATTTTCTACCTTGCGAAAGTGGGGAAATTTATTTCGAGTTAACATGACGGCAAATACCGACTAAAGCAAGAGGACGAACACAGGAAAATGAGTTTATCGAGAGACTAAAGAAAGTCCTCGTTACACATGAAAACATTTTAAACACTCGCATAAAATATAAGAGTTAAATCTACCAAGTTTTATTTGCTAGTTTTAGAATCATGTTGTATAATCAATAAACCTTCGGTTTGTAGAACTTGGAGTAGAAATTAGAAATCGTTCTCACCGTCTTTTACGTCATAGAATCTTTGGGCCAATGAGCAGGTGGTTTAAACGTCATTCCGTGTAAAGGCAAAGAAGTTGGAAAAAGGCGCCAATCGAAGATTGCTTTGGAGGCAAATGTTTTTATCGCCACTTGTTATGATTACTGTCTGAAGTGGAAGTCATGCTTTATTGAGCCTCGTTGACAGACAGACTCAACTAGAGTGTTGTTGTCACTAAACAGAAACATTTCGTGTTGGAGTGGAAGCACGGTTTTCCTTCATTCGATGTTTAAACCAGATTTTCTATAGAGGTAAATTTTGTTGTTTTAGTTATTTTTATTCATAGACGGATTTTCTCCAATGGATTTACTTTCTGTTATTGTTTATTGAATGGTTACTATTTATGTACGGTACTTACGGTTTATAAGTTTTTAAAAAAGGTAAAATTGTTGGCGTCAGTTAAAATTTCTACTTATTTTCTATTTAGTTATTTTTCTATTTAGCATATTTCTCTCCCTTTCGCATTATTGTTAATTAATATTTTAAAATTTGACGGTTTTACCTAATTTAACCAGAGGTGATATAAGCTTTTAAAATTTTATTTATTTATTTTTGTTTAACTGAATAATATTTTACATGCCTGTAACGTCACTTTGACAGTTATTCTTAGCATGTAAGATAATTATAGTTTCTGTTCCTGCTTATACTGTCTCGTTCTCTCTTTTATCATCTGTATACAACTGAAACAATTAGTCTCTAACGGAACATTAAAAAGAGGTGCTTTATCTCACCATGTTTGTAAAAGTACGGTACGTCTGAAATGCGCAGAAGCAAAATAAGCAAGTTTCTTAAAATCCAGGTCATGTTTTACTGAATATAGATATTTTATTTTATATACCTATATATATTTAGTTTTTTATAGAACAACGCTTTGACAAATGATGAATTCATCTAGAATTCACCACTTGCGGCTGAGAGAAAAATCATCTGTCTACGGCAAAACTATTTTCATAAAAACCTTGATAACTTGGCATTACTAGATATTTTAAATTTAAAAATTAAAAAATGTTCACATTTTCTTCCGTAAAAATTATATATACTTCGCATTCTTTAATAAATATATATTCTTAAAAAATTAGTTATTTTGTCAGATACTGAAAAATTAGAACTTCTAACTTCTTTCACCTAAATATTTGTCATAAATGTTAAAACTGTTTGTTGTAATTTAATTTATGAATTTTCGAGACATTAACGAAGCTTTTCATCCAGCTCTTAGCCTAGGTCAAAATTAAGGGAGATGTTCGCGTGTTCTTGGAGAATCAGTCAAAAAATGTTGTTAAAAGCATTCTTCCCCGAGGAGAGAGAAGTTCCGTCTCGCAAACAATGAGGAATGATTGATTTCGAAGCTTTAGTCTTATATACACGAATACATTGAAGTATTTAATTAAATTACCTCAAAATAGGGCTTATTTAAAACTGGGATGAACTTAAATTTTTCACACCCTTACAATAAAGGGATGACCGAATAGATCATGTTTAGTCTAGATTTGTTTTAAAAAAGTTATTCAGGCGAACTTTTAAACAAATATATAACTTTATCCTTCATTTGTTTTGCGTAACAGACTTTATGTTCAGAAATAAAAGCTGATTCTTCTGTGATCTGTTCGATCAGGATTGTGAGTTCTGCAAATTTTAAATTTGATTTACCAACTAACCGTTTCTCTTCATTCCTTTTTATAGTATCAAAACACTGATTATCAGGGGCGTGCTTAGGGTTTTAGCAGCCCTGGGCGAAACACATTTACTGGCAATCAAATTTCTCTACATACTGAGTAGTAGATCATGTAAGACAATACACTCCCCCCCCCCAGAAAAAACTACATCCACTACTGATTTTACAAATTATTACTTTTAATGCATTACTTTTCGATACTATAAAAGCTACATTCTAGCTACGTAAAAGAAAATTATTCATGAAATTACAATTGGTCCACTAAAATATAAAATTAATCAATTTGTATGAATAATGGAACAATGGAAAAATTATATACACGATTTAGGAAATGTAAATTGTTAAAAGCAAATACTTACATGTATGAATTTGTTCGTTATAAAGCAATTTTTCTTGCTTTCTGAGCAGCCAAATTGTCTATTATAGTAAGTGAAAAGTCCAAATATGATGAGAGATCATTTTCATTAGAAATAAGTGCCAAGGAGGACAGGCGTACAATCTGTATTCAAAGCATACTGATTGTACCTGCTTTGTAATATTTTCAATTCTTCGAAGAAGTGAGAAAAAAAATCATTGATAATCAAGGTTTTACTATAACTGAATTCAAGATAAATCATGTTTTTCTAACCGAGAAATTTTTCGAACCAAAAGGGTAGTTTGTCAATTAAGATTCTTTCTACGAATATTTTCAAAAATTGAAACATACATGACATTAGTATATTTTTTTATAAGTTGAATTATAGAAACCGCGAAAAATGAGAAATTTCTTAAAAAACCCGCGAGTTTTTTAAGAATTTTAAAAATTATTTTCAAGGATCAAGGCCTATGCAGTATACTGCATAGGCCTTGATCCTTGATCCTTGATAACCTTGATACTTGAAAATAATTTTTTTCACAATTGCAAAAAATCTGAAGTAGATAAATATATCACCTATTTGCTAGAATCTACCGTGACCCCGAATATAACGCATAACCTCTTCTCCAAGTTCAGAGTTCATTGTCTGAGCTGACTTCATACAATGCATTATCTGCACTCGCTTCTAAAGCGCATACCGATCTGCACAACAGTGTTTAAATCTCATATTTATATAATCAGCACGGCCGTGCTTAGGGGGGGGGGTGAATTGGGAAACGCCCAGGGCCGCCAATTTTATTCATCATCGCAACACTTTTCTAAATGTTACGCAGCGGATGAAGCATTTGGAGACCCCCAAGCGCGATCTAGATTTGAGGCCCATTGTTCTAAATACTATTAATAAATATTATTCATTACTTAACACTAGAAAGAACGGAATTTTTTCGTACTAAAAAGACTGAACGCCGTCATTTTGACAGTTAAAAATAAAATCAAGAATTCAAAATATTTAATTAAAAAATCGTTAAATACTTTAAATTTTAAACTATTTCCTACCAATATACAACAAATTAATATTTATTTAGATATATTTTTATGCGGGTATGCCGAGCTGACAACCTGGTATGGTTTATCCGTAAAAAATATATGCATGATTAGTGCAGTCCTTATTTTTCAACACTAATAATTCCGAAGAGCCTATATTTCTGTTCTTTTCGAAAGGGGGAAGAGACGAAAAGTAACTAACATTTTTCCGGTATCATTTTAAAGATTTCTGCCTGTTTTCTATATTGCCGTCAAATTGACGATTTTAAGTATTAGTAGGTATACAACACATTTTCTCCCCCTCTTTACTATCGAATATAATTTTGTAAATGTGTGTGCATATTTCGCGTAAAATTAGAAAAAGTTATAAAATTTCAGAAGCCTTAGGACATAAACACAGACATAGCGCTCAATAGTATGTCCGAAACCGTCAAAATGGCGTCAGCCGTCTTTCTAGTGTTACGATATTTTCTCACATAGAAAAGTAAAAATTTATTGGTCAGTTATTAAGTAGCAAAAACTTGTACTACATCGTCTGTCGTTCGACCAAACGGCAAATTGTTCAGATGAAAATTGTACCTTTGCCGGTGGTTCAAAGAATGTATCTCTTTTTGAAGCTGCGAACTTTCGGAGACGCTGTCAATCAGATGCAATGTTGCCAACCTCCACGAAGCGCCTCCCCCTAGCGCCATCTAGAAATCCCCCTGTTTCCCCCTAACACCAACTTGAGATCACCCTAGACCTTCCTAAAAGAAATTCTGGTTCCAAATAGGCATCCTGTTTGAGAGATAAATTGAAATAAATAGAAAATACACACTTACATAATGAAATGAAGGTTTATTTACATTTGACATATGTATGGAACTTATAATCTAATAAAAAAACGCGTCTCGATTGTACAAAATATTAAAAAATGTTTCCCCCCCCCCACAAAATGCCCCTAAAATTAGTGGCCCCTAAAATCACCCCTTTTAATCTAACTTACCCCCAAATTTAGGGGGAAAATCCCCAAGTTGGCAACACTGATCAGTGGCCCCAAGCGCGCGCTTCTTACGCCTGTGCGGTGATCCGCCACTGGGCCTATGCCATCTTCACATGGAAGATTTATTGTCCAAAATTTTATGAAACCATTAAAGACAATAATTATGCTCTGAAATGCGTCTTGCAATTTATAAACTTTAACAGCTCTTGAATTTTGCGAAAATGAATCATTCAGATAAATTCTGATTAATGTTTAAAAACGTTGGCTGTATTTCCGTAGGTAAACTTTTTCTTGCTCGACAACGCGGAATTCCAATACCCAGTTTTTTAGCATATTAACGGAAATCGAAAACCGTCATACCTTTTCCAACCGTTTCATAATTTCCTTCCTTTGCCCTGGGCATTATTTTCAGATCATATATCTGATGTCTCTAAACTGTGGGAAAATGCTTTTATTTCGGAAAAATAGCGATAAAATAAATGATGATAAATGAACAGCCTCTTCAGTCATTAAAAATGTTTTATAATTGTATGAAGTTTATTTCTGTTTCTATTTATTATAACATGAATTAATGAACTTACAATGGTTTTTTTCACCTACTGAAACCTAAAGTTAACTACTGGAAACTAAGTAAATGATTGCTTTATGGAAATTAATACATTTTGTTAAACCCAAATCTTTGCCTCCATTTAAGTCAACTGGAACTATGCGGTCCGCCTTTCTTGCGCTAGTTAGTTTTTGGTCATCAAATCTGCTGCCGTTTCCTACTCATTGTCTTGAATAAATTCAGTATTACCACAGAAGCACGATGTCAAAAAACTGGCTAAACAGCATGGCGTTCTTATTCGTAAAACAGGAAGTATTGAATAAACACAATACTGCAAAAAATAATGGCTAAGTTTATTAAAAAAAATTATTATCCTTTTTACTTCATCTCAATTATTTACTCTATGCTTTTTCCCCCTTGTAATATTTCATTGTATTATAAAAAAATTCTTATTTGTTTTCCACACATTTCACGCCTGATCCTAAATTATATGCGTTTATCTTTTTTGTTTCAGGGAAATCCTAGCTCTTAAAGCCAACCAATATAAGCATTTCTTTAGGACTCTCGCAAGATTAATGTTATCTCCAGGGGCTCCTGGCCGAGTTAGGGCCTGTTCACCAAGCAGTCCGTTAGCGTAAGCGTTAAATTTTAACCAATCATATAGCTGAGCTCTATAGCATCATCCGTTGACACACGTATTATCATCCGTGATCACTCCGTTGACCTTTTACGCTTACGCTAACGGACTGGTATGTGGACAGACTTTAATCCATGATGACGGCTAAGCAAACCATATATTTACAGGATTCGCTGGAAATTAATATTTATAAATAACTACGAAAGGGAGATAAATAGTGTTGTACCCGTTCGATAAAACGTCATGATATATATATATATATATATATATATATATATATATATATATATATATATATATATATGCTGGGGATGGAATCTGGGTCAATCGTAGAGCAACCATGGACCACATGTTTCTATCGGCGAAAGATCCGGAGAGTGAGGCGGCCAGGGAAGCAATTCAATCTGGCGATTGACGAAGAACCGTTGGACAATGCGTGCCACGTGTGGTCGCGCATTATCCTGTTGAAATATGGCTGTGGGCAAGCCCTGAAGGTAAGGAATTACAACTGGCTTCAACACCTCGGAGATGTAGCGCTGCTGTTTAAAGTACCGGCAATGCGTACTAGAGGTGTGCGAGAGTGATATCCAATACCGCCCCATACCATAATACCCGGTGCAGGACCAGTGTGGCGGTGCATAACGCAGCTGTTCAGCATCCTCTCTTCACGGTGTCTCCAGACTCGAATGCGACCATCGTGGTGTTGCAGACAGAAGCGTGACTCCTCAGTAAAGACAATTTCATTCCATTCTGCTGTCCACATCCTTCTGTCATCGCACCATTGGCGGCGGAGACGTTTGTGGTTCTGCGTCAAGGGTAGACAAAGCAATGGACGTCTTGCGGACAGACCACTCTGCTGTAAACGGCGTCGAATGGTACGCGCAGACACTGGATGATGCGTTACAGACTGCATGTGCTGTGCTATGGTTCGTGATGTGACTGAGCGATCCGTCACTGCCATGCGCACAATTTGTCTGTCATCACGTGAAGTGGTGCGCTGAGGTGGATGCGATCGAACACGCCGGTCCGTCGTACCCTCCTGCATCCAACGATCACATATCAGCATTACAGTTGTTTGGTTTCGTCCAACACGACTACCGATTTCCCTGAAAGATAATCCACAATCTCGGTAGGCCCCTATCCTTCCTCTGTCGAACTCGGATACTTGATCAAAAGATGATCACTGTTTTCGACGAGGCATAATTGATCGTTTTTTTGAAAAAACCACAAGAAAAACACAATTGCCGAACTTGAAATCGTCGAAATCTCCAAGCCTTAAATAGCGCTTTGAAGTGGCGCCACAGGCGCGCGTGATGTGCGTCTGCGCTGAAATTCTAATCATTTGCATATCTCACCTCCGCTAATGCATGTTGTAAATTTCATGTTATTTGCATGTTTCCTTCAGGGTGTTGCATTTACAGTGGCCAGTAGTGTATATATATATATATATATATATATATATATATATATATATATTTATATATATTCTTTTTCTTTTCGCCACATTTTTTCGAACGGATACTGTATATTTAAGAGCAGTTCGAATAATTAAAAGGAGCTAGAGCGTGATTTCCATGAGATGATGAAATGCGTTTAAAAAAAATTAAAGCAGGAAAATCAAATGGTGAACATTCCCGTAGACCTTCAAAAATGAGATATCCCGACTTTACCGTCTTGCAGATCGTCTTTGGAACGATCGCTTACTCAAGTGTTCCCAGACTTCTTTCAGTATCGGCCTTAAACGAGCTCTTATACGTCCATATAAAGGTCCGCAATCTCGAACTCGAGAACGACTCATAAACCTTATTTAACTACTGATTCGTTAAATTAGTGAAAATAGAAAAGAGAAATTAAAATAGTGAAAAGAGAATTTCTCATTTCCTAATAACTTATAAATTTGCATTTTGTTCTTAGGTGTTCAAAACCTGCTGAACAATGGTACAGCCACGGAGGAGGTTTTAGGTTTAATCCCTCCACCCCACAAAGATTGAAAAAATCGATAGTGAATGATAACAATATCAGTGTGAAATTTTATGACCCATCAGAAAAGAAAATACTTCTGACAGGAACGCCCCCTTCCTAAAAACAGATTCTGGTTGCGCCATTGTCAACGATGAACTACACCAGTGATTCTCAGCCTTTTTTGAGTCGCTACCCCTTTCAGTGGTTTCCACGCATCCTCCGCCCCTCCCCGCCTTTTCATGCATATTTTCATTCAAAAGGCATTTTAAAACATAAAGAAAATAAAATTATTTTCCATAATTTAATTCCAAGTAAATGTTTAATTTAACGAAAAATAAAATTGTAAGAAATGGAGAACATTAATAAATTGTCATTCCTTGGTCAAAGATGTGAAAATTGCAAGAACAGAACCTCAAAAAAAAAAATAAATAACGCACCTACCGGTATGGATTCATAATTATCTATATACACTGCTGGCCACTGTAAATGCAACACCCTGAAGGAAACATGCAAATAACATGAAATTTACAACATACATTAGCGGAGGTGAGATATGCAAATGATTAGAATTTCAGCGCAGACGCACATCACGCGCGCCTGTGGCGCCACTTCAAAGCGCTATTTAAGGCTTCGAGATTACGACGATTTCGAGTTCGGCAATTGTGTATTTCTTGTGGTTTTTTCAAAAAACGATCAATTATGCCTCGTCGAAAACAGTGATCATCTTTTGATCAAGTATCCGAGTTCGACAGAGGAAGGATAGTGGCTTTATCTTTCAGGGAAATCGGTAGTCGAGTTTTACGAAACCAAACAACTGTAATGCGAATATGTGATCGTTGGATGCAGGAGGGTACGACGGACCGGCGTGTTCGATCGCATCCACCTCAGCGCACCACTTCATGTGATGACAGGCAAATTGTGCGCATGGCAGTGACGGATCGCTCAGTCACATCACGAACCATAGTACAGCATATGCAGTCTGTAACGCATCATCCAGTGTCTGCGCGTACCATTCGACGCCGTTTACAGCAGAGTGGTCTGTCCGCAAGACGTCCATTGCTTTGTCTACCCTTGACGCAGAACCACAAACGTCTCCGCCGCCAATGGTGCGATGACAGAAGGATGTGGACAGCAGAATGGAATGAAATTGTCTTTACTGAGGAGTCACGCTTCTGTCTGCAACACCACGATGGTCGCATTCGAGTCTGGAGACACCGTGAAGAGAGGATGCTGAACAGCTGCATTATGCACCGCCACACTGGTCCTGCACCGGGTATTATGGTATGGGGCGGTATTGGATATCACTCTCGCACACCTCTAGTACGCATTGCCGGTACTTTAAACAGCCAGCGCTACATCTCCGAGGTGTTGGAGCCAGTTGTCCTTCCTTACCTTCAGGGCTTGCCCACAGCCATATTTCAACAGGATAATGCGCGACCACACGTGGCACGCATTTTCCAACGTTTCTTCGTCAATCGCCAGATTGAATTGCTTCCCTGGCCGCCTCACTCTCCGGATCTTTCGCCGATAGAAACATGTGGTCCATGGTTGCTCTACGATTGACCCAGATTCCATCCCCAGCTGCCACAGCAGATCAACTTTGGCAACGTGTGGAAGCTGCTTGGTCTGCTGTACCCCAAGAACTCATCCAAAGTCTCTTTGAATCAATGCCGAGGCGTGTGGCAGCGGTGATCTCCAACAATGGCGGCTACTCTGGCGACTGATTTTGGCAGGAACCACACTTCACAGAAGTCTATAAATTTAATCATTTGATACTTGGTCAACATGTTGTCTACAAAATAAATTTTGTTGTGATATCTCTTGTTTTTCTTGGTGTTGCAATTTGGGTGGCCAGCAGTGTATATAATACAGTTCCGTAACTGACTCACTCACTGACTGACATACAACGCACAGACCAAACCGCTGAACCTAAAGGGCTGAAATTTTGCATGGCGATTCTTCTTATGGTGTAGGGGTGCACTAAGAGAGTTTTAAAAAATTCTTCTTAGATTTTTTAAAATAAAATTTTTAAGCTGTTTTAGTAACTTTTTTTAAGTTTACATTTTAAATAATAATTTGAGAGTTATAAAATTTATATCACGAGAAAGATCCTAAATATTCCTTTAAAATGAGATCTTTTTCGAATATTTACCTCCATTTTCTGATTTTTGGTGAATTTTTAAAGATTAAATTTTAGAATTAAATTTATTGAATGCTGATCACGTGATTTCTTTTTCTGGTACTTTAAATAAATTTATCGTCACGTCCATAACAATGAAATAGACAAAAAAAAAAATACTTTTTCCCTTGCTAATGTGGCAGACAATGAGGAATTTGCACATGTGGGGAAAATGCTCATTTCTATTTTTTATTAACAGATTGGTTATCAAATTGTTCGAAAACATCAATTAAAACGTATATATAGATCTAAATAATAAGAATTTTAAATTTAAAATAAGCGAAAAGTGTTGAAAAATCATGTGACCTCAAAACGCTACGTGATTGGTTCTGACGTCACTATGCACCATGCTTCAATGTTTACATTTGTCTAGCGCGAGATTCTACGTTTCCTCCTCTTAAACTAACATTTTAAAATCATATTTTTTTTCTAATTTGGTTTAATTTTTCTAATTTTAGTTTGTGGCTATTGTTTATTCCCCCTTTTTTTTAAATTATATTCTATCGTCGTCTTTATTCTTAGTTTTATTTCTGTTTTGTTTACCATGGCGTTATTACCCGGTTTTGCAAAAGGGCAATCTGACAACCTGCCTAAAATGGATTCATTTGCAGTGTTTTCCTTTTTGGGAAATAATCCAAGTTTTATGGGAGCAGAAACACGAGGATTTAAAGTTCAGAGGGATGTATATATGTGTTTGCATTTTTTATTCTAGTTATGTAATGTAGATTGTAGAACGCTGACGTGCGTTGTACTTTACACAAACTTTAAAGTTACACATTGTTTATGCGTATTATTAAATTAATATCGTACTCTAAAAGTTTAATAAACAGCTTCTATTATTATTCATTCATAGTACATGTTTAATTTTGTAGAATTAATTAGCTCTGCAACATTACAAGTAGTGTCTGTTATAGGATATTTAGTATTTTTAATTGTGTATTAAAAAGTTGACAGAAATTAAAAACACTACCAAATTTACGAATGTGTTCAGTGTTCTGCATTCATATCATAGAAATATGTGTATTTTAAATGGTAAAGGAATTATAATAAATCTGAACTATGCATGATAATTAAACTTTTGACTAATCACATACTAAGTGGTGCAAAGAAACAAATGTTTACTACTCAAAATAATTTTAAACAATCCTCTAACTCCATAATTTTGTGTTTTAAAAACACATTTTTAAATTAATGCTTTAGTACTTAGAAAGTTACTTTTACTTAGATTTGGACGATAAGGCTATGGAGATAATGCTGTAGGATATGTTCAGGTAAAAAGGGATGGAGACATCTGTACAGTCAATGCAAGGGTGACACCAGAACATAATGTCACAAAAAAGACTTACAGTGTGGAACTGAAGTTGAATGAAAAGGAAGAAAATGTCCTTTCCGTCCAATGCAATGATTGTGCAGCATCTTTGGATGAGTTCCTTTATGTATTATATTTAATTTTATCTAAAAGTTTTAATGATAGTGTGTTTGGGGTAGATACAATAGACCATCCATGGTTAGCTTTCCCCGCTTTAAGTAATTTATAAATAATTAGAAATACTTCAGCAGTTATAAAAAAATCTTTTTAATACAATACTTTATACATTTTATGTAAAAAACTAGCACCCAAAACTAGTGTAAAAAGATTAATTAAAAATAAACTTACAAAATAATTAATATATTTTATGCTTTTGTCACATTTTGCACACAAATTGTATTTATTTTAAAATTTCATCACCTACCCCCAACCCAGCATCTGGTGAATTCCATTGTAACGGACGAAACATTCACACACAAAATAAATAATAAAAAGATTATGAGATGCATATTAATGCTTCAAAATAGGAGAGTATTATTTTTTCCTGATAAAACCAATTCCTGATAAAAACTAAACATAAACTTGACAGGTTTCAAAATTTATTTCTGGTGTATTTAAGCTGAAAAAAAAAATCTTTAATGTAACGGATGCTACATAAAATGGAACATCATTTGTACTATAGCATCATAAGATAAAAAAATCTGTGAATCTATTATGTCAATTTGTTCAAAAATTTTAAAAATAACATCACAAGACATGCCTGTAATTTATCAGAACCTTGACATAAAAAATCAGTCATTTTTTTCTGTAATAAAAAATATTAAAACTATTTGTAGCAGATGTTACATATAATACATGATGCTGCAACTGTACCCTTAACTAGGATATTTATATTCAAAACAGTCAAAAACATGGAATTATTTTACTTTTATAGTTTTTACATAAATATTAAATTTACTCCAATTAAATTCAGTGGCATAATTTACGTAAGTAATAAGGTATAAAAATGATAATTTTACTTGCTAAAAAAACTTACAAATAGATATTTTCCCATTACATCCCCTACAAAAGAAACTTAATATAAGGAAAAAGCAATAGTACGTTCTAGTTCTAGAGGTCATAAGCTTTCCAATGATATATAACACTTAACCCTTTCGCGGCGAACGTCACGTATACGTGACAGCAGCTATCCGCGTTTCTGGCCGATCGTCACCTATACGTGACAGCAGCTATCCGCGTTTCTGGCCGATCGTCACCTATACGTGTCAGTAGTTCGGAACGTTTTATTAGTTAATTTTTGGGGCACAAGATGGCACCGCATGTCTATGAAATTTGGAGTACACGTAGTTGGGACCTTCTATTCGAAAACAAGACTAGTATGAATCACATGCGGTCTATCGTTTTATGTAAACAAACGGAGGAATGGATGTATTGCGTTTGGCTGTCAGCGGGTAGGGCATTTTAACTTTGCACGTGGTCTTTGTTTACGAGATATCTTTGTTTATTTTTCTTTTGCGGTGGGATTGTAGCATTGGGTATATGGGTTTTGAGTCAGAATCAGATTCTGTTGCAGTGAGATTTCTTTCCTTTGATGATTTAATATGGAGAAAAGGAGAAAATATTTAACAGAAGACGAAATTTCTGAATTGATAAGAAATGTGTCTGAAAATGAAAGTAGTGACAGTGATACAAAAATCTCGTCGGGTGAATCTGTTTATTTGGAACACGGAGATCAGAGTGATTATGAAGATATATCAGACATTTCTATTCTGAGTATATCGCGGGACGGTACTTCTTTGTGGTCTTCTCCCGTAAGGGATTTAACTCTACTAACATTCACAGCGGCATGCGGAATAAAAGTCGATGATGCTGTATCAAATGAATTGTATTATTTCAGATGTTTTTTTGATGAAACTGTAATGGATTTAATAACTAAATTAATGCGTATTATATTATACTAACCAAATTAATGCGTATGAGAGGTTCATAAATCCGGAAAGTGAACAGATTTTATCCTCGAAGTATTTTTGCCTGTAACTAAAGAAGAAATGTTTGTTTAATTTGCTTTGACAATTTTAATGGGTATCGTTAAAAAACCAAAAATTAAGATGTACTACTCAACGAATCCAATGATTGCAAAACCTTTTTTCAGTAAGGTTATGAGTCGGGACCAACGCATCGAAATTCTTCGATACTTGCATTTCACTTCTACTAATGCCAAAAAGATTGAAAAAATTAAACCTTTTTTAGATTTAATCATTCAAAACTTTCAGAGTTCTTGATATATTATTGACATATTCTGGATATATTCCTGATAGGAATATATCAGTTGATGAAAGTATCTAACTGTGGAAAGGGAGAGTAGGATTTCGACATTATGTCCCAGCGAAAAATATTTTAAACTGTATAACAAAAAATTTTTAGTGGAAAAATAATAAAAGAATGTGTAAGTAACCCATATATAGCTTAAATAAATAGATTTGTTTGTAAATGTTACTATTTCGGAATTGTTCGTAACTTTAGGCTTAGCTCTTAAAAGTCCGCCGGCCTGGAGGGTACGCTCACGAGAAAAACTTCCGGCCTCAGAGGAAAGCGCGTGATCGGAACTGCCGTCGCGAAAGGGTTAATAATTTGTTTAAAATGATTTTCTTTCGTAATGGTTTCATGTTAGGTGGAATTCACCATCTGGAGAATATAACTCATAACAAAACTCGTTGTGTTTACAAATATATTTAAATATTTATTTAAGTGGAAAATGTCAAAACTTGTATTTTAAATTCATATTTGCTGCAATGATTTGGCAAATCATCTGTATCACATTAAAACTCACAATTATAGCTAAATTAAAAAATTATTGAATGAGGATTTTTTTTTTCGTCGCGTTTCATTGCAACTGTCCATGATTTCCTTTTGACATTATCTGTTGGAACACTAAAAAAAAGCTTTCCAGGTGTATTTACCGTTGTGCTTGTGCAGCAAGGTACTAAACAATATTTAAAATTTTCTGTAACACACTTTGACATCTTAAAAATAAAGAAAAAACACTAGATATCAAACTCAAACTACGCAACACAATCCAAACACCGAAGTAAACAAATTCGCCATAGTGCATTGTGACGTCACATGTATCCGCGTAGGAAAAGTAGCGTTTTTGAGACAAAGTAAATAGTGCGCGTTTAAAAACAAATTATGTTAACTTTTAGAGTTCTAAAACTAAAAAAAAAAGATGCTTTCGATCATATTTTTCTATTTTCTATATCATAAATGTAAAATAAAAAAACGTGCAAATTCCTCATTGGACATTATCCAAAAAAAATATTAAAATACAGTAAAAGATATGTTCCTCAAACTGTACTACATTAACTGTACCATATTCTTTAGTATGTCCTATTAGATTTAATTTGAATTATTTCTTCTACATTATTTTGTCTATAAAATATCTCTTACGAGTTACGTCGTATTTATTATACACACACACACACATACATATATATATATATATATATATATATATATATATATATATATATATATATATATATATATATATATATATATATGTATATATATATTTGGTACTAATTGCATACATTGAACGTTGCATTTAATTTGAATGTACTACGTAGCGAAGTGCGAGTTTTCAGCTAGTATAATAATAAAACTAGAAAAACTCTTATTTCAATAAGATTGTTTTATTCCGTCGGAGAAATTTCACCAAAAATGAACAGCACATAACGAAAGACAAACTGACGTTCGTAATTTGTATAATGTGCGTACGTAGCAAGTAACCGCGATTTTCCTTCACCACCAAATAAACGCCATTAGATTTCTAAAAGCTGAGTTTACTCTTTGATTGAAACTTTTTCAGTATCGGCTGTAAACTGTAGGGCAGTGTGTCTATCTTCGAAAGACATCACTGCCTTACAGTTTCATGGGAAGTAAACAGATATTGACAAATATTTTCGGTGAAATTCGCTAAAAAGTTATTTTGTTGGTTCCAATCCTCTTGGTGTAGGAAAGCCTACACCAGGTCCATACAGTATTGCGGGCGGAGGGATGTGGCACAGGTTTACAATGGCGCCACAAGGGTCGGACTCCGATATGACAAGGTGCCACCTCAATTTTGATTGACTATCCCCAGGGGCGACAGCTGGGGAAATCGTACTTTCTCCCACCCGCTCTGACTTCATAGAAGGACATTCCGGTATACGGATTTAACGTACCCATATCCGACCTACACACGAATGGCGTTCATCGGGATTCGAAACGAGCACCCCTAGTTCTAAGCCCAACGCGCTACCACTAGGCTACCTTTGGCCCACAAAAAAATATTTTAAATGAATAAAACCTTGTCGCCCCACGGACATTACTTTGCGACGATCCACAGGCTGAGAACGCCTGAACTACACCAATAAAACGACATTAGAACAAATATCTGCCGCCTGAGCGAAAGTACTCGGAATTCCTTGCCTAAGAAAACAATGTAGTATTTCATTAAAGAGAGAGGCTTATGAAAGCGTAGGCCGTTGGCTTCCTGTCGAGTTGAGAGGGAATATTAATGGATCCCTTTTTGAGAAGTTGACAAACAGATGAAAATTGTTGAAATGGTCGTCTCCCACTATTTCGCACTCTACTAGCCACATTTTACTTGGGGCAAATGAAGGGCTTTCTGTGTGGGCGATAACTCCCACACGCTGAAAGAGAATTTGATGGGGCTAAAAGTTGTGCTGGGACGATGATGTTTCTCATTTTCATATCAAGTATTTTTTTTCTTGATGTGGCAACGTAGTTAAACTGTTCATTTATTCTGGCCCGAATAAACACAGTTCAGATGTATCGTATGATTTTATAAATGTGATAAATTTTATTCGGGACCAATGATTGGAGAAATAGCAACGTTTTTCTCTTGGTTTTTAATAATTAAGAACTTTTTCAGAAAGTTCTCTGGTTTGATTTCATATGAAATGACTGTAAAATTAAATACTGCTTTTTCAAATATTTTAATGCATTGGTATTAGCACCTCTAAAATGCTGCTATAATAAAAGCTCGGATATTTTTTATTGCCTTTTAGAGGTATGTAATTTCATAAATTAAATTTTATTTGGTTTATTTTATTCGTTTATTTTTTATTTTATTATGAACAAATTTAATTTATTGTCATTGATTTAACCTATTACCGTATTTTTCGGACCATAAGACGTACCCTTTTACATTAAAAAATCAACTTAAAATTGGGGTGCGTCTTTTTGGTACGAAGGTAACATTTAAACAAAATGAATATTTTATTATATATATATTATATAAATTATATATATATTATTCATTACATTTATTATACAGGGTGTCTCAAAAAAACTTGACACATTTTAAAAATTTATCTATAAAAAAAAGTATGCAAGGTAGAAATTGGAAATTCACAGATGTGTTACCGCATATATTAGAGTCTTTTTCTATGTCAAAAAAGTTCAACAGAGGACACTAGTTGTTCCACGAAAGCGGAAGTTGTAAAATGGCTGTTGTGCTATCCCACAAATTTCTCATTTACATCCCAAAATCATTTTGCTTCAAGACGGTGCACCGCCTCATTAGGGTATGATTGTACGAGACTTTAAATGAGGAACTTCCAAACAGGTGGATTGGACGAGATGGTCTCATCCAATGGCCGCCTCGATCTCCAGACATTACACCTCTTGGCTTTTTTCTTTGGGGATTTGTCAAAGTTTTGTCCAAACAGGTTTTGACCAAACAGGTGGATTGGTCGAGATGGTCTCATCCATTACACCTCTTGACTTTTTTCTTTGGGGATTTGTCAAAGTTTTGTCCAATCAGGATTTGTCCAAACAGGTGGATTGGACGAGATGGTCTCATCCAATGGCCGCCTCGATCTCCAGACATTACACCTCTTGACTTTTTTCTTTGAGGATTTGTCAAAGTTTATTCAACAAAAGTGGACAGTCAACTCAAAGAAACGCATAATTCCTGCAATTTCATGTGTTACGGGAATCCATTTTGGAATGCACATGGGCTGAAATGGATTACCGACTGGATATTCTCCATGCCACAAAAGGAGCACATGTTGAAATTTATTGACTATACTAAAAGAAAAAACACACCCCTCTAATATATATGGTAACACGCGTGTGAATTTCTAATTCCTACCATGAGTACTTTTTTATATATAAATTTTTAAAATGTGTCAAGTTTTTTTTAGATATATATGTATATATATATTTGAGATATATTTGTATATATATATTTTTACCTTTATTAAGTAAAAAAATTACAATATCTTTATATACCTCATAGAATACAAAATATTCTTTTCTGAAAATCCACTCATAAATTGCAGGTGCGTCTTATGGTAAAAAAAATAAGGTATTTATTTTTAGCCCTCGTGTTACAAGAGTTCCAGCCAACTTTTTACTTTGTCATTTATTTATTTAGGATTTAGGGGAAAGAGTGAATAAACCGAAACCCTAGCATGCTTTTGACGAATACCGTGAATTTTATTACTTTTCTAACACGAAAAGCTGGCTTTTGCGATTCTTTTAACGTAGGATTACGTTCTTCTCTAAAGGGCCTCCGGAAAGCAAAATTTCAGACGCTGAAACCGTCCATCGTCGCTACAATTCCGTCGTATGGCTGCGCGTCATACCCAGTCTGTATCGCTTGGGAAAGCAGTAAACAGTTAAACAGAAAAGTACTAAAATGCGTCAAAATTTTGACTCACACACACACACACATATATATATATATATATACATATACATACAAAAGAGTGAAAAGTTAAACAGAAAAGTAGCAAAATACGTCAAATTTTCGACATATATATATATATATATATATATATATATATATATATATATATATATATATATATATATATATATATATACATAACACATACATACATACTCGTATATGCATACAAAAGAGGTAAGCAACGATAAGTAATCCTACGTTGATAACCCGCGGTAGTTTCGTTAGAAGAGACTACCAGAAATGTTTTTTGTAACTTTTGGAGCAGTCCGAGTGCAAAGCCCATGTCTCTTGTACTGGTATTAATTCAGGTCGTTCCTCTTTCCCACCGTTTAATATGCGTCTAGGCTACATGGTTCAGACCTCGTATTTCTTTTTATTACGGACTTCTGCGGGACGTCCGAACAAAGGTGCATTTGAAATTAAGACGTTAACGGTGTCATTGTCCCTAGCGTTGCAGTTATGATCACAACGATCATCTCGCGGCGGTTTGATGTGTAAAATTGTTTTTGCATGGCTAATCGAGCGGAATTATCACGCTCTGCGCGAGAGGTGTCAGTTTGGTGATGTTCAAGCAGTTATTCAGACCGATTGCAGTGTGCGTTATTACGCTCTTCTGTTCTTTTTTTCTTCACCTCTGAAAACATGAGACTAATGGAGTTTTGATGCATACATGGTGACACTTCACTGCAGAAAAGAACGATAAAAATTATCAATTCACTTTGATTATACTCAAATGAGCTTCCAAAAGCATTTATAGAG
This sequence comes from Dolomedes plantarius, assembly GCA_907164885.2. Lineage (NCBI taxonomy): Eukaryota > Metazoa > Arthropoda > Arachnida > Araneae > Dolomedidae > Dolomedes > Dolomedes plantarius. Next base: position 78,903,420 of record OU015492.1, read on the forward strand.
GACGACGCATGGTCTCAAAATTAGAAAAATGCCCCTTAGAAGCTAAAAGTTAATGCTATATGATAAAATAGGGAAATCTTTAGTCACTGTCAGGAAAGTTTGTTACATAAGTTGATAATACATAAAACTATTGAAGTTTTGATGCATTCATGGTGACACTTCACTGCAGAAAAGAATAATGAAAAATTATGAATTCGCTTTGATTATACCCAGATGAGCTTCCAGAAGCATTTATAGAGGACAAGTAACCACATGGGCACAAAATTAGAAAATTTCCCTTCAAAAGTTAAAAGTTAATGCTATATGATAAAATAGGGAAATCTTTAGTCACTCTCCAGAAAGTTTGTTACATACCATTGATAATACATAAAAATTTGGAGTTTTGATGAATTCATGGTGACACTTCACTGCAGAAAAGAATAATAAAAAATTATGAATTCGCTTTAATTATACTCAGATGAGCTTCCAGAAGCATTTCTAGAGGACGAGTAACCGCATGGTCACAAAATTGGAAAATTTTCCTTTAAAAGTTAAAAGCTAATGCTATATGATAAAATATGGAAATCTTTCGTCACTCTCAGGAAAGTTTGTTACATATTATTGATAATACAAAAAATTTGGAGTTTTGATGCATTTATGGTGACACTTCACTGCAGTAAAGAATAATAAAAAATTATGAATTCGTCTGATTGTATTCAGATGAGCTTCCAGAAGCATTTGTAGAGGACGAGTAACCGCATTGTCACAAAATTAGAAATTTTCCCTTTAGAAGATAAAGGTTAATGCTATATGATAAAATGGGGAAATCTTTAGTCCCTCTTAGGAAAGTTTGTTACATAAATATTGATTATACCACGTAAATCAAGGATTCACAACCTTTTTACGTCTGTGGCACCCTTGGGAATGAGATCAGAAACTCGGGGGACTCTTAGTACAATTTTATTTTTTTCCAATTTTTTAGATATTGAAACGAAGATAAATTTATGTCAGGAACATACCAAATAAATACTTACCCCATTGCTGACTGTGTTTATTTATTGAAAAGTAAAAGTAATAAACAACAAAGTAGAATATATTAATACATTTTCAAAAAGTATAGTATTACACTAGAGGACTACAATGTACATCACTGAGAATAGTTTTCTTTGCTATTCATTCTTAAAGTACAAATGTTTGATATCAACATAATATTTTTTTAAGCGGGCCTCATTAATATATTTTTGTTTATACCCCCAAAAATCTCGCGGCACACCTGGTCGATTTTTCGGCACAACGATTGGGAATCACTGATGTGAATGAATGATTACCCAAAATCAATCAAGGTCAATTACTCCTCCAGGTTATATGTCATGTCTATCTAACTGTATTTTTTTTGTTATCGATATAATAAGACAAATATCCCGATAACTGGGCATGCATATTCTATCAAAACTTGTTAAAGTCAACTTCCTTAGTCAGAAGGTGTCCATCTGAATGAATGGTATCCGTGAATATTCAGCGTGAATATACAACATCCAAAGATTGGTTTAAGTCCTTCTCTGCATGACCAGTGATGCGTTCAGTTTCAGAGGATTTCAAGTTCGAATTCGCAGAAATCGTGTGCAATTCGTAATTTATTAAGCTGCTGATGTGGATCATTATTGTTATTCGAAATTAGCCAGGGTATCGGGGCGAAAGGGGTTTTGCAAAATAATTTCTGTTGCCCTTCTGTTGCGATGGCGTCACCGGTTCTGCTTCTTAAGCGAATTAATATCTTTATTTATTAAGCCAAGGTCAGTCAAAGTTGTCTTCTTAACGTATTGATATCTAGCCTGTTTTTGAATCTTCGTTTGTTAAGCATTAAAAAGTCAGAGAAGACGGATAAAAATAGAATAGTGTTGACTTCAGATCTTTTCAAGACTGATTTTATTCAAATTTTATACCGTCCGACATGTGTAGATATTACTTTCATAATGGTTTCTTAGTAGGGTTCATGTACAAGTTTATCGTAGGATTATTATATGTTTACTGGGAAGATCATTCTATCATTCTAAGATAAAATTGATACTCTTCATCGAAAAATTTTAAGCTATAGAACAAACTATTGTGCGATACTCTTCGACAGAATGAGATACTTTTTAATATAAGTTTTCCATTCCAAATCTTTTATTGGAATAATTATTCAGAATGAATAATTATTCCTTTATTGATAAAATAATTTGTTTTTGAACATCGGAGCTCTCTTATGTGGATATCACTTGACCTCTATGTCGATCTACATACACCTGAAATAGAACATGGGTAGCAACAGTGTGCAGCACAAGTCTGACAGACCACTCCTAATTTTCGAATAGGGGAGCGTTTAAATTGGTACAACCAACACCGTAAATATCAGTGTTAAGCTATGTGGAATATCCTCTCTGTGTTTCCTAAAAACAAATTAGCATATGCATTCTTTTTAATTTCTGTTGTCTGCATTTGAAAATAGGTTTTAACCACTCACACAAATTGCGTGTCGTTGGCTCTTTCAGTCTCTTGAGCATCCTGTTTTGGCCTTCAGTGCTTTGAAAATTTTGCCCTTCCAAATTTCTCTTGCTAGCCATCCTAAATGGCTATTCTTCGCATACCGATTTGAGCAGTTCCAGCTCCAGCCTTTGCCACTCCTGTGGACCTAGGGTGAGGGCGCTTGGGTGCTTGTGGGGGCGTTGCCTGCTGCTGACTACTTCCACCGGTGGGTACAAAAACCTGTAGGGCCCTAGCAGCTATGACGGGTCCCACCTGGTGCATTGAAATAGATCTTAAAATGCAATGCACGTGTTTATCAGATATCCTGTTATTTTCAGTAAACAATATTAATATTTCAGTCATCGACTGAAATAATTAACGCCCTGTAAAAAATTAACTATAAAAAAATTAAAATTTTAAAACCCACAATATAATTTTTTTTAAAAGGTACCAGTTTCTTGGCTCAAAAGAAGTTTGTCTTATATTTCGAAAATAGATGTTTCCTATTCCCAAAGAAAATTATGTGCAATAAAAACCCGACGGTTCACCAACTGCATTGCTCAATGTTTCCACGTTTGTCCCTAATACTAGCTTGCAAATCTGTCTTGTTCTTATCTACGCCCTTTGTGAGAATCCAACCAAGTGTGTTTGAAGTCCTCTAGAGAACGTAAACACAGACGTCTTTTCTGTTTTTTTTCCACATCTATTGAATGTAAATGGAACGACATGGAACACGCCGCAAATTCGCCTCGTGTATTACAACCGCGTTTTCTACGGGGAAAAACGTGAAATAAAACTAATCCAATATCATTGGTGGAGTGTGGTTCTGACGTTTGTCAGACCCTTGGCACCTCAGTCTCCATAGAAACCGCCACGTGACGTAAAGTTGGCGACATTGGCGATGGGAGAATGAGGGAAAAGACGCTGTTGTTGTTAGACGGGAATTATTTTTTAAAATTTCTTTTCTCTCTCGGTTCAGTTCTGGTGTTGTATTTACAGAGTGATTTCGCAAGAAATGTCAAGCGTTAAATACGGAGAAATCGCTCGGCAGCACGAAATTAAGCTTGCCCCGGTGTTTGGTTTCGGGTTGAAAATAACTTACTCTGACAGACTCATAATTTATTAGTTTTCCATACATTAGGTTCTGATAAATTTCCAAACCAATTTCCCCGAGAAAGTTTATTGTTTAATTTTTTACATGAATGGGAAAACCACATTTTAATATATTTTATAATAATTTACTTTTACTTTGAATTCTAAATTACTAAAGTGGGTGATTAAAAAAATCTCATAGCTAGGTTTAACTGATCCTTTAAAACAATCTCACAAAACGCTACTTATTGACACAGAATGTTATCTCTGAACGATGTATATTTTAAATAATCTTGCAGGAATGACCAAATTTGTTAGTTGGTATTTTCTGGCAAACATTTTCGTATGATCTGAGAACAGGCGACTGGTATACCAGACGCGACGACATCATATCTCAGTAAATATAACTACAGAAAGAAGGAAATCTGTCATTTAAAATGGATATATATATATATATATATATATATATATATATATATATATATATATATATATATATATATATATACAGGGCTCGATTTGCGGCGGAACGCTCCGGAACGGCGTTCCGGTACCTCTCTTTATGAAAAAAAAGGTTCGATAATTAAAAGCATTTATTTAATCACTTTTATTACTTTTATTACTTTACCACAACACTTTTTGCACTTGTTTTGCAAAATAAAACTTGGAATTAGATAGAATGTTCAAGTTTTTGTATAACCAAAGATTTCTTGTTTTCAGACCAATAATACCCCCCACATCCCCAGGTAGGTTACAGCTCCGGCACCTGTATTTCTAGAAAACAAGCACTGTATATATATATATATATATATATATATATATATATATATATATATATATATATATTAACCGTGACAAGTTTGCAGCTATGGGTTGTGTGAAACTTGATATGAATATTAGAGAATTAATAATATATATTTCGATTTTATCTCAAAATATATTTTATAGGATGTTGCAGTAATTGCGCATAAACTGATTCCTTTCATGCAAATTTGCGCATTTCTGTTTGATCTAAAAAAAGATCCTTTGTGCGGAGTATATATTTACCCCATGGTTTTATTTTGAGGACATACTAGCATATTTTAATGAACGTAAACAAATAATCTAGTAGAATGTAAAATGACAGAAATTACAATGCACATCTCAGAAAACATTGTTATATCAGTTTGGAAAAGTAAATACAGTCTAATTTGTTTGAAACGAAAAACAATATGAAGAAATATAATTAGTTGAAACCACTATGGAGATCTTAATATATGATGTTTAAAAATATGATGTGAACTTCGCAGTAATGAAGTATCTGATATGATATGTACGCCCCGGCCAGAAATACGGCGTGATACAAAGACACTTGAATAAAGAAAAGCTGATTTTTCGCAAACAAAAGGACAAGTGCACTTGTTCCTTAATATATTTGCTATTTACATCTTTTTTGCTTTATTTCTCCCCAAAAGTTCTTCTTTAAAAGAGTTATATTGTAATTAAATGAGACTTTTGTGGTAGTACATATTTATCCAAAACAACAGCATTATAATGACACGTGATTTGAGTATACTCTTATATCAGCGAACATTTTTACAAACGAAGCACAATTTTAAAACACACATCGTGTGAAATACTGTCGCTCAAATCGACGAAGAATTTTCATTTTTTCATACTTTTAATTGGTGTCCTGTTGACGTAAATATATAATAGCTGAATACCCGTGCTTCGCTACAGAGTACATTCATATTAAATACAACGGTCAATGTATGCAATTAATGGCAAAAAATAAAAAATATATATGTATAAAAAATCGTAATGGATAGTAGACAAAATAATGTAGAAGAAAATATTCAAATTAAATACAACGGTCAATGTATGCAATTAATTTGTATATTTAATATCCATAAAATATACTAATTTGAATTAAATTCTTAAAATACTTCCATCTCAATTAGTCTAGTGGTTAAATTGCATCTTTTACCGTATTTTAATATTTCTTTTGCCAATTTATTTCGTTCTTATGCACGTGACGCAAAATTAATTTAAAGTATTACAAAAAGAAAAGAAACCACGTGATTAGCATTTAATAAATTCTAAAAATTAATCATTAAAAATTCACCAAAATTCAGAAAATGGAGGTAAATATTCGAAAAAGATTCCATTTAAAAGAAATTTTTATGATCTTTCTCGTGATATAAATTTTAGAACCCTCAGATTATTATTTTAAATGCAAACTTAAAAGAATGTTGCAAAAACAGCTTAAAAATTTAATTTTAAAAAATCTAAGAGGAATTTTTCAAAAATCTATCTTAGTGCACCCCCTACACTATAAGAAGAATCGCCATGGAAAATTTCAGCCCTTTAGGTCCAGCGGTTTGGTCTGTGCGTTATCTGTCAGACAGTCAGTTACGGAACTATTTTATATATGAGGCGTTGAAAGGCAAAGTGGTGTAAGTCACATTTTCAACTTTTTTCCTTTGAGGGCAAATATGTAATCTCCATGTTCAATTTATAGTGCAATTGTAAATAGTTATTATTTGCAGTATTGTAATAATTGTTATGCATTATAATTTGTTCAATTTATGGTGGAATTTTTTGTAGTTTTTGCGGTTAAACTCTTATGACTTACACCACTTTGTCTTTCATCGCCTCATATATAGATTATCGAGATATAGTCTCCATTATTAGTACTATCATGATTTTCTTGAGCAGTTTAACAAGCAATAGCGTTTTGATGCACTGCTTAGCAGCACTTACCCCTTTTTTTGCATTTATTTAAAATCTTTTAAAAAAAAGCCCGGCCCTGGACTCGGAACCTTGAACTTCTTATAGTTAAAAACGATCACTTACAGTTTAGATTAACGACTGATTTAAAACGTGAAAAAAATAAAGCTCTTAATTCTTTTATTCTTTTATAAAATCATGTTCTTAAAGACGCAAAAATGGAGCCACCATAAGCTCTTAGCTGATTTTCGTTTCGCTTTAATAGGTGTGCGGTTCCGCATTCTGGTTCACATATCCCTCCCTCGACTCCAAAAAATCCCCACCTGTCACTTATAGAGGATGGGGAAAATCAGACGAGGGATCCTCCGACAGCAACATGGGACGCACGGGACGTGAACGGTAACTGTAAGACAAGTGTGTATTTTGCGTTCGGAGTGGAAGAGATTATATGGGCCCGAGGTAGCCTAGTGGCAGTGCGTCGGCTTTCGGTACTGAGGGTGCTCGGATCGAATCACGACAAGAGCCATTATATACCTTCGTGCCTAGGCCGGATATGGGCATGTTAAATCCGTATACTGGAAAGTCCTTCTTTGAGGTCCGTGGGTGAGGAAAGGTGCGATCCCCCCCCCCCCCCCCGCCAGATGTCTCCCCTGAGGATGCTAGGTCAAAATTGTGGTGACAAAGTCGGACTCTGACCCTTGTGGTGCTTTTATAAATCGGAGCCGCACTTCTCAGCCCGCAAAGCCTATATATATATATATACTAGCTGAAAACCCGCGCTTCGCTACGGATTACATTCAAATTAAATACAACGGTCAACGTATGCAATTTATGCCAAAAAATAAATATATATATTTATAATAAATGCGATGATCAATGTATACAATTGATGTAAAATATATATCTATCTATATATATATATTTATAAAAAAATCGTAAGGGATATGCATTTTTTGGATAATATCCAATCGTCTGCTGCATTAGAAAGAGAAAAAAATATTTTTTTTGTCTATTTAGTTGTTACGCACGTGACGATAAATTTATTGAAAGTACCAGAAAAAGAAATCACGTGATCAGCATTTAATAAATTAAATTCTAAAAATTAATTTTTAAAAATTCACCAAAAATCAGGAAATGGAGGTAAAAATTCGAAAAAAATTTCATTTTGAAGGAAGTTTTATGATCTTTCTCGTGATATAAATTTTATAACCCTCAATGTATTATTTTAAATGCAAACGTAAAAAAAGTTTAAAAAACAACTTAAAAATTTAATTTAAAAATCTCATAAGAATTTTTGAAAAATCTTTCTTAGTGCACCCCTACACTATTAGAAGAATCGCCATGCAAAATTTCAGCCCTTTAGGTCCAGCGGTTTGGTCTGTGCGTTGTATGTCAGTCAGTCAGTGAATGAATGAATGAATGAATGAGTCAGTTACGGAACTGTTTTATATATATAGATATATATATAGTATATATATATACCTGGTCTGGAACTTCCGGCCAAGGGGTATGAGGAACAGCAACAACAACAGAGATTATGTTAAGGATATAATTATGTTTGATTGCTGTGTTCAACTTAGAAGTCCAGGAACTTATTCAATTAGGGGTTTTTTAAATTCTCTGAATGTGGTCGCTTGTGTTGAAAAAAAAAGAAAGAGTGTCATGTTTATGTTCAATTTCTCTGTCTTTTAGCTATAAAAGATTCAAAATTTGTTGATGAAATCTTTCCCTTTCTGTCTTGCTGCCTACAGATTTTCAAATAACTCCATGTATTGAAGTGTGAAATATATTTTATGCTCATGTTCCAAGGTATCATAGCTCCGTTGGCACATTTTTATTCGAAATTATTTGGAACATTTTTATTTACCAACAATTTTAAAAAAATTTGATGAAATCTCCCCTTTTCTGTCTCGCTGATTATAGCCTTTCAGAAACTGACTTTATACACTGGTGTAAGAAATTAAGAGAATTTGCAGACTTGGTCGATTATCTCTAGAACTACTGTACCGATTTTAATGAAATTTGATATGTACTTATATTGATACAATACAAAACAAATGACCATTCAATAACTGTAATACACACGCATGATCGTGCGTAACACTCGTTGGATTCGGAAGGTATGAAACAGCGGTTGCAGAATAAACAAAAAAATGGGTTAATAGATGGGTAAATAGGGGGTATGGTCCCCTCTTACACATATACAGGTCTCGCAGCGGGATTTCATACTTGAAATAAGGCAGTTTATCATTTCCTGTGGCAATTGGTCCCACTCGTTCAGCAACGCTGTTTTCATTCTCTGGATGGTTCTCGGAGGGGGGTTGCGAGTTGCAATTGCCCTCCCCAGAAGCGTCCCAGACATGCTCTATAGCAGCGGTTCCCAACCGATGGGTCGCGACTCGATCCTAAATCTATCAGAAACCATCGAATAAACCATCAGAAAAGATAAGAAAAATCGAAACAAATCGAATTGTGTTCAGATTGTTTTTTTGGTTCTTGATTTTTGGCATCTGGGGCAGACAACAGATCCACTACATCCCTCCCAGATGACTCACCCAGTCACACAGGTGGTGCACACTCTGGCAACGCCGCTCCCCGATATATATATATATATATATATATATATATTTGCAACATTTGATGGTAAATTATATATACATGTAAATTGGTGTCCGTCGTTCTAAATTGAACACACCGGTTCACAGTAACACCAATTTTATTCTTGACAGGTCACAGGACAGAAAAACGGTACAATTAACATATAAGGAACATGATTTTTTACGTCTTTTTGGTAGCCGTCTGCTACATAACCTCTTTCTCTCGTGGCGGCTTTTACTCTGTATCTCGTCATGTGTTCCGCGTAGAACGCCGAAGATCTCCGTCAGGCGGGAACGCTTCTGATTCGTCACTCGCTGTTGCCACAGCTATACCACACTCGGACATCCTGGCACGACAGGTCCTCCTGTCGCCCAAGAAAAACAAAGGAACCAAACCTAAAAAAAAACAAGAAAGGAAAGAAAACAAAACAAAATCATGGCATGGCCGTCTTAAAGCTACATTATCGTCGTTGTATAGCAATTGTTCGTCATAAGTGCCATAGTCTTTGCCGTTACTGAAACATTATACAAAACAAAGAAAAAAGAAAAGAAATAAAAAGTCATTAACAATAGTTCAGGATCATGATAGAATGTCCAATGTTCAAGTCCAAATCGTCATCGTAAAGGAGCTGGAGGTATAGTCACTAGGTGTTTGGCCAACTGTTGAGTTGATCAGCGGCTGTAGATGTAAAGTTGGGACCATTGTGCAGACCAACATTTCGGACGTCATATCGGTCATGTGGTCGAACTTTTATGATTTCGTAAGGACCAAATTGGTTACATTGAATTGCTTCATGATAGGTAGTTGCTTGTTTTCGACGTTTGCTATACTGCTGCTTTTTTAACTCCTGTAATTTCAAAATGTTGTTGGCATCGTTGCGACGGTGATTTGTGGCTTGAAATGTCACGTTGAAAAACTCATCTTCTAGGTCAGAAACCTGCTTTATCAAAGCTAGTCGTTTTTCATCATTTTGTTCATCTCGAGCTGGCAAGTCTTTTTCTAATTGAGTCTTTAGTTCTGGCATATTCACTTCTAAACGTAATATGGAATCGTCAGTAAACGGTAATTCGTCTTCAAGTTCTTCAATTTGGTTGTCTAATTCGATGTTAAGATCTTCAAACTTTGATTGCAATTTGTTCTTTGATTTATTCATTTTTTCTTGAATCATGTGCATATCATCTAATTTGTGATGCAGTATATCCATATCTTTCGACATCGTCTTCTTTTGTTCTTCTAACAAAGCAGAAGCAACTGCTTCCTCTTCAGCTTTCTTTTTATATTCTGCAACCTGGACATTGGCAATAGCTAACTTTTTCTCTAAGTTTTTCCTTGCTTCTTCTTCTTCAAATACTTGCTCTTGTAAACTCTCAAATTCACGTTCAAGATTGCGCTTAGTCTTCTCTTGAGCAACTTTAGCTTTTTGCACTCAATCTAACTGTTCATTTAATTTTTCAGTGGCAATTGTATGTTTCTGCTTCAAATTACGAATCTAGTTTTGGTGTGCAGCAGTTTCGTCTTCCAAGTTTTTTTTTTAAATATTGAGTTATTCCATTTTAGTTCTCGAATCTTGTTGTGTAGCTTTTGAATCCATATAATCAAGAAGTTTATTCCTCAAATATTCTAACTCCTCATTTAAGTTTCTTTTCTGCTTTTCAGAGATTGCTAAATCTTTTTGCAACTGAATCAATTCAGATTCCAAATTTGTTTCTTTTCAGCTTCTTTCGCTTTAGCATTCAGTTCATCTTTAACTAACCGAGATTCTTCCACTTCTCGCTGAAATTTTTCAACTGACTCTGCAAATTTTTGAGTTGGTGGGTTTGGTCAGTAATCATTGTAGCTTCGCTACCTGAATCGTGAAGCTCAACATTGTTTATCTTTATTGGAAAAGACATATAATTGGTTGGTGTACGAACATGTAAGGCGTCATTAGATGGAGTAGTTTCCGAAGAATTTTCTGGGATTGTCTGTCCAAAGCGCTGCGAGCAAGTTGAGGATAAATGTCCAAAAGAATTGCACGTAAAACATTTTGGAGTCGTATGCTGACAACTGGAACTTTTGTGGCCCTTGGAAGCGCAATTGTAGCAAACGGGGGGTTTTGGAGAATTATTAGGGAGTTTTCTATCGAAGGTATAATTTCGTTGACGACTATCATATGTGAATGTAATATCATTAGGAGGTTTACTTAATTTGGACGTTGAAAGAAATTTCTGATAAACTGTCAATTTTTCTTTGAATTCTGGAAGAGATTTAGCACCATATAACAAAATTTTATTAGATGTAGAATCGGGAATACCGTTGATAACATAATCAAAAATTGAAGAAATGTCAATTTGACCTCTTGAACCGATTTCTCGCATAGGTATGAAGTAGTCGTGTAATGATTCATTGGGTTTTAACCGCTTTTGCAGCAACATCGCATGAAGATCGGCGCTATTTAATTTGGAGGAAAATTCTTCTAGTAAGTTTTCTTTTAGCGAATTCCAAGTGGTTATGCCATGAAGAGAATTCATAAATGTTTTTGCGGAACCAACTAAACATTTTTTCGCAAAGACAATTTTGTGGACGTCATTTGTGATGCTATTAATATCAAAAAGTTTTTCTAACTCCTGTATGAAAATTTAAAAGCTGTAAGAATCGGACGAACCGTTAAAATTCTTAATGCACTCTGCAAGGTCACGTAACGATAAATATATTCCACTGTTAGAAGCTGGAAAACACTGCGATTCAACATCAGACAAAAAAAGAATTTATCTGTCTGTGCGCGAAAGAGTTGTTTATGTTAGAATATGAAGCTGCGGTCGGAAATGAACTTTGAACTGGCACCTGGCTAGTCGCCAAAACCGTAGAGCGTTGTCCGTTGGCGTCGTGTGAATCATTTTCGGTTTCACTCGTATCCGAGAGCACAGGGGGGGGGAAATAATGCAAAGTTATTTAGAGCATTGAATATAGTTTCACAGCTTTGAGCTGGGTCTGTAGAACAATCAAGATGTAGCAAATTCGCAATACAAATTAAATCGGTGCTGGAAAATGTTTTAAGTCTTTTATCCTGTTCGTCATTGACATGAAAAGGTTTAGTGAAACCAGAAAAAATGCGGAGTTCTTTACGATTGTCTCTCGCAGCATCATTTTCAAATATAAACTGATGTAATAATCTGATTGCCTTTGTTGACCCTGATTTAAGGGCTTTTGAAATATGCGGAATATCATTTAGAGTACTCATATTGGAAGTAAACAGCACAAAATATAAATATGCTAATATATCTTCAAAAACAAAAACAAAACACTTTTGTATCGGAATTGAAAATGCACACATTCATCAGAAAAAGTCACATTCATACTTTCTTTTCTTAAATATGCTCATATATATTCAAAAACAAAATCAAAACACTTCTTGTATTGGAATTAAGAATGCACAGATTTGTTAGAAAAATATAATTTCTTTTCTTAAATATTTCTTAAATATGCTCATATATATTCAGAAACAAAATCAAAACACTTCTTGTATTGGAATTAAAAATGCACACAGTCATCAGAAAAAGATTATTTCTTTTCTTAAATATTTTTTAAATATGCTCATATATCTTCAAAAACAAAATCAAAACACTTCTTGTATTGGAATTAAAAATGCATACATTTGTTAGAAAAATATAATTTTTGTTCTTAAATTTTAAACCAATGGAGTACAATTAAAGTCAGATACGTGTAGGAAAACTATACCAGAAAAGTATATATTTCAATAATACATCGTACCGTAGAACAATTGTTTTGTTCTGGAATGTTACTTCTGGGACATTTAATTTCAATTGTTCAATCTCAGTAACAACAAATAGATGATCGTAAAAATATCTTCATTTGACAAATTAAATTAAACTCACCGGTTCGTCGTATAGGAGTAAAAGTAATCCAGTCCGGTAGGAACGTCGTAGGATGGCTTGCTAGGGGATAGGGAATGGAGGCCCAGAATGCACTTTGAGAAAAATGCAGCGGCCGAGACCACATGTAAATTAGTGTCCGTCGTTCTAAATTGAACACACCGGTTCACACTAATACCAATTTTATTCTTGACAGGTCACAGGACAGAAAAACGGTACAATTAACATATACGGATCATGATTTTTTACGTCATTTTGGTAGCCGTCTGCTACATAACCTCTTTCTCTCGTGGCGGCTTTTACTCTGTATCTCGTCATTGGTTCCGCGTAGAACGCCGAAGATCTCCGTCAGGCGGGAACGCTTCTGATTCGTCACTCGCCGTTGCCACAGCTATATCACATACATAAGGAAGGGATACGATACAAATTAGGTTTTTTACTCCACCATGGACCGATGGACCGTGGAGGTATTCAGATAAGGAAAGGTGGGTCACCAGCTGATAAAGGTTGGGAACCACTGCTCTATAGGGTTAAGGTCTGGAGATCTGGCTGGTCAATCCATCCGGCGAATATCCTCACTCTCTACACATTCGTCGACCAGAAGAGCTCTATGTGGCCTCGCGTTATCGTCCATTAAAATTAACTCAGGGCCAACTGCGTCCCTAAAAAGGCAAACATAGGACTCCAAGACCTCATCCCTATACCTCACACCAGTCACAGTGCCTCTTTCAAAGACATGGAGAGGTGTGCGGCCATCCAGCATGATGCCTGCCCAGATCATTAAACCTCCTCCGCGATAATGGTCAATTTAGCGGACATTGGAGTGTAGGTAGCGGGTCTCTGGTTCTCTCCATATGAACGTACGGCGAGAATCGGTGTGTAGGCTGAACCAGGACTCATTAGTGAAGAGAACGGTCACCCATTGATCCATACTCCAATCTCTATGCTCTCTGCACCATGATAAACGAGTTCTCCTGTTAGTAGAAGTGATCGGGATGCAAACAGCAGGTCTTCTTGCAAACAACCCTTTCTCATGTAGTCTTTTGGAAACAGTCACCCTTGATACACGGGTTCCTGTGGCTGCATACAAGTCACGAGAGAGCTGAGAAGCTGTAGCACTCCTGTTACGCCTCGCTATTATCGACAAATGGCGATCTTCTCTGGCCGTCGTGGCTCTTGGATGACCTTGACCAGGCTTTCTCTCGATGGATCCAGTATCCTGGAACTGTTTCCATAAGTTACACACGACGCTGGGCGTTAAATTGAACTCTCTACAAATTTGGACTTGAGATTGGCCTGCTTCTAGCCTCCCCACAATTCGCCACCTCATTCCATCATATAAAGGTTGGTGGTTACTCATTTTTACTGTTATAATTTGAAATTAACCGATTGCGGCAAAATAACACCAAGAAATTCGCCGAGGTGTGCTAGCGAACGAAATGCGCCTTAACTTACGCGCTCTTATAAAGCCTGTTTCTCTACTGGCTTCGCCTGCACACACGTGTACGCTTTCGTATTTGACGTGCAAGATTTGCATTTTTGTCCAGAAGCAGTGGTTTTACATTCAGTTCAGTTCTTTCCATGAAATTCGATAAAATATGCAAATTCTCTTAATTTATTTCACCAGTGCATATCGAAGTAAGAAATGTATTTTATGCTCAATATCAGAGCTTTGCCAACATAGCTCCTTCAACTATCTTTAAATTTGAGACACTCTTGTATCTCGAAAACTATTTTAGCACTTTTTAAGTGTATATCCATGTTTCATTTTCTCCGCTGTTCATAAATGGCCTCTCAAACTGGTTAACTAACATCATTTTAAAATCTGAGGCCGGACAAAAATTGTTTCTTTAAATTTGGCATTGACTGGAAGGAAAATTTTCAATCAAATAAACTTGAATTAGTTTCCTTCGTTGTCGATGGGTTTAGTACACCGTTGGGCAAATTGTGGCCCGCTACAGATTTTTTTTTGTGGCCCGCCAAAACAGCCCAAAACTCCAAGACAGCCAGAAAATCTGCCAATATTTTATTTAATTCATATTTTCTGATTTTTTATGACACAATTTATACCTTTTCTGACATGCAAAGTTAATTAATAAATGCAATAATTTTAAAAGGCGCGGCCCTCCTCGAACCTCTGCTTCCACAAAATGGCCCCCAGCCAAAACTTTTGCTCACCCCTAGTTTAGCAAATTGTTTCATTATTCTTAATTTATTATTGGAATTTTAGAGCTCGATCTTTTATTTTCTCTTTCAATTCCGGCAGTAAATATTTTCTGGATGTCCAGTCTTTTGCCTTTTTGATATCATTCAGCATCAGCGATGTGCTGTTATTGGTTAGTGTTCGGCTTTCGGAGCTGAGGGTAGTCGGTTCCAATCCCAACCATCGCAAATTTAATACCTCCATGTCTATGCCGGATATGGGAATGCAAAAATCCGTAGTGTGACACTGTCTCAATTACTACATGAAATTAGTATTTATATAAATATGTAATGCCCCGTTCCTACCCCTCAACATGTCATCTATCGGCGAAATGTTAATCTGGGTGGTCTCATAAACTCTAGGATAAGAGGCCATAAAGTTCTTGTAATGCGCGGTTTTGACGTTACAAAACGCATAAATCCCAGAGTGGTTCGAGGGCGCTTGAGATTTTTGACACTGTAGTGACATTTAGAATTCCATAAACTTCGAACACTTACCAGCACTTCAAACGCCAGAGAAATCCCTTTGAATTCGCCGACAGTATAAAAGAAGATCCCAATAGTCCGCAGAGTAAGATCTGTTTTTGAGTGCCAGAGAGGCGGAGACCTCCTGGTCAGAGAGGCCGATAGGCCAACGCTGTCGTTGTACCCGAAGCCATCCTGAACTATATATTCTAACTCGCTGAACATATAGTTCATTGCTTTAAATGTTGATTGCTTTAAATGTTGTAGTTGTAGTATGTTTAACGTATCGTAGTAAAGTGATTGAAGCGAAAGGCTTGTCGTATTATTGACTACGGTACAGTAGACTGGAAAGTTCCCCTATGAAGCAGGGCCGCCCAGAGGGGGGGGGGGCAACTGGGGCACTATGCCCCAGGCCCCCAAAAATTTTAAAAAAAAATATTTATTAGATTTCCTCTGAAAGAAAATTCTGAAACTTGTACCGTACTTCAAAATTCAAAATAATCTTCTGAAAAAGGCCACCCCCCAAAAAAAAATTTAAAAAATTTATTCGATTAATCAGATTTCTTGGGGCCCCCAACAGAAGTTTGCCCCAGGCCCCGTAAAGTATCTGGGCGGCCCTGCTATGAAGTCAGAGAGTCGTAGGAGAGGGTACGGTCCCCCCCCCCCCCCTAGATGACTCCCTTGGTGTTGCTTGGTCAAAATTGAAGTGACACCTAGTTAAGACGGACTCCGACTCCTGTGGTGCTATTTTAAACCGGAGCCTCACTCCTCAGCCCGCAAAGCCTGTATGAACTTCGTCTGGAACACTTCCGAACAGGGAGCATTAGCAGCAGAAGCAACAACAACAACATTGGTTAGTTTTGCTGCTAGTGAATTATTATTGATTTATTTTTACAGAAGCTATAAATACGCAAGTAAATATTGGATTTCAGTATAAATACTTATTCGAAATAAATGTGATTAAATATGTCCACATGGTGTAGTAGTTAGCAATCTGAGCTACACGCAGTGGACTTGGGTTCAGATCCCGAATAAGGCTTGGTCGTTTACGTGTCGTCCCCCTCATAGGGAGCAATGCTGGCTCTCCTATATGGTACCCCCTTAATAAAGTAGCCCGTAAATCGCGGTGAATGTCTCACGTCAGAGTGCCTCCTTATTAGACAAACAGTGACGTAGCGAGCATAACTGCCGCCCGGGGCATGTTACCCTTTTGGCGCCCTCCCCCGAAAAACATATAGTAATATTATATATAGAATTAGTGAAAAGGACCATTTGACTCCCCTCTGCGAGTGGCGCCCAGGGCATGATAGACCCCCTTGCCCCCTCCCCTCGCTACGCCACTGTAGACACACAAAAAAAATATTTAAGCTTTTTAAAAGCAAGAGTGTAAATTCTCTGTATTCTAAAAAAAGGTAACTCCCGCTGTCGCCGTCAAAAGCTTGTCACGCTATCTCCTCCGAAACCGCTGGGGGTATGGGGTCGAGAACGATACCAATGTATGCAGAAAAATGGGGGGGGGGACCAAAGTAAGAAATGTCTCATCTTCGTCGAACTTTAAGTTTTTTTATTTTATGTTTTGTGGGAAAATATTGACTTTTTCCTCTTCAGATTACGATAACTCGCCAAAAAATGATCGTAGAATTTTGATTTTTTTTACAATCTAAGACTACAGACATTTCTCTTTCAAACTAGACCTCATCTGTTTAAAAATATTTTAAAACAGACTAATATTTTCATCAAAAAATGAAACACAGTTTTCTAAGAAATATCGTCTCATATGTGGATGCAATATGGATGCTCCTCGAGTTTTTATCTTAAAGAAAATATTTACATCATCTGGAAGCTGAAAGCTTTCTTATTCATATTAACCTCATTTCAAGTCTCTATCTTAAAATTTCGATTTTTAATTGAATTTTAAAGCTGATAATTCAACAGTGATGAAAAGCCCTTCGCATGAGGGTGACAACAGTAAATGGATGGAAGCTGTTACATTGCCCGAGAATCACCCCTATGTACCTCGCTATTAGCCCTAACAGAGGAAAGATGTGAAAATAATTTAAAAGAAACTAAAATCAAATTCAAAATTCTCCTTACCCACCCTCAGGCGGTCTCAAAAAGCCTAAACTAATAAAAATCGGTCAATAATTAGTAAATTAATCATACCAAAACTCACATTCGCGATTGTAAACAAACGATCTTTGTTGCCATTTTCATTTTAGAAGTTCATTTGTTCAGTTTATTTATTTTTTTTTCAAAAGGGAAATGTATCTTTATCAAAATAAATACTTCATGCGGGAGCGTAAGGCCCTGTTCACATAGGAGTCCGTTGCGTTGCGTTAAGGAAAAGATGACGTTGAGGTGAAAATAAGCCAATCATAGGCGTTTAAAATTTCATTGCTAATCGTTTGGAGGCATATGATTGGTTTATTTTCGTCTCAACGTCATGTTTTTCTTAACGCAACGCAACGGACTCCTATGTGAACAGGCCCTTATTTTTATACTGAATTCTTGAAATTTTTTTGACTCTAAAGAGAAGCAGAGAGGGGCAAACAAGGGTTAAACTCTCAAACATTGTTTTGCTGTTCTTGAAAGTTACCTGACTTCAAGAAACGTTTGAAATTTATATTATATTTATAATACATATCTTTATATTATTTAATTTATTTATTGATTTATATATTACTAATTAATTAATTTACTACAGATTACTTTATTACAGCTTATCTTTTACATTATATTTCTTGTTTACTATACCATTGATTTTTTATTCTAAATCTTAATCTTTTATATTAATATTTCTTGTTTTCAGTGAAATATCAGTGTGACGATGTAAACAAGCAATCACGAGAATTGAATTGTTGCCAGTTTTTCAAAAATAAACTAATAATATAGCTGCCAAAAAATATTAAGGATGTTGCAAAAACATTATTAAAACTTCAAATTAGAAAAAAAATTAATTTAAGTGCTGAAAATGAGCAAATTAGTGCAATTTTAGGACAACTTCCGGTTTGATTTTGAATCAAACGATACGTTTTATAATGGCTATAAAATTTCTTCTAAATCACGTAGAGAAAAAAGAAAAACAGTTTTGGAAAGTTGAAGGTCCAAAGTATAAGAAACACAAATTTAAAAATCTTGACATATTGTCGAAAATCGGATGTTTTCAACGTAGTCTGTTACGTTAATATCACATTGCAATAAAAAACGGTTTTTTTACGAGTTAGCCTTATTAGGGGCCTTTTACGAGTAAAATATTCCCTTTTAAGCCCTATTAAGCCTTTTTACGAATAAGCTTTATTAGGGGCCGAAAGGTCCCGTACGAAAAGCGAGCGTAGCGAGCCTAGGGGCGAAGCCCCTGGTAACAGAAATAAAAACTTCCTTACGATACTTCAAACTGTTTAGCATTGTACGATCGAGCCAAGATAATAATGTGGTCACACAGCAAGTTCTTTATGCAACTGAAGGCCGAGCTTTCATCAGTGGTTGTTGCAGAATTTTCCGACTGACCTCCCGCTTGTGTTCCAACACCTGATACGGCCGTACTTGTCCGAGATAGATGTTACATGTGGCGCGAAATGCAGGAAAAGTTCCCTCCTGTGCTGAGTTTTAATCTTCTTTCATTCATTTCTCTTTTCACCCAAAGAAATCTGGTTTGTAAGACGCTCTAATATGGATATTAGCCTTGAAGCTGTGGTTATCATCATTTCTCTCACTCAGAGGTTGTTTGAGGAAAGTTTTATTGGAGGTGGGCTCAGAAACTGGTAAACCAAATCTAGCGGAGAAGGTAATTTGGTCTCTACATGATAAAATTGAGCGGCTTGCTCAAATAAAGGGAATGAAGTTTCATCTGCTCTGACCGTGGCATAAGTCATGGAGTTCTTTAAATTAAGGTAATTTTACATAGTAAAAATACTTGAGCAATAATAAATTTTTAAAATCTTTAATTCAAAATTTAAATCATGCTTAGTTTTTGATATAGGCTGAACCAATAGCTCTGTTAGCATTATCTTCTCTCCTTCGTAAAAAGAAAATGATTCAAAATGATTTGCTTTTGAGATTTTTAAAACTATGATTTGTTAAATTTTCAATCACTTTGAATAGTTATATATATATATATATATATATATATATATATATATATATATATATATATATATATATATATATATATATATATATATATATATATATAATTTATTTTTTGGGGGGAGGTGGTAATATTTGATTCAGTAATAGTATTATTAGAATTTTATCGCAAATTCAAGAATGCCAGAGATGTTGTAATAAGAATTGAAAAAAGCGAAGCGCAATTTAAAATTCATCCGAAACACTTTGCGAGGAAGTTTTAAGATATATATCCTTTTAAAGAATTCAAATTCAGTTTATAGCATAATTTGGGGCTGAATTGTGTACAGTTTTTTCTGCTTGTTTGTCTGCAATTCAGCTGAGAATATCAGACTTTCAGTTTTATGTAGATTTTTAATGATGCATGAATTTATTTGGTGCGTTCTAACGTGTTAAAAGAAATATTTAACCCCGAATAATTACCCCGAATAATAAGCCTTGAACAGAAAGATGTATGCCATTATTAGTTATCCATTCACCCTCGCTTTTTCTGCGATCTCTTTGCTTTTCGGCGTACAGTCGATCAAATATCTTTAATAGATAAATGTAAAAATAATACTGCGTAAATCACTGTAGTGCCATTAGCCGACCTTTTCGATGTAAATCGAATACAGAAACGTTATATTTACAAAACATTAACTACAAAAAAAAAGGGTGAGTTCTAATGCAGAGTGCGGCAAAACGGACCCCCACGTTTCTGAAGGTCACTGTAAGGGAGTGGGGGAAAGGCGGCACGGGAAGAGACAACAGTTCGGGCGGATTTCCAGTAGACACCATCAGTTGGTTCTGTGAACATCGTGGTTTCATTATCGATGCGTTATCAAAAACAACAATTCTGTAACGGCGACACAGAGGACATTTAGAACGCGCTTCGGGCTGTATGCGACTGATACCGTTCCAGATCGAAAAACAATCCTGCTATGGGTTTCAAACGTGAGAACAAGTGAGTTTGCATTTCCAAGTTAACCAAGTGGTCGCCCGAGGAACATTACAACACCTGAAAATCAGCGATCAGTCCGTTATTCGTGAGGAAGTTGCCGCCATTCCATCAGAGATGTCCAACAGAAAGATGAAAAACTTGAGAGAACGGCTTCGGAGTGCATCGTAAATAACGGGCGCCACCTGAGTGGTGTTATTTTCAAACTCTAGTGGGTAAAAATTGATTGTTAGTACTTTTCGGAAATGTAAAGCTTTTTTCCGTAAATTGTTCCGTTCGTTGTTTATTACCCTTTTGAATTATGTGGAAATCCATTCTACCGCACCCTCTATACTAGGTGGTATCGAAGTGCGAGATAAAAAAAAATAATGGTAAAAATATTTATTTGAATCAATTATTATCCTTCATATTCCCAAATTTAAAATAAATGAATTCTTTGCTGACACATGGACTTTCGAGACCTATTCGAGGCTACACGGGAAGTTGATTTAGCTTTAGGCTTCTGTGGATGCGATGCAATTCAGAGATTCGAACTGTGCCATGAGAGGCTAAACACCCGAAACGGTTCAACATTGTTTTTTCATACCTGTCGGTGTATATATTTTCGAAACTTCCCAGTAAGTGCGTGTTTGCCAACCTGCTGCAGCGTTATTTCTGATTTCTTTTCCCCCTTTCTTCCGCTGTGAACTCAGCTGATACTCTTCCATTTTCTTGCCCTCTACTTACTTATGTTTTCAAGGTGGAGTGCGTCAGAAAATTTGGCCAAGATATTTCTGTTCATTCACAACACACGGGGAAAGTATGTGCGGAACGAAATTGCCTGGAGAGGTCATGCCCATGTTGTTATAAATGTTTTCGTGAAGTTTCTATGTCCTAATGAGGACATTAAAATGAAACGTTTCAAACGTCCCTTTGGTTTTGTTTTCAGCCCATATATATTTTTCTCTTCTGATATCTTAAATATTTTTAGACGGATTTTCTCTAAACTTTCTTTCTTTAATAATGTTATCAGTTATTAATTCAATAAATTATTTTCGCTGCTTTGAAAATCTTGTTGGACTTTGTCCGAAGGCGTAAAAATTCGTAGATGAAAATTAAAGGATTTCCTACCTTGGTTTGTTGTCAAAAGGTTGAGGGATCTCTTCTGGAGGACTGGATTCACGGGAATGAAAGATAACTAATCTTGTGGACGTAAGAAAAGAAAATTTTACCAAACAGAAAAGGTAATATTACTGACAATTGAGTAAATAAAAAAAGAAGCATTCGTTGAATGCAGGCGACACGTTAGCCGCGTACAAGCACTCGCCAACCGTCTCTTAGTCTACGGCCACACGAGCGATTTTTCCCTGAGAAACACAGCTGGAAAACAAGCCCCAAAATATAGATAAGCTTCTGTAACATAGGGGTGGCCAAACACAGCTGTTTTTCCCTTTAGCGGGGGAGTTGTCTGTCGCATTCTCAAGGTCGGCCGCTGGAGGATAGAACCAGACCTATTTTTTCTAGCTGGATTTCAAGCTAAATCGGTGGCCACACGTGCATGAGAACAGTCGCTGGTAGTATTCAATACGTTTACGTAAAGATAGGGTATAATGTACAGAGCCGGATTATAATAATTTTAATCCGATTTTTTTAATTATTCCCATTTCTCTTGCTGCTATATTCGTGTGTTCTAGTAATTTTTTATACTTAAATTTTTTATATTTAAAATATCATGGATTATTACTTGGATAGCGAACTTTTGATCTTAGAAATAGAAAAATATCCATGTCTTTATGATGCACGGACAAAGGATTTCAAAAACCGGGAACTAAAAAGAGAAACATGGATGACCGTAACAAAGAATGTTATTGGGGAAAAATGGGACCAGATGGACGAAAATGGAAGAAATAAAATTGGTAATTAGTAAAACAAATTAAATTTTATTTTTTAAGTTACAAGTTATAACCTAAGTTCTAAGTAGGTGATAGTTATAACTAGATCGTGGATTATATACAATTGCATACAATATTTTCTGATTTGCATGTGTCTTTCTATTAAGTATATTATAAATAAAAATTGCATTCGCTTCAGAAAAAATATATTATATAAAAGTTATATCCCCGCTTTACACATCTGAACAACAACAGAAAAGGTGACTGCCTACGTTCGGAGCCAATTTTTTTAAAAAATTGCTTTTGTAAGGATTTTTTGGTCTCATATGGTAAAACAGCATTTAAAAATAAAAAATAAAAAAAAACTTTCCTGTAAACACCATACTTTTTAATAAATTGGTCAATTTGAAGTAATTTTTAATGAAATTTAGCTAAAACGCTTATCACTCTGAACAAAATTCTAATGCTACTATTTTAATTTCCTTCTCACACATGATATATATAACAGTTATCTTTAAAATGACCTACAATCTAAGAGAAATTATAAAATGCAAAAATAATACAGACAATTTTATGTTCCAATATGAAAGTTTTCCCCAATTCGTCATTCCTTTCCTTATAAAAAAAAAGGAAAAGAAAGTTTTTGGTTCATTTATCGTAGTGCAGTAGCGCAAAATCTGATTTCCTTGCTCTTTCCCCAACAAATCCCTCAATTTTTACAATTGGGTCCTTTTTTTTTACCTATAAACGGAAGTCAATATTTGAAACGTAAGGAGCGCGGTGGTCCGTCCGGTTGGCAAAGTCGTCGAGCCAGTGATCTGAGGGTTACGGGTTCGAGGCCGGTCGCTGACAAAAATCCATCGCCATGTTCATTAATGTTGGTCGTGGCACGTAGAATAGGGAGTGGCTGCAATGTTCTCCAAGTTCTCAAATTACCTCTGGGGGTGCTGGGTCAGATGGTCTGGTCCCGCCTCTTGACTCGGTTCAAAATTCGCGGAACATCAAACGGGCGCAGTGTGGACCTACCCTCTGTGGTGCACCCGGGGCAACGCATGCGCGAAGTGGTCTCACGTTTCCGGCTCCCCCCGGAGAAGAGCCTAGGCTCAGTTTTCCCAACCATTAGGAAAAAAAATTGAAACTAAAAAACGTCAACAAGCAGTTTTTTCTCCTAAAGAAAGTGTAAGGTGTGGAAAATAATTTTCGGGACTTTTAAAAGCCTGGGTTAGATGAATTGGTTTTTACAGTGTCCTACATCCAATTTGGATACAGATCTAAAGAGAAATTTACGATAACTACAATCAAGCATCAGCTTTTCATCACAGACACTAGAAAATGCGAGGTTTTAGAATATGATTTGTCAACAAGTTTCGTTTGCTTTTCATGCTGGTATTCTCTGGAAAATAGAACTGGTGTTTTTATTCAGTTGAAAACTGAAGGATTAAGTTTAGAAATACAGCCATATTTCTATTATTTCAGCATTGATTTTAAAGTACCTGTAGACCTACAGAGAAAGTTTTGTTAAAAGTTGTTTGAATTTTGTCTTAACATCTATATTTTACTTTGACAGATAGTCTGAAACGGGAAAAATTTAGCGGAAAAAAACACCTGTGTCTGCATTAGTTTAAGCAACAATTAAGCGGCTTCATTAAAAATATTTGTTTGAAAAGAAAAATTATCAAAAGAGTAAAGAAATGGCTACTCCTTCAAAATATAATAGCAGCAAAACAAACAAATAATTTGACAGTTTGTAAAATTGTTGATGAGGAAAATAGATTTTTTTAGAACAGCTCGATTGTTAAACTATCTGTCGGACCCGAAGTTCAAAATTCGAGGTCGCTCTTCGACCAACAGAATAATTCTGGCGATGTTAGGAGGTGACATTTTCAATGACATTGAATATTCGTCCTTTCTTTCTAAGGTCGGTGACAAAGGGATATTAGCCTGTAGATACATTTTTTTATCTTTAATTTAGCCATTAGACCAAGCAGAAGATTTTTCCTCGATGAATATTTCTGATGTGACTAAAAGTTCATTTACGCTTCTTGTAGACGGTCGTACGCCACTATAACGACAATCTATTGGAACTGGATTCGAATCCAAATCTTTAAACTTGAGTCCATTTTTCTACCAAATGAATTTTCCCGCCATGGTACGATGTGTTATTTTTGAGAATGCAGTCGATTCCGGTTAATCGGACCACATCGGGACGCGATCATTTTGGTCCTAATAACCGGCTGGTCTGATTACACGAACATGCCCTATTAGGCTTATGCGATAGGATTTGTTTCGGTTCTTTAGGATTCGGTCCGAATAAGCGGCTAGTCCGATTAACCGGTGGTCCAATTAACCGGATTCGACTATATTCCGTGATGATCTTAATTCTTTCGCATACAGTTCATTAATCGATACTGCAGCCTCGAGAACACTTCCAAGTTTGCGGTAGTTATGAAAATCACACTGCTCTGAATTCATAGAGCTAAAATGTTTTTAAATCTTACACCGCAGACACCTTACGCTGTCTCTTAGACATTTTTCTCTGAAAGACATCGTTACTTACATATCGATATGTCGTTACCTTTTAAGGCTAAGGCTGCTGTGTACTAACCCTATTGGATTCGCTCCCCTCAATGTTAACCTATGGAGAAAATGTGTGCAAGGATTCCGACTTGGATTGAAAGATTTTTTTTAAAAAAAATTGTACACCGTTATACAGAAAGAAATTTTACACCTTGGGGCATTTTTCGTTTTTTTTAAAATGCCAATAATATTTTTAAATTTGAATTATTCGGGCAAAAAATATGGTATAGTGTGTTTTAAACGCTCGTAAATTCCTTTGGACGAAATTTATATAATGAATCCTGTAGCAAGTTGCAGAAAAGTTCAGGCTATCTGAAAATACCATTTTTATTGGATTATCAGCATTTATGTAGCTGTAAATAGTAGATACATTTCCTCCATAGGTGTTAACCTATGGAGGTGGGCGAATCCAGTAGGGTTAGTACAGAGCATCCTTAAGACTGAAAAAATCATTCAGTTATGAAATTTAATATTTATTTCGCTTATAGCGCAATTGCTTTATATTCATTTCTCACGTCTATTCGTTGGATACAGTTATCCAGCTAATAATCTTTTTAGCGATTTTTTTTTTTGTTATTCAGAGAATTTAAGATATCTGAAGTTAATGTTACGTGGATAATATCTCGAGTGTCGAGGTAAACACAGCTGGTGTCTGTCTTTAAGAACGCTTGGGACTTACAAGACGCGCTCAAGGCTATGTAAATCGTTTTGTAGACGTAACGCAGAAGAAGCTACGGATGTTCTTATATCTTTATCGAACCTCTAAAGTTGCTTTGATATTATACCGTGACTGTCTACTGATTATTCTCCCTTTATTCATGCTAATTTTTGTCGAAGTTCTTTAAAAAAAGTTTTACTTCAAAGCAACGATTCTTGGTCTTTTTCATAAATGGGAAAGACCCTAAAGTACAGTTAAAACAAATTATTAAAAACAAAATTAACAAATAAACAATGCTAGAAGTGTTGAAAAAGCAACAAATAGCTCTTTGAAAACTATGAACAAAGTTTTAAAAAAATGTTAATTTTTTAAAATTTATATTAGATACCAAAATATTTGTTGAATATATCACCAAGATTAAAAAAAAACAATTTTAGAGAAATGTAAAAAAGTGCAACAGATAACATTTAATGATTCATCAACAAAATAACAAAAATTAATTTCTTTTAACCACGGCAAATGCATTTATTTATTTATTTGAAAGATTGTATTGAGCTCTAAACCCACTCTTAAAAATCACATTACAAGTAAATAAAAGAAAAAATTGTATATACATGCATCATTGCATCTATACAAGTGAATATACAATTCAAAGAATAAATATCATCCAAGAAAACATATTAAACTTCAGTTACTTTTCTTGAGGTGTTTTTATTTAACATTCGCATTTGAAACAAGGGAGGGGCATAAAACTTTAACTTCCTCTACCCAATTAAGATAATGTATTTTTACTAATATTGAGCTATTTGTGCTGCACCGTTGCTGTTATGTGTCAACAGCTAGGGCGGATTTTCTAGTTGCCAGCAGACACTATGAGTTGGTCCGGTGAACATAGCAGTTTCGTTATCGAGGCGTTCTTTAAAACCATTCTGTAACCGCGACTCAGAGGGCATTTAGGATGCGCTTAGGGCTCTACGCAAATAATGGCGTTCTGGATCGAAAAACAATCCTGCGATGGATTTCAAACGTGAGGGCAAGAACACATGAAAATGTGCAGCGAGTCCATGAGTCCGCAATTCGTGAGGAAGTTGCCGCCATTCCCCCAGAGATGACCAAAAGAGTGATGGAAATCTTCAGAGAACAACTTCGGCAGTGCAGGTGTAATTTCCAAAACCTAATCGGAAAAAACTAGATTATAAGTAATAAAGCTTTTTTATATATATTATTTCTTTCGATTTTTATTACCCTGAAATGTGGGAGTCCATTCTGCCGCACCCAGTATTAACATTAAAAGCCAAATGAAATATTGAAAAGGACGGGAGCTTTTCAGCTTTAAATTCAGTACTTGAGAACTTACGAACTGACGCTGGTATTAGCAACATTTTGCCCGTAAAATGTGCACGAATAAGAGCAAACTGCTTTTCGCAAACGCATATTAACTTTTTCCAGGAATGACACATACCTCCCGATATATTTTTTTTTCATCTGCTTCATTTATAAACACAGCTGATCCGTGAGCGTAGAGGTGTGCTGAGAAGAATGAATGAACAGTTGCCATTCATCAAACTGAGCTCGGAGGTATATGCTTATTTTTAACCGACACACAGTATTTAGATGAAAGCCATCACTGCTGTAAAAGAATGTATATATCTAAAACTATGTTGTAAATTAAACGTTTCAAACTCACAGGCTGACATGGGCCAAATGAACAAGGTTTAAACCTTACGTCGGCTCATCGGTCTAGGAGACCGATATTACACCTGTTCTGTAATTGTTGACGGCTGGGAGTTTGACTGGCCTGAATTGAAGGCATCTCTGGGACTACTTTGAGCCAATGGGATGCCGAAAAGACGATAATCTCGTACGGCGGTTTCTCTGACGCCACCGCTTTTACTAGTAATTTGAAACCTGCGCCCCTTTTTCGTTTCCCGGATGCATTTGGCAGAGCATATTCCTCTGGGACTAAAATATGCTTTAGGAATGACTTTCATGAAGTCTTCAGTGGTATGCCCTCATGCGGCGAGATCATTGGTTTCGCGGACATGGCGGAGTCTGTATCACCCCGATTTCCTTGGGATTTAAAAAAAATTACAAATTCGATTATCCTTGGACACCCGACGCGTGAGGGACACGTGAGGTCGTCCCGAAAGCTCCCTGTGTGTTAGATCGGCAGCGGAAAAATCGGTAATTTCGATAATTTAACGTCACTTTCACAGTTAATACGGAATCTGCGCAAATGGTGTTATTCCTGTTTCCTTTGCAGATGACTTTGGGAGTAATAGAGCTTTAGGATGAATTGAGGACCTCCCTGGTGCTACTTATAGCCAATGGGATGCTGAAAAAACGATAAACACGTACGGAGGTTTCGCTGATGTCATCGCTTTCCCGATTAATTTGAAACCTGGGCCCCGTGTTCGCTTTCGGGATGCATTTGCCATAGCATACTCCTCTGGGACTAAAAAATACTTTTGCACTTATGCTTAAGGTGCGTAAGGCACATACGGTGACACGATATTTACATATCGTTATATTGGATACGTTGGATCGTTTTGGATCGTTATATACGGATGGATCGCACAAATAATCGTTGAAGACCGCGAGTTTGACATGCCTGTTGTAAATATTAGAAATGATAAGTTCTCTCACAGTTATTTGTAAACCTGGTTCAGGTAAACGTGATCGTATACATTGTCTGAAGAAGACCTCTACTCGGGAACTTTACTGTATAGATGCTTATAATGTTATAATGTTACTACCTTCAGTAAAAATAGACATCTCTAGTGTAGCCAGCAGCCATGGATTTAGGTTTCACCCTTGTTATTGGCTCCTCAGCATGGCATAGCCGACAAGTAGGAAAATAATTCTAAATGTGGAAATTTTAGCACATAAAATTAACATAATCAGCAGGATAGAGGTTAGTGACAAGATCTTCCACAACATGGGCTCGGGTTCGAGTCCCGGCTAAGTCAGAGACTTACAGGTGCAGTCCCCTCATAGGAAGTACCGTATGTTTCGGACCATAAGATGCACCTTTTTTCATAAAAAAATCGACTTAAAATCGGGTTGCGTCTTATGGTCCGAATGCAACATTAATATAAAATGAATATTTTATAATCACGTATACTAGCTGAATACCTGTGCTTCAAATTAAATACAACGGTCAATGTATGCAATTAATGCCAAAAAATATATTTATAAAAAAATCGTAGCGTGTATTTTTATAGACAAAATAATGTAGAAGAAAATATTCAAATTAAATACAATGGTTTATGTAGGCAATTGATTTGTATGTTTAATATCCATAAAACATACTAATTTGAATTAAATTCTTAAAAAACTTCCATCTCAATTAATCTAGTGTCAAATTTTATCTTTTAACCGTACATTAACATTTTTTTGTCCATTTATTTCGTTGTTATGCCCGTTACGCAAAATTAATCACAAAAAGAAAAGAAACCACGTGATCAGCATTTAATAAATTAAATTATAAGTATTAATCTTTAAAAATTCACCAAAAATCAGAAAATATAAATTTTATAACTCTCAGATTATTATTTTAAATGCAAACTTTAAAAAGTATTACAAAAGCAGCTTAAAAATTTAGTTTAAAAAAATTAAGAACTTTTCAAAAATCTTTCTTATTGCACCCCTACACTATAAGAAGAATCTCCATGCAAAATTTCAGCCGTTTAGGTCCAGCAGTTTGGTCTGTGCGTTATAAGTGAGTTAGTCAGTCAGTTACGGAACTGTTTTATATATTTAGATTATATATATTTACTAGCTGAAAACCCGCACTTCGCTACGGAGTACATTCAAATTAAATACAACAGTCAATGTATGCAACTAATGCCAATATATATATATATACATATATATATATATAATAAATACGACGATCAATATATACAATTGATGTACAAAAAAATATATATATTTATAAAAAAATCGTAAGGGATATTTTTATAGACAAAATAATGTCCAATCGTCTGCCGTATTAGCAAGAAAAAAATATTTTTTTGTCTATTTAGTTGTTATGCACGTGACGATAAATTTATTTTAAGTACCATAAAAGAAATCACGTGATCAGCATTTAATAAATTAAATTCTAAAAATTTATCTTTAAAAGTTCACCAAAAATCAGAAAATGGAGGTAAAGATTCGATAAAGATCTCATTTTAAAGGAATTTTTATGATCTTTCTCGTGGTATAAATTTTATAACGCTCAATTTATTATTTTAAATGCAAACTTAAAAAAAGTTACTAAAACAGCTTAAAAATTAAATTTTAAAAAATCTAAGAAGAATTTTTCAAAAATCTTTCTTAGTGCACCCCTACATTATAACAAGAATCCCCATGCAAAATTTCAGCTCTTTAGGTCCAGCGGTTTGGTCTGTGCGTTGTATGTCAGTCAGTCAGTCAGTGAATGAGTCAGTTACGGAACTGTTTTATATATATAGATCATATATATTATACATATTATACAATACTATATTATTTATTATATATTTTATATATATATATATACATATATATTTATATATGACGAGCTTAAATTCTCGTACTCCCTCTTAATTCGTTCCCCTCTTAATACTTACTCTAAAAATATGCAGTCAGAACAAACGTAGGCCTGTGGAATTAAAGGCAATTAGTTTACATCTAAATCCTTTATTCAATAACTATTAATCAACCCGATTCAATCCGACCATTTTCGATCTCTCAGTCGTGTGACGCGCACTACATCTCGATTGGGAACCCACGGACGCTCTGATAACTCTTCTGTTAAAAATCAAGCAGCAAAACTACGCGCATGCCCTGTGATGTCTATAGAATGTTCGGGCGATTCCATATTATATAATAGTTTCACTCCTCGCAGACCGTGCCCGTTCCAAAAATAGATTCGTTCGCTCGAGTCAAGGCTATCTCTCAAGAAAGGGTATTCCCCTGAAAATCACGTTGCGCTCGTTCTCTGCTGTATTAAACCAATGGCGTTCGCCACGAAATTAACCTATCCTGAAGCCCCCTTTAAATTTTACGCGATCGCCTCTTTATATTTTAGCCTTTTGTTTTTCCTTACTTACACACACACACACACACACACACATATATATATATATATATATATATATATTATCTTTATTAAGTAAGAAATTGAAAAAATCTTTATATAGTTAACAAAATACGAAATATTCTTTTCTAAAAATCCTGCCTTAAATTTGAGGTGCATCTTACGGTCTGCACCTTGCAAAAGGATTTATTTTATAAATTTCCTCCACCAAAGGAATTTAGGAGCGTTTAAAACACGCTATATCAGATTTTTTTTCAGAATAATTTAAACTTAAAAATATTATTTGCATTTTAAAGTAAAAAACGAAAATGCCTCAAGGTGTAAAATTTCTTTCTCTTTTATGGAGTACAATTATTTAAAAAAAATCTTTTAAGTCGTCAATCCTTTGACACGTTTTCTCCGTATGTTAATACTGAGATGAGCCAATCCAGGAGGGTTAGTACACAGCAGCCTTAACACCTACAAAAATGCTGTGAATTTGTGTTATATCGGGAAATATTTCACCTCAATAAAGAATTTATGAAACCGTACTTAACACCTGTTTCACCTCTAATTTATTCATAGTTTAAAAATTACTTTTTTTAATCTACTAATACAGTTATAACTTTGTTGAATTTCAGGCAGGCTGTAATTCTTTATCTAAAAAAAATCCATGTTCGTTTCTCCTAGCGATATTTGTTCGAGGCTGTTGTTGTATCGTAGCACATTAGCGCGAGTTCAAATTTTACGCTTGGTTTCCTACACATGGTAGTGCATTCAAAAATCTTTTAGGGTGTAATTATCTAGTATTTATATCAATTAACATTCTTCTGGTTGTGCTGATATGCAGTTTATAAGAGAGTTGAATATTAATTAAAATAGCCGCGTGATAGAGGGGAAAGCCTTCCTTTGTTTCATCAAACAGTAGTATATAGTCTTTTATGTAACCTTGAAACTTGGTGTAATATCATGTTTTAACTAAGATTTACAGCTTGAGCATGTAAAATCTCGAGTGTAATACGCACCTTTTTTTCACATTTTACTCCGCAAAAATGAGAGTGCGTATTCTGCTCTTGATAAAAAAAACGTAGTTTTAAACATTGAATAAACAACAAACAATAGATGAGCTGCATTCTAGTGAAAGTGATTAAGACTGATAATATAACAGAATTGTCTGTTTTGAATTAAAAATTAAAATTTTTTTTCTACCGAATTTGACGTTTTCGTTTATTTTTATTACAAATTTTATTTATAATAACGAGCATTTGTGCAATTCTTAAATAAAATATTGAAAAGTTATGGGTGCAAATTATAGTCAAATTTTAATTTTTTCCAAAAATTTCGTGCAACATCAAGCATGCGTATAATACACGTGTGCGTATTATAGTCAAGATTTTACGGTTGATTATAAGTGAAAAGACACATGTTTTAAAAAAGGATTCCTTAAGCAAGAAGTCTTTAAAAAATAGGCTTTTCAGGCCTTTTAAATACGAGGGTTGTAAATAAAGTAGTGTCAACGTAGCCCAGAGAGTCGTAGAACATTAGCCATGCGCAAACAGGATTTCGAAGGAGTGAGGTGGAGCTGTTGTCGATGTGTAGAGTGCATAAAACCATCCATCCAGTAGAAGGGGTCGTTACTTGAGTAGTGGAAACATTACTCAATGTAAAATATATGTCTATACTAACACCTTTTTTTTTGTATTTTATTTTTATTTTTTCCTTCTATCCTTAAATTTCTCTGGTCACAGAAATTCGAAGATCTTACCACTTCACACTATACACTTATTTTTATACTAACAACTCCACAGCCAAATTTAATTATGGCAAACTCCTCTAGAACTCCAAGATATTTTTTGGAAGTAGAGGGAACAAGTTCCCAGGAACTTCTGCACAGACTGTTGCTGATTGCTGATTGCTGAAGGGGTCGTTGCTGCGTGACGTTGAAGTGGACAGTGTCGTTCCTACCGTTGTAAATCATGTTTATAAAAAGTGATCAGCGGTAGGGGATTAAAATCGAGGTTGCTCGTGGCTACTAGGGATGCGACATCGATGTCGATGTTTTCAAAACATCGATGTTTTGATAAAAACATCAAAGTTTTAAACATCGATTTATTGAAGCAGATTTTTTTTTAACATCGATGTTTACGTTGTCTCGATATTTTTTTTAATGAAAAAGTACCACAGTAAAAAAAAAAATTACCACGTAGCATAATTTTCACACTCAGTAAATGTAAGTCTGAATTCTGAAAAGGACGAATACAAAAGGGGGAACGATTCCTTAGCAAGCAGGCAAATGACAATCAACAACAATGAACCAATCAGAGAGCTTGGAATGCTCCTAACACTCCAGAACCTTCCATGGGGTTTTATTTTACAAATAGTATATACACGAGAGCAGCCATTTAAGTTTTTGTTTTCTTCTGGTTTTATATAAGTTGACGTTAATGTTATTAGTAAGATGCCTCCCAAAAGTACCGTTTGGAAATATTTTTGCAAAACCTCTGACAAATTGGCGAAAT
Organism: Dolomedes plantarius; assembly: GCA_907164885.2. Taxonomy (NCBI): domain Eukaryota; kingdom Metazoa; phylum Arthropoda; class Arachnida; order Araneae; family Dolomedidae; genus Dolomedes; species Dolomedes plantarius. The sequence continues at coordinate 78,936,573 of OU015492.1, forward strand.
GCAATATTTGCCTTAAGTCCCTCAAAACTTCTGGCAATACCACGAATTTATCTGGAGATTTGAAGGCAAAACATGGCGATATTTATAGCGAGAATTTTGAGTCATCAATGTAGCCCAAGGCAAAAGCAACCAAGTTTTTGTCATTTGTGTCAGCCCAATCAGAGAGTAAAATTAAATCCCCCCCTCCCGCCCACGACTAGCCGAAGTAACATTAATGTTAGAGATTACTAAACCAGTTTTAAAAAATGGATGTTCTAAAACATCGATGTTTAAAAACATCGTTTTAAAACATGTTTAAAAACATCGGTTTTTGGGCGATGTTTTAATATTGAATATCGATGTTTCAAAACATCGATGTTTTATTGTCGATGTCGCATCGCTAGTGGCTACAGCACCATCTGCGCCCGACTATACGGCGCAAACGTCCACGTTTATTGCGAAACAATCTCCCTATCGTGTTGCATGACAATGCTCGTCGTCATGTTGCACGAGCTGTAAATGGTCTTTAGCGACGGTGGTCTTGTGAGGTGTTGGAACACCCTCCGTTCTCACCTGAGGCATCCGATTTTTTGACTGTGATCCGAGTATTAGGGCGATCCATCGTTGACATCAACACACAACACCTTGCCAACGGCATCTCACGGTTTTCTGACATCTGGCAAAAGGTACAAGACTTTGCTGGTGATTGTATCGAAGGAATGTAATGTAATTTTGCTTCTGCGTTCATTAAAAAATGTTTTCTGGGTATGTTGCCATTACTTTATTTAAAACCCTCGTATGTAGATAATGTTATAATGACATATTCATTATATTTTATTAAAATATTTTATGTCTGTGGAAAAATGTGCGCTATTTAATTTTCTAGATTTTCAGCTGGAATAATTCTTTTAAAATTTGTCAAATTCAAGAAAATTCTAGAAAACTGTTAAAAAATATTTTGATAATATAGGAAATTTATATTTTACCAATGTATAAGATTTATTTTTATCAAAGAATTTTAGCAGTATACAAAACTTTTTTTTTCTGTCCCCCCAAAATCTTCAAGTTTCAGTTAGCATCCGCTTGAATTCAGGTTAGTTTTTTAAAGCACTGAATCCAGTAGAGGTAAACTTTAAAGCTCAAAATTTTATCACTAAAGCAGTGCTTTTCTACCTAGGGAGGCGTGTGGGATATTCAGGGGGGGGGGGGCGCAAAAAAAATATGGTCGTCGGGAGGGGGGGGGAGGCTAGACATAAAAAAGGGTGAGAATCACTGCTTTAAAGTATCTCGATTAAGATAAGTTTTTTTAAGTACCGTATTAATTGAATAATCGTGTGTTTTTTATATATGCAATTATATTTATTTGAAAGATATACACAGTGGTACAAAATTATTGAGAGCATTTCATGTTTTTTTTAAAAAAGAACAAAATGAGGTACGTATAGGTTTATTGTTTTCTTAGAAAGACAATTTAAAAAAGTTTTACACTACAAAATTTTAAACATTAAATAACTTCCACATAAACCGGTAGATGGCACAACAACATTTCGCAAGAAAAATTTACTAATTGCGTAAACTAATTGAGAAAAATGCAACGTGCGTTTTGTGGTTCCATGTAAGCAAATCCCTTGTAACTCATTTTATTCTTTTTTCTATAAACCATGAAATGCGCTCAATAATTTTGGACCACCCCAGGATGGTCCAAATTTGAAAAGAAAAGAACAAAAAGAGTTACAACGGATTTGCTTTCATGAAACCATAAAACGCACATTGCTTTTTCCTGTACGGTAACCATTTGCAGACTGACGCAATTAGTAAATTTTTCTTGCGAAATGTTGTTGCGCCATCTACCGGCTTATGTGGAATTTATTTAACGTTTAAAATTTTGTTGTGTAAAACTGTTTTAAATTGTCGTTCCAAGAAAACAATAAACATGTACTTCATTCCTACCTTGTTCTTATTTTTTTCAAACATGAAATGCGCTCAATAATTTTGGACCAACTTGTATTTAAACAATGTAGATACAAGCATCATTAAATTCTTATTACCATAGTGTTTTATTTTTTTGCAGATTCGATTATTAGAAAATGTTTCCCCTGTTTAGATATTTTTCAAACTCGTGAGTCATGTGCTCTTCCTACGTAGAAATACATAATATATATTTAACTTCTTATACATGTATATTCTTTCGAATTATGTATTTAATGTATAAATAGCTTTGGTACAAACTCCACTAAAATCTTAAAATGTTCTAAAATTTTAGTTTAAACGTTAAATTTAAGCTTTTAAGTTTAAACGTTACCTCATAGCCAGATTTCCGAACTGCAAAAATTGTTTATTCAACATTTTTTTCATGGTATATTGCGGGCAATATGAAGCAGCAGGCAATTTATTTATTACCCGTTAGGAAAGAGGCCAGTGTCGTGACAACTTATTCTAAAATAGAAAACCTCCATATGAGTTAAATATTTCTATGGATTCTAATTTATTCCTCTTTATCCTCAGTTGTACCAAAAAATATGTATGCCTAAAAACAGATTTTTTTCTTTCTGAACTTGTCACTGTCGCAAATAATGTTGTTTATGCGCTCTCAGATTCCGAAGGATAAAGGAAAAAAAATATTTTCATTTCAAACGTCTGCTATGAAAGAATCAAAAAATGTCCCATGTAAGAAACTCAGCATAAAAAAACCTTGAAACAACTTGTCACATTTTCAAGTAAACATGTTTACCTTTTTAGGGTTTGAAAAGGTGCATTGTTAGGCACGCTGCTTTCGTCTCGTGCTTGTTTTGAATATTCAAGTACGGAGCGTACGGACGGAATATAAAAAGCGATTAAATAAAAATGCTAACTGGGAACGTTTATTCTTTTTTAAGGATTCCCTTAGTTTATCGAATTTTTTCTTTTCCGATGCACGTGTTAGGCATTATGAAGTGTGGACCATTACGTACGCAGACAGGCAAGCAAACGGTTATATAGTAAATATTTCTGCCAGTTGTTGAGTAGAATATACTTGTTAATAGCATCGTGAGTATGCCATGTAGCGACTACCTACCAGGTTTGGGACTAAACTCCTCGCCTTAAGGCTGCTGTGTACTAACCCTGTTGGATTCGCTCATCTCAATGTTAACCTATGGAGAAAATGTGTCCAAGGATTGCCGAACTGGATTTAAAGGTTTTTGTTAATTGTACTCCGTAATAGAGAAATGTTACACCTTGGAGCATTTTTCGTTTAAAAAATGCAAATAATATTTTAAAATTTAAATTATTCGGGGAAAAAATCTAGTAAAGCGTGTTTCAAACGCTCCTCAATTCCTTTGGTGGACGACATTTATAAAATGAATCCTGTTGCAAGGTGTGGAAAAGTTCAGGCCATCTGAAAATACCGTTTTTATTGGATTATCAGCATTTATGTAGCTGTAAATAGTAGACAAATTTTCTCCATAGGTTAACATTGAGGTGAGCGATTCCAATAGGGTTAGTACTCAGCAGCCTTAAGACCAGTGTTCGATCAACTGAACTTTTGCACATAAAGATCTCTGATTTGTCAAATTCAAATTTTCATAATGTCTTTTATTTTTATTTTTTAAGGCCAATGACTCAAGGTTGGGCTGTACTTATTTTTTAAAGTTATTTATTTCCTATCTTTTTCTTCGATACTGGATTTTTATCCATCCAGTATATTTGTCTTGGCTATGCAAGCGGTATTTTATTTTCCTTGTCAGCGGTAAAGCATAAATGTAAAGGCTACTTGCCAGGACCAGGATTAGAACCCCGGTCTCCTTATCTCGTGTTTATATTCTTACTTCTGAACTATACAAGCGATGGTAAGAACTCTCATTTTTAGAATTCTATTTCTCATAAATAATAATTATCATATTCATACATACATTCTGAAACATATTAAAAAGTATTAAATCAAATTTGCCTGCTATTATAAATATAGGTCGTTCACCAAAATACACGTATACAATTCCCAAGGTTTGGCTTCCCCAATCTTGAAACATATTAACTAAAGATCGCAATTGATATAAGTCTCGCAAATTGTCAGAAAAAAGTAATAATCACGAGTAAAAAATGTCTAACGTGATAATGCCTTAAATTAAATGAAACTTACGCAAAAGGAATTTTGCTATCTGTCCTGTCGGACCCGTATAAAGGAAAAAACACGTCCACCAAACCGCATCAGCATTTTTTATGCTTGAGCCCACAAAAGGAAGTGTCCGTGGAATAACAAAATTATACGACACTCGTTTTCCTTAGAGTCCAGCATACGCTCTTATTTTTCAAGCCAGTCAAAAACGCAGTTTGCAGCAGCGACAACTTAATGCGGACATCCTATAGTTTTGACTCTATTGTTCATAAAATAACTGTGAGAGCGTCAAACCATCTGAAATCAAAGTGATGCCAATACTGCAAAGATTTATTCCTGTAGATAATTCTCATATTAATTGAGGAACTCGAGCTGAAAATTGCAGTCATAAAATAACCTTCCAGATGAGAAAATAATGCTTCTTTGATATTAATATTATTGCGACACATTCTGTAAAATCTGGTTATATATCCAGTAAGACAATTGCCCGCAGCATGTCACATTTCACCTCGGACAAAGATTAAGGGCAAAACGACTGTAGTTTTAATTACTAGAACTCATATAGAAATTCATGCAAGAACGGTATATAACGTTCACGGACTCTATTTACTGAGCTTACTTTTATTCACGTGGTCGTATAAGTGACGTTACATGACGTTTATTAATTTTCGTTTATTAATTTTCGTAGATTTTTCTATAGAGTGATTCACTCGAAAAAGGTCCGAATATTCTGTAATAACTCGCTAGGATGAAGCAATCTGAACCAAAGAAACATGATACACACCTTGAGGTATGTGTAATCCATAATTACATTCGATGCTGGAAGTGATCTCCGTTTTCTGCCAGCCACGTTTCGACGGGGAGCTCATGTTCGCGAAAACCCTCTATACGGGCAGCTGAAAATCGTTCGACACTCACAAAACACCGCTTCATTATCAAAAAGTTTGTGTGTGGTGCGTGATGTTTCGGTTGCGCATCATAGTCCCCATTTTCTTTGACACCACCGTGAACACTGTTGTGTACCTGAACATTTTTTGAACAGTTCGGGAATTATCTGGATGATCGTGAGTTAACGGAGGGTGACTTCCAGGAAGAAGGTAACAACGTATCCCACATCATCAAGGGACATGGCGGAGCCCCTCCTCGGCAACAGGGTAATTTCAAAGGGGCTTTGGCCACCAAGGTAACCGGATCTGACACCAGACTTCTTCCTTTGGGAAAAGTCTATCGGATAAGGTGTCGCTACCTGTGGAAGATTTGAAGGTAAACATCCAATGGGAAACTGATGCAATTCCCTCGATATCCTTGCCAATACATTCAGTTCGCGTCGAAACGGTAGAAAACGGAGATCCATTCCAGCATCACATGTAATGCAATCGATTAGACGTACGTAAACGTATGAAGCGTATTGCTTTGGTTCAGATTGCTTCATCCTAGCGAGAGTTATTGCAGAATATTCGGGACCACTTTCGAGTGAATCACCCTATGTCAGGGATGGGCAAACTTTTTCGGTCGCGGCCCCCCCCCCCCCAAAAAAAAAAAAAAAAAAAAAAAGTTTGGCGGGCCAAGATAATTTTTTCTAAAATTTTAAAAACAATATACAAGTATTACAATTTAAATATGTTAATGAGATGAATGAAATTGCGATTTCATTTTTAAAAGTTCCTTATATTGAGGTTCGAAGTGAGATGTACTGATTCTAAGGAACGAGGCTAAATGCTCATCTGTCATTCTACTTCTGAAATAATTCTTTCTAAGGTTCATAGTTGAAAACACTTGTTCACATATATAAGATGAAGCAAACATAGCACTGATTTTCTGGGCGTGAGATATTAAATTTGGGAAACTTACTTTCGATAATGATTTGTAAAACTCTAACTTTAGCATATTTAGAAACAACTGCTTGAGATGATTGTTAGATTACAACTCAATTAATTCAAGCTGCAAATCTGACCTCACTGCTTTTTTGACCTCACTGCAATTTACGCTGAAAGGCATGGTAAAAATATCCAATTCTGTTTGAATGGCACTAAAATCTTGAAATCTGCGTTCAAACTCAAAATGCAGTTTTTTCAAGCCATCTTCATAATTCTTAAGAATGTCTTCATTTACTGAGGGTATTGAATTTAACCTCGAGAAATGAGACAAATCGTTCTTAGCTAGCTGCCCAGCAAACAGATTTAAGTTTTAGTTTAAAAGCTTTGAGATGGGCCCAGATATCGTCGATAAATTGATTTTTCCCATGCATCTTGACATTCAAGCTGCACATATGACAAAGAAGATCTGTGAAAAATGCAAAGTCCGAAAGCCATTCTGTATCTTCTAACATTTTGCACTCCGCAGGACACTGTTTCTCATGGAAGAACGACACAATGTCGTCTTTCAGCTGACAAACTCGCTCGAAACCACATCCTGCACTAAGCCACCTTACTTTCGTGTAATACAGTACATCAGAGTATTCAGATTGCATGGACTGAAGAAAATCTCGAAATTGCCTGTGAGTAAGCCCACGAGATTGAATAGTATTTACAAGCTTCACAACTGCATCAAGCACGGGTTTCATATTCAATGCAGATTTACACAGAACATCTTGATGTATAACACAATGTAGAAAAACAACATTGTTCCCGGGATAGTTTTGATTAAAGAGTCCAAGAAATTCAGATTTTTTTCCTGTCATATTTGGTGCTCCATCGGTCGTAATATTACATATATTTGTTATAGGCACTTTCAAAGTTAAAAGCCCTTCCTGAAATTCACGAAAAATATCACATCCCATTGTAGTTCCCTTTAAAGAACGCGTGCACGCCAGTTCCTCGGTAATTTCAAAGTTCTCATCAACACTTCTTATAAATAATACTAATTGAGCAGAATCATTTATATCAGTGCTTTCATCCATAGCTATGGAGCAAAATTTAAACTGGCCAATCTTTGACTCTAATTGAGATGTCAAATTTTTATCGATGGCTTCGATTCTAGAAGTCACCGTTTTTCGAGATAAGCTTACAGTCTCAAAATTATTTTTCTTGTCTGGACATAAAACATCACAAACTTGGAGCATGCGTTGTTTAACGAACTCCCCATCACTGAGAGCTTTATTATTTTTAGCAATATTGTATGCTACAATGTAACTTGCATGTGTAGCTGCTTCTTGGATAGTGTTTACCTCCTTGAAAAAATTTTGTCGGCCTGATAAGTTTTTACAAAGACTTTCTACATTTTGTTTTCTTTCATATTCGGACATTGCTTCGTAATTGGAATTCTTATGCTTAGATGTGAAATGACGGGAAATGTTATATTCTTTGAAGACTGCTACAGCTTCATTGCAGATGAGACACACTGGTTTATCTTTAACAACTGTAAAAAATATTTCCAGTTCCATTCAGCATTAAAAGCACGGCACTCTGAATCAACTTTACGTTTTTTAGTAGCCATTTTGGGGTTGAATTATTTTACGAATAACCCAAACAAGCACTAGCTACGCTATACTTTTAATACTTTCACCACTATTCACAATGATGCTATATGTCCGCAATCTTTCCATACGCAATCAATAATATTAAAACTCGCACAAAAGAAAAAGCCGCTGGCTGGAGCTTAAAATGCGCAGTCTGTCACATGTGAGGTCTAATTCACCTATATTGGATTCCCATATGTCTGCTCCCCGAGAAAGAGATAACGCTTGTTGCCACCAGTCTACAGCTATAACTAAAAAAGAACTTCCGCTTTTAACACTTTACCGATTGAAAGCTGTCTGTGCTTGCTATTTCCGTCGATTTATATTTTGTAGAACAAAAATAGAGAAAGTAAAAAGATCATCAGTCCTTTGAAAAAAAGGAAGAAAAAAATAATATTTAAACAAAGTAGAGAAGGAGATGGATATATAATATATAAATATATATTTTCTTTTAATTTCCGTCAGACCGGCAAATTAAAATTCTATCCGCGGGCCGTAGTTTGCCATCCCTGCCCTATGTAATAGGAGTTTGAGAATCAATGAGGCAAGAATACAAATCTTAAATTAAATTAAATTCTTCTGCCAGTCAAAATATTATTCTACCCAATAGTAAAACTGAAATAAAAAAATAAAAAGTATCAGAAAAATTAAAAAAATTTCTTTTTCTTCCTCAAATGCAAAGGCACTTGTAATTTCTAGACATTTACCCGAATGTGAGTTACCGAGCAGACAGCGCCTTGCAGTCACCAGACCAGTAGTGGTTAACATCGAATGCTGACAGCCGCCCTAACTCACACCGCAAGACTGCTGGCCATTCATTTAAGGGGGCACCATATAGGCCAGCACTACCCTCTACAATCAGAAACATTATTAAGCTTTGAAATTACGTGCTTGAATTTAGCACAGAACAAAATTTTTCACTATGAAAAGAAATTTTAGGGGAATATATCGTAATCCCCACTGAACTGTTCTAAACAAACCAGTTTCATTTTCTTCGATACCTGCCGAAAACAAGATTATTTACATTCAAAAGTTAATGCTACGCACAATGCAGAGCATCTTAGGAAGACATTCTTTGCTGCCTTTTGTTTGATCTATTTCGTTAATCTGAGAGTGCAGCGAATTACCTTATATCTAACTAAAAAAATGTTTTGCTGAAGTTTCGGATTCCGCTGGAGATGGTGAACAGTTGTTGTGAATTAATGTAGCTGCGAATCCGTTTAAAAATAGATATCGATATTCGCTTACTCGAATTTTATTTTGCATGAAGTTTTATGTAATTTATTAAGAAAAGTTCGATAAAGTGATGAATTCATCAAATCGTAATTCATTAAATCGAAAATTTATTCACCATAGAAAATGATAGCCTCTTAACTATGGAAATATTTTCATCGTTCAAGATCGTACTTAACTCAAGATCGTACTTAACTCATGATAACTTCTTGAAAAAGGAGATAAAAGATAAATATTGTAAGTAGATAAAAATAGCCCCATTGTACTGAACAATGAACGGTGCACTCTGAGCACACCGGTATCACAAACTATTTACTATTATTTAAAGTGAAGGAAAGAAAGAAAAATTTTTATCTTTCAAAATATTTTTCCAGCCAATAAATTGATGTTTTTTTATTCAGATAAATATAAAAGTGAATTCAGATATATTTAGAAAAATTTATTTAAGTATTAAAACACAGAAGTAAAAATTACCGTATTTTTCGGACCATAAGACGCACTTTTTTACACAAATAATCGACTTAAAATTGGGGAGCATCTTATGGTTTCAAGGTAACATTAAAATAAGATGAATATTTTATTATATATATTACATATATTTATTATATATATTATATATTTTTATATATATTATTTATTATATATATTTTTTGTATTTGTTAAGTAAGACATTGAAAATATCTTTATATGCCTAACAAACAACAAAATATTCTTTTCTAAAGTTCTCCAATAAATTTGAATTGCGTCTTATCGTCCAGTGCGTCTTATTATCCGAAAAATACATAAATTTTAATAAAGTGTGAATTAAGTTTAAGGGCGTCCAGGAGACAGAATTCTTCGAATTTTCGAAAACAAATTTACTGCATTAAAACATTTTCTGTCCTTTTCCGCTTAAAATGACGTTTAACTCATGTTCCAATCTTAATTAGAAGATACACTGCTTGACAATTGTTAAGGAACAACTGTTTTTTTTCAAACTAGCGCTCCCGACAGCAGACTAATCACAGTAAAATGAAAACCAGAGGGCGTAATAGGGTACAACCTGTTATCTGTATAAAAGGCATTGCACGAAAACGCTTTATTCTTTCGAAAGTTCATGCAGTTAGGTGTTTGACGAAAATAGTGCCGTAGGTTGTTGGAGGTTATTTCTGTGAAAATCAGTGTGATGTGGCTATAATTAAGTGTAAAATGTCTGCAAGACAACATTTGAGTGCGTACGATGGTAGACGAGCAGTTGGACGACTCGAAGCAGGACAAAGTGTCACTACTGTGGCCAGAGTAATGGGAGTGGCAAGAAGTGTCATATCGCGATTTAAAAAGGCCGCTGAAGGTTGAAATGCTATGCGAAAGTATGCCGGTGGTCGTGGAAGGAACACCACACCTCAAGAGGATCAATATGTATGTCTAGTGGCGAAAAGGAACAGCCATCTCACTCCTAGTCAGATAGCTTCAGACCTTGCAACCGCTACCGGTACAAATGTATCAGCCAGAACCATTTCTAGGCGATTAAATCAGGTTGGTTTGTAAGCACGGAAGCCTGTTTAATGCATCCCACTTCAACCACGCCATCGTCGAGAAAGATTACGTTGGTGTAAGGAACATATTGGTTGGGGTCAGAAAGAGTGGCCCAGAGTGATGTTCTCTGATGAATCCCGTTTCACTGTGACAAGTGATTCTGGCTACCAGTTAGTGTGGAGAAAGAGAGGAACACGTTATGCACCACAGAATGTTCAGGAACGTCATCGGTATGGCCAAGGCGTGATGGTGGGCAGGCATTATGCACAATGGTAAAACACCGCTTCACATCTTTGAGCGAGGTACCGTTACATCGCAGCAGTATTGTGGAGAGATTATTCTGGATCATGTTCGTCGTTTTAGGGTTGCGGTAGGTCCAGATGCTCTGTTTATGGACGACAATGCGCGCCCACACAGGACCGCTGAAGTATCGGACACACTAGAAAGGGAAAAGATTGAACGTATGACATGGCCTGCTTACTCTTCTGACCTAAGTCTTATAGAGCATGTCTGGTATGCTCTTGGCAGACGTGTTTCTCAAAGAACTTGCCCTCCCCGAACCATGCAAGAACTGAAAATTGCCTTGAGAGAGGAGTGGGACAATATCCCTCAACGACTCCTCAATACTTTAGTAGACAGCATGAAAAACAGATGCAAAATGTGCACTATTGTCCGAGGAGGTCACACACCTTGCTAAGGTACTCATAACTGTTTTATTATGTCAGGAAGACCCATTTTTCGTGGCTGTTTGGAAATGCTCCAAAGAGCATCTTTTTTGTTTTTCGTTTTCTTCTTTTTCCATGTAGCATAATCTGTACCATTTTGCATAATAAATAATGCACAGTATCTCTACTAAATATGTACGACGTTTCATTTCTTCAATCAATGTATATTATCAAATATTCCGAAAAATGTGACTGTTCCTTAGCAATTGTCAAGCAGTGTAATATAGAATATTAAATTTTTGTTTTGCAACACTCTAATAAAAGCCAATCTTTGTATAAACCTTTAAATGCATTTTTCTGCATGATGGTTTTTTTCACCATTTCTCGTCTTTAAATTATTATAAGTCAAGAACCGTTAAAGAAAAATGGTTCAAACTTGGAACATGTCTTTTTCAATTGTTTGTGAGGTCTTGAATCAAAATTAAGCCCCCTGGTTTAAATGAATCGCCGTTTGAAGAAGAAGAAGCGCCTTATGCAAATGAGCGGCGCTTTACTACTAGACAGGAATCCCCATGGGTAGCGTACACGTGTGACAGTGAGAGGTAAAACACTACGAGGCGAGGTCGGACGGAGGTAGCGGCGAATGAAAAACAATTGGAGTTAAGATCGCTTTGCCGTACAGCAGCCGGACATTATCAAGTTTACCGAAGACGTTTTGAAGTTAGCTATCGTTCCAGCGACCTGGTGAATAAGCGAAGACCGAAACGTTAGTGGGGGGGGGTATGTACAAGCAGTGGCGTGGCTGAATTCTGGTAGGGTTTCCGTAATATAGCTACCAGGATTAACACGCGCGATAGATAATTCCCCGTTGCCTGCTAAAAATTGAGTACTGTATGTATGTAGTCTAATTGTGTTGTAATAAATAGTTTAGTGTAGAAAACCTCGTCGGATCTAGTTAATGGTGAGTTCATTGTTTAGTATATACATAAGGGTAAAGGAAACAGTGAACTTCATATGTTTTACTTTAATTTTGATTCAGAAAATTTGAAAAAAATATTTACTTTTGAAAATGTGATTTTTAAAAAATAAGTTACATTATTTTTAAAAATAATTTACTCTAAATATTATAAATTTTTTAAAAAATTAATATTTTAAAAAATGCTGAATCAAAATTAAAACATATTTCTGTTTAATTAAATGAAAAAAAATTTGAAATTCGATAAATAAAATTTCTAGTTATAATGATTTTAAATTACCCCACTTTTAAAAAAATGAAATTTAAAAATCTTTTAAAAACTTTATGAGAATTTTTTATGATGTTATTTTGTTTACAAATTATATTACAAATTATATGGTTAACTATCATAAAAAATTAAAAATTTTAACTCAATAAATAAAAAAAAATTTAAAATGTGTTAATAAATTTAAAAAAAAATTAAAATGTTTCCTAGACCCCCTTAAATACTCTTCATCAAATATAGACAACTCATTTATTTCCATCTGCTTTTACTTAATAAGGATTTTCAATAGATATTTTATCGGTGCAAATTAAACTTCGTTATACTTTATTTACATTTACACTTTTTTCTGGGGCGTGAACAACAACGTTTGAAAGACATTCCGAGTTCAGTTGATTGAAACCAGAATAATAAAACATTACATTCAGTTAGCATTTCCATCTGACGCTTAAAATACCTGTTTACCGTGTTATTTAACTGTTTGGTCACTGTTGATTATTTTCGATTAAAATCTCAGAGTGTGCCTGTCGTGTTTAAAGCGTTGTTTGTAACAAATCGTTGCCTAGCAACACGTTCAGGTAAACAACAGCCTCGCTTTTCAAAAAAATGTTTAGGAAAAAGAGTCGAATTTCTCCCACTTTTTTTCTCGCCAAAATAAAGATGTTTTCTTGAAGTGAAGTGTTTTTTTAAAGCATGATTTTTTTCCTGTCTCGATCCATCCATGTGATGCTGGTCTTTTGTTCGTAATTTTGAATGTTATTTATTCTCAGCGCCTTGAAGGAGTCATCAATTTTTTCTCTTTAAGTCTTGCCAAGGAGGAAAAATTATTTTTCCGCTAAAAAAAGAATTCGTGCTCTCAGGTTGCATTAAAAATATATTGCTAACAAAGTGATATTTCGTATTGACAAAACTCAATTTTCTCTCATGCACTATACGCTTTCAGTGAATAAATGTAATTATGTTAGTCATAATGCTGTTATCTATATATGTGGGGCGCGGGGTTGGAGTAAAAACATCCACAACATAAACTAACAACCATCGTAAATAACAATGAACAATTAAAATTTATTTACATTTAGAATTGAAAAAAACGTAGTCCGTCTACGACGGAATCCAAAGCGCAGAGTAGAGGGGTCGTGATAATGTTCGTGCTAGCGGCGCCCTTTTGCGCCAGACATTATATGTGTTTACAAATAACATTTTATGAAGTTTAAAGTTCATAGTTAAGAGTTCAGTTCTGCTTTCTATAGATCGGCCATCCTAGCTGCCATGCGGCCTCGGATGACATTAAGCAATAGGCACTGACAGTCTCTGAAAAAGAAATAAAATGGAACACACTTACAATACACGAGACCATGCAGGGGGTGCTCTGTTGCTGACATCGGATACACGGGACCATGCAGGGGGTGCTCTTGTGGTGACATCAGATGGCGGGATAACTCGTCAGTCGTCTGAATCGGGATAGTGGGGATGCCACGGTTTCATGTAGTCGGCAGCGGAGGACGTGATGTTGGGACCTTCGTGTTGTCCGACTTTGACGACATCGTACCGGTCATGGGGCTTGACACTGGTCACTTGGTAGGGACCTAGGAATTTCGGTCGTAACTTCATTCCAGTTCCGTACTGCGTGCGCTTGATTGCACACAGTTCTCCTACTTGTACGATCTTTTCCTCTTCTTATTATAGGATTTCCGATTTTCTTCTTGAATTTTAAGAATATTTTGCCTTGATTCTTCCTTCATTTTATCTCTCTCTTTCATCATCGCGTTAAGGTACTCTTCTTCTAAGACTTCTTTCACTCGTATGTCGGTTATGCCTTTTAGTTTCACGTCTGTCAACAGTTCGAATGGTGTGAATTTAGTACTTCGAGAAGCGGTACTGTTCATTATCCGTTGAACCATAGACACGTATTTGTACAATTTCGTTGGATCGGAAATTGAAAGTTTAGAGAGTATAGGAATTAAAGTTTCATGCATCCTTTCAACCTGACCGTTACCACGGGGAATTCTTGCTGTAATTTTAATATGCTCTATTTCTTCTACGTAATAGGTCTCAAAATCATTCGAAGTAAATGCGCTTCCTCTGTCACTGATAATCCGTGAAGGATTTCCAAAGGTAGTTTGTTGCAGCTTTAATTTTTCTATTGCGTCGCGTGACGATGTCGATTTTACTGGGTATAACCATACAAATTTCGTAAAGGCATCGACGACAGTGAAAATATGTTGATAATTCTTGTTCGTAGAAGGCATAGGACCTATAAAGTCAACGTGATACGTGCTCAACGGTGAATTTTCTTTTGGGATAGGATTAAGTAAACCTTCTCCTTTGCCACGTTTTCTGTTACATAGGATACATTCTACGCAGTTGACAATGACGTTATCAATTTGTTTTCTGGCATTACGTATGTAATAATTTTGATTTAAAACGTCTTCGGTCTTGGATGATGCAAAATGATTTTTACTATGAATTCGTTTGATTATTTCTTTTTCAATTTCTTGAGGCACCATTAAGAGTTCTCTTCCATTTTTATACTTATATAAAATTCCATTTTTGACAAAATGTTCTTCATCATTTCCCTTTTCTATCAAGGTTTTAATCGTTTCAATATTTTCGTCTCGTTTTTGGGCAATTTTAATTTTGGTGGTTATATCGTCGTCTAAGATTATCTTCATAGAAATATCTACGGTTTTGGTTTTGTTTGGCGTATATGTAGATACAGGTTTAAAAATAGTGTCTCTTCGTGTCTTATCTTTAATATGGTTTAAATCTAATTCGTTAGAAACAAAGTTTGGTAAATTTTCCATCAACAATGAAAAGTTGTTCGTGTTGGAGGGCTTCTGAAAGATTAAAGAATTTTTCTTCAAAATAACGTCAGCGAAATCTAACAGAGGGGTGCCAATAATAAGGTCAAAAGTTATCGCTTCGTTCGGGACAACGTGAAACAGCAATTCGAAGGAGTGACCGTTGATTTCCACGCTATGCATAAAAGAACCCTTGGTAAACACATTCTTAGAGCCTAGTCCTACTAGATTTACAGCTGGTAGACACAGTCTTTCATAGCAAGCGAATTGTATTACATGCAAAATGGAACCATTGTCGAAAATACCCGAAAGCTCATTATCGTTCAACTTGACGCTTATATGTACAAGAGAATTTTTCTCTGCGGGAACACGGCGATTGATATTAATGGGTTGAGCCGGGGTTTTATGACTTTTCACTGGACAGTTAGCAGAAACGTGGTCATTCGTAAACTGGTTGCAATTGAAACATTTTCTTCCGCGATCTTTAAATGGGCAAACACTATGATTTTTATCACCGCAGTTTTTACAACGCTGAAAGCGGGGAGACACATCTGAATGAGGGGTGAAATGTTTTTTCTTTTTTGACGTTTCTGGTCCCGTTGGAATCTTAATATGATTTCGTATTTTTTCGTAAATACCTAATTTTTCCTTAAACTCTTTTAAATCTTTCGCACCGTAAAGAATTACTTTGTTAGACGGTTTTTCGGGAATACCATCTATAACATATTGAATTAGGGATTCTGTTTCGATGTTACCTCTGCTAGCTAGTTCTTTCATGACCAGAAAATATTCTTGCAGAAATTCTTCATTGTTTAAACGACGTTTCGTCAACATTTTATGGAGTTGGGCGCTTGTGCACTTCGAGGCAAATTCTTGTTCAAGAGCTAATTTAAGCTTAGCCCACGAAGTTAAGCCAGATTCACCTTGAATAAAGAGTTTCGCTAATCCAGTTAATGATCGTTTCGCGAATATTAATTTTTGAAGATTATTCCATGCTCAAATACCCGCCGTTTCTTCAAAATCAGTTATCCACTTTTCGATGGAATGATTATCTTTCCCGTCAAACTTTCTCAAACTGTCTTCGATATCATGATAGGAAATAGTAAATTTAGAAAATTTATCTACTGATGGTTCTACCCGGGTTAATTCGCTAACTTCGCTACGAATTTCTTCATTCACGTGTTCGTCGTCAGAATTGTCGCTATCAGATCCAAAATTATCATTTTTAAGCGTTTTAATATCTAATAGGCTATCGAGAATTCAAGTAGCGAGAACAGTTTCATTTCCGTCACAATCAATATATAAAATATTGCAAATTGTAATTAAATTTGCAAGCCTAACGTTTTTCACAGCAAAAGTTAATTTCTTCTCATAATGTTCGTCGTTTTTCTGGTAGTCAAAACCAGAAAAAACTCGTAACCGTTTCCGGTTTAATCGGTCACCTTGTTTCATAAACAAAATTATGCAAACATTTTATAGATTTAACAGAAGCAGACTTCAAGTTTGCTTTGATTCGGGGAATATTAGCTAATTTCATTTTTTCCATTTAGAATCGTTTATCGTAGCAAAAATTGTAATTATTCGTAAACATAAAATAATGCTTGTAAATCGTATAAATAGAATTATCGTAACTAGCCGTAATTCGAAGAAACAAAACAGTCACTATCGTAATTCATAAAAATAGAAGGATCTTACTTTAGTTCGGAGTCCGTTGCATCGTAATGCGTTGATGGTGATTCAGGTCGTGTGCTCGCCGACCACTTTCTAATTCATACCTAATCGCACTTCTGACACCAAGTTGTGGGGCTCGGGTTTGGAGTAAAAACATCCACAACATAAACTAACAACCATCGTAAATAACAATGAACAATTAAAATTTATTTACATTTAGAATTGAAAAAAACGTAGTCCGTCTACGAATCCAAAGCGGGAGTCTTCATGTTCTCCCCAAACAGAGTAGAGGGGTCGTGATAATGTTCGTGCTAGCGGCGCCCTCTTGCGCCAGACATTATATGTGTTTACAAATAACATTTTATGAAGTTTAAAGTTCATAGTTAAGAGTTCAGTTCTGCTTTCTATATATATTTAAAAGCCAAATACCACTCACAGACAGATCCCTGTATTTCTCGGACCATAAGTCCTAGGAAGCTTTAGTTTTGTAGGGAAGTTCCTCTTAGGTTCTAGGGGGCTTCCTAAGATATCTTTTTAAAATATTCAAAATTTAAGGGGGTTAAAAGGGGCTTAAACCCCCAAAATAAAACGCTAATTGACTGATTACTGTATCTCTGGAGCCATAAGTCCTAGGAAGCTAAAATTTTGTAGGGAAGTTCATCTTAGGTTCTAGGTGCTCCCTAAGATATCTTTTTAAAATATTCAAAATTTAGGGGTTTAAAAGAGGATTAACCCCCCCCCCCAAATAAAACGCTGATTAACTGATTACTGTATCTCTGGAACCATAAGTCCTAGGAAGCTAAAATTTTGTAGGGTAGTTCATCGTAAGCTGAAGTTGCTCTCTAAGATATCTTTTTAAAACATTCAAAATTGAAGGGGATTAAAAGGGGCTTAAACTCCCAAAATAAAACACTGGTTTACTGATCACTGTATCTCTGGAACCATAAGGCCCAGGGAGCTGAAATTTTGCGTAGTGGCTCCTCTAAGGCCTTAGGGGCTCACTATGAAAGCTTTTAAAAAATTCATCCTTACACGGGGTTAAAAGGGGTTTAAGCCCCCATATTAAAAAAAAGATATAAAACCTGTATTTAATGTCGATTTACGGTCGTGTTGCCATAGTTGTCACTCCTCTGAGGAATAACAACTCTTTACTGCTAATGTTAATTTACTTGAAATGAACCAAATTAGATAATTGTTGGTACTAATGTATCCCGCAGTGAAGCATGGAGATTTAGCTAGTTAAGATAATAAACTTTTTAAGGTACTTTAAAAACTTCCGAAATCGTGTAATAAATTAAAATTTTTTTTAAAGTTCATAAAGATGTTGCTGTTCATAAAGATGATGCTTCTTCCTCGATCTCTCTCTGATCGACGAAGTTATCGGGAACCCAATTAACACCACTTGGATGAATATTCGAAGTATTTTATTTCGACGACTCACAAACACGATACTCAAACTTATTGACAGAACTTATTGACAATATTTAACAATATTTACATGAACTAATCTCTACCTCAGTCATCTGACTCTGAAAGCAAACAAAAACTCAGTGCGTCTTCGGGCTCCCACTCCCACGCACTCTCTCTCTCTCCATCTTTCCAACACAGATTGACCACCGTAAGCTCTCCCCTCATAGGACCCCCACGGCGTCGTGTCCTTTTCTCGTAAAGAGGGCCAGGCACGACAGTTGGCTTCACAGGATCTACTTTATGGATCAGCCTTAACAGCTGCGGGTGTATTTACCATGTTAGACCTGAAATATAGGATTAGATGTCTGTCGTTGTTTCGGCCTTTAGTACAAACATGTCAAAGTATTTAGGGTTTCGAAATTTTTCATTCTGCTCTTGAGGGACGGTCTTTCCAAACATCTCAATTTGCAGGTTTTCCCTAATGGGAGCATCATAAAGTTTCATTTTGGTATAATTTTTGTTTTTCAGAGATTTAAAATTTTTATCCTTTGTGTTTTTAAGTTTCCAATGGAGAGTAGTAAACTGAGCAGTTCAGTTACGAACTCCAAATATTAGCTTTACTTTCACCTTGAGAAGTTATCAAGGCATTCTGAGAGAAGAAAAAGCTTATAGCTAGTGAAGTTCTTTGGCTAAAACAACAGTAATGTCTCCGCTATATTACGCGAAGTTTTACGGAATAGACTGTCGCTGCTGAATGAACTGAAGAGTATTAGAGAGAGAAATCTGAAGAAATAAGGTGAATATTGGGTTTAGCTGCTTGATATAGGTGGATATAGGTGGTTTGTTGTAAAAACAAAAGTAGAGCGTCGCAATAACCTGTGCGAAAATCTAGTCTGACAGGGCAAGTATAGCTAGACAAAGTAGTATATCTTGATGGTGTGATGATTGTAACACTTGAAGATGCAGTCATTTCTTGAGACATGTTTCAAGCATGACCGTGTACCACGTCTGGCTTCACTTTCCGCTTGTTTTGCGCAAATGTTTTACATATTGAAAACTCTAATTTGTAAAATAAAGGCTATGTTTGTAAGAATATGTGCTTTCTTTATTTTAGCATCCCAACGCCATCGGGTGACACCAAAAACAAACAATGTTTTATTTTTTCACATTCTCTTCTCCATATTAAGGTTTTCTAAACTATCGCTCTGATCCATCGATTAGTTACAAGTCTTGGAGTAATTCCTTCCATCATTTTATATCCCATAGTCATCAGGAATCTAATAACCAGAAATCAATTAAAAATGCGATCTTATCAATGAAAAAGGACGAAACCTAGTTTTCGTAACTGCAGGCTTATATGCTGGAGATGGGTATTGCATTGCATTTGGTGGTCTCTCCTATGAATGAATGCTATGAGTATTTTTCTTCATAAATGATGTTGCAACATAACAGGCCATTCTTGCGTAGAAAACGTTGACGAAGTTGTATCAGTTTTTTTTAGATTCTTAATATCTTCGTGACAATCGGTGGTGTCGGCTGGACGCTCAGTACCTATACGTCTGTTCCGGGTTCCGTTCTGATTCTTCTCTTTCTTCCGGTTGGATTTTTATCTTGATTAGTATTTCTAGGTATGTCGGTTTAGAGGAAATTTAGTAAATATTATCGGAAAATTTACGTTCTTATTTACCCGAATAACAAGCAGGAACGTAGGTAAGGCCGTCTTTTATTTCTCAGTTAAACCAGTATCATGAGTATTTGTATAGGCTACTGTGTCCGAATCACCATTTATCTGGCCTGCTTGTCGGGGGAAATTAGCATATTTATTTTATTTTACTGATATAATATATTTTTTCGACACCTTCGAACTTAAAAATTTCATTTTTAAGTGAAATCATAACGATAAGTGTTAGTCTGATGCTATGCGTTCCAAGAACGAAAATTGCTATGCGGTGCCTGTTGCTTCTTAGCTACCATTTATGTTTTTCTTATAGATTAAATAATGCAATTGTTGTAAGATAGTTATCAATGTTTATATCTACAGGTAAAACTACAAGACTTTCGCCTACTTTCGCCTACTTTCGCCTTCCGTAACTACTCCCTTTTCTGTAATTACTCCCGTACGATGAAATTGAGTGACTAATCTGAAGCAAAAATGCTGCCTCTGACGCCACCCCCAAGTTTGATTATATGGACTGGTGAGCCATTTCTCTGAACATTTCTTAAAATACCTTTTTTTTGTTTGTTTAAGATGTACATTTTTATTTGATTGTGATAGCAACAACAAAAGACTTTATCTTACTTTCATATTTCTCTAGCCACGGTCGTTTAATTTATTTACGGACACTTATAATTGTAAAGTGTTTACATAATATAAAACACTATTTACACTACCGTTTATCCCTTGAACATGCCGATCTAGCAAAAGTGTCTGCGGATGAAGAGGTTGAAGAGATATTGTTAAAGCTAGAAGATTTATCTGGTATTTAATGACAAATAAATGAAATACTAGAGATTTGAGAGTACGTGTTGTAATGATAATATTTTTGAAAATATGATTTTAATTTATCATATTTTAAGTCATGGTAAACAATTATATATTTAAATTTGTAGGGTTGTTCGTAGTTCTAAACCATATTTGTATGAAAAATAACCTTTTTGTTGTTAGTACCTCAAATTTATTTGTGATAGCAACAACAAAAGACTTTATCTTACTTTCAGATTTTTCTAGGCACGGTCGTTTCATTTATTTACGGACACTTATAATTGTAAAGTGTTTACATAATATAAAACACTATTTACACTACCGTTTATCCTCTGAACATGCCGATCTACCAAAAGTGTCTGCGGATGAAGAGGATGAAGAGATATTGTTAAAGTCAGAAGATTTATCTGGTATTTAATGACAAATAAATGAATTAATAGAGATTTGATAGTACGTGTTGTAATGATAATATTTTTGAAAATATGATTTTAATTTATCATATTTTAAGTAATGTTAAACAATTAAATATTTGAAGATGTACGGTTATTTCTGATTCCAAACCATATTTATATGAAAACTAAACTCTGTCATCATTTTTCTGTTTTTAGGTAGTTTGATATCACTTTATCGCTCGTCGCTTATATATTATGGTTCTCAAATTATTTATGCTTCAAAACTTTTTTCTATGTACGTGATTAGAAAGTAATTATTTATAAAATATTTTCCTCTTACAGACCTATTTTTTAAAAAATATTTTTTAAGTTCGTATATCATTAAAGTCAAGGTCCCGTGTTATATGTTTGGAATTAACATTCCCGAGGAAGTTTAACTTAGGCATCAATTTTTAAAAAGAAAAGTTTTAATTATTTCTTTCAGTTTTTCTCTGTGTTCAAATGTAATTCTAAAATAATGAAGGAATCCTAAATATTATTTTAAAGCTGTCTTATAAGCTTCTCCTTTATTACAGAAATAAAATGAAGCAGACATGCGCTTAGCATTCTACTATAACAAAATTCACATTTTTTCAGATATCGGCAAAGCTTTAAAGTATATCATTTTCTTGCATTTTCGAAGTTAAACTGATAGGGGATCTTCATCATTCTTCCTCTAGGATATGGAATACATTTTAAAGAACTTTTAAAAAATAATTTATATAGAGAACATCCGTTTTTTTCATATGTGTATCCTGGGCTGCTATTTTCTTTGTATTTAGTATGTGTGTTAAAAACAAGTTAAGTTAAGCTTTAAATCAAGATCGAAATTCCTGAGTTGTGTATTATTTTATTAGTTTCGTTTAAACAGAATTTCTACGTTTATGGTACAAGGAATAAATGTTGAGGAAATTTCCTGCTGTCGCAATAGCCAGAGGTATCGACAATTCTAAAAGTCGTTTAAAGTGATGAATACCTATGCATGATATTTAATTATTTATAAATGCGGGTATTTTAAAAGGATTTTAGATTAATATTTGTGTTAATTTTTCACTGTACTAAAAATATTCATTGAAAAGATAGAACTACGAGTTCGTGTTTACATGAATTTTCGAAAAAAAGATTATTTTTCATTTGGAAAATATAGTAGACAAAATCTTACAGCTTTAAGATCATCGTTTAGCAGCAGTTCTGATGAGTATGCATCGTTCAAGTAAGTTTAAAGACGAGGCAATGATTAAATTTTTAAACTAGACTATTTTTAATTTAGCATAAATGGCAACTTTTAAAGAAGAAATTAATACGAAAGAAATTTCCGTGGTTATATACACTGCTTGGCAATTGCTAAGGAACAACTGTTTTTTTCAAACTAGCGTTCCCGACAGCAGACCAATCACAGTAAAATTAAATGCAGAGGGCGTAATAGGGCAGGACCTGTTATCTGTATAAAAGGCATTGTACGAAAACTCTTTATTCATTCGAAAGTTCATGCAGTTAGGTGTTTGACGAAAATAGCGCCGTAGGTTATTGGATGTTATTTCTGGAAAAATCAGTGTGGCAATAATTAAGTGCAAAATGTCTGCAAGACATCATTTGAGTGCGTACGATCGTGGAAGAGCAGTTGGACGGCTCGAAGCATTTCAAAGTGTCACTACTGTGGCCAGAGTAATGTGAGTGGCAAAAATTGTCCTATCGTGATTTAAAAAGGCCGCTGAAGGCGGAAATGCTATTCGAAAGCATGCCGGTGGTCGTGGAAGGAACACCACACCACAAGAGGATCGATATGTATCCCTAGTGGCGAAAAGGAACAGACATCTCACTCCTAGTCAGATAGCTTCAGACCTTGCAACCGCTACCCGTACAAATGTATCAGCCAGAACCATTTCTAGGCGATTAAATCAGGTTGGTTTATAAGCACGGAAGCCTGTTCAATGCATCCCACTTCAACCACGCCATCGTCGAGAAAGATTACGTTGGTGTAAGGAACATATTGGTTGGGGTCAGCAGGAGTGGTCCAGAGTGATGTTCTCTGATGAATCCCGTTTCACTGTGACAATTGATTCTGGCCAACAGTTAGTGTGGAGAGAGAGAGGAATACTTTATGCACCACAGAATGTCCAGAAACGTCATCGGTATGGCCAAGCCGTGATGGTGTGGGCAGTCATTATGCACAGTGGCAAAACACCGCTTCGTATCTTTGAGCGAGGTACCGTTTCATCGCAGCGGTATTGCAGAGAGAAAGTTCTGGATCATGTTCGTCTTTTTAGGGGTGTGGTAGGTCCATATTTTCTGTTTATGGACGACAATGCGCGCCCAAACAGGACCGCTGAAGTATCGGACACACTAGAAAGTGAAAATATTGAACGTATGACATGGCCTGCTTACTGTCCTGGCCTAAATGCTATAGATCATGCCTGGGATACTCTTGGCAGACGTGTTTCTCAATGAACTCGCCCTAACCGAACCTTGTAAGAACTGAAAATCCCCTTGAGAGAGGAGTGGGACAATATCCCCCAAGAACTCTTCAATACTTTAGTAGACAACATAAAAAACAGATGCAAAATGTTCACTAGTGTACGGGGAGGTCATACACACCAAGGTATTCATAACTGTTTCATTCTGGCAAAAAGACCCATTTTTCGTGGCTGTTTGGAAATTCTCCAAAGAGCATCTTTTTTGTTTTTCATTTTCTTCTTTTTCTATGTGGCGAAATCTGTACCATTTTGCATAATAAATAATGCACAGTATCTCTACTAAATATGTACTAAGTTTCATTTCTTCAATCAATGTCTATTATGAAATATTCCGAAGAATGTGATTATTTCTTAGCAATTGTCAAGCAGTGTATTAAAGGTTTTGCTTCAGTAGTTAAAAGGTGGATTTAGCTTTTGTAAGGTTTAACTGTTCTTTAAGAAACATATCTCAAAGTAAAGTTCGTATACGTCGTTTCTTAAAGGTCTTCGTAGTGATAGTTCTAGCACTGGGATAAACATGACTAATAAGAAATTGAGGGATATGGTGAATAAAATACCATTTCAGGAGGAAGGGATGGTCAATTAGGGTTCAGGAGGAAGGGATGGTTCTTTAAAAAATACAGCTGGAAAATCTTTTTAAAGGACCTTTTAAAAATATCCTTTAAAAGAATATTTCATTGTTTTAATTTTTGATCATTAACTTTCTATCGTGTTTAGCTATGCATACTACGCGAATTCAAGTGTAACTTCTGAAATTTTTGTACAATTTCTTGTGTGATGACAAGCCCAAAACTTTTCTCGCGGTATTTCGCCGTAATCGCGGTCAGTAAATCTACAGTTTTACAGGAATGTTCGTCCAGTAAATTGTCTTAAATCACCATAGTTTTCTTGATTAATAGTCTCGTAATACTGTCGCTCACATTACACCGTTGTCTTTCAGGAACGCCCATAGCAGATAATCCCTGATAATTAAGTTCGCCTCATCAACTCTCAGTTTTCACATTTCCTATTAAGGAATAGATTCGTAATTTATGTTTGATTGATTGGATAATAAATACTAAATGTACATTCAATTATTCAGTAATGTTTAATATGTGGCTACCATGTTTAACATTCCTGTCCAAAAAAGGGATGGGAATTATTTCAATATCATGCTATTCCCCAAGTCCCGAGAGAAATGAGAAAAAGATCGTATGTGCATTATATAACTTATCTCTATTTCCCCTGCCGTATTTATTCCCGCTATATGACTTTCACCCTGAAAATAACCGAATGCATCGGTAATGATCGCCACGAGGCTTCGGGTTCCTTTTGTTGCGTTATTTTTAGACGACTTATGTACACGAGCCACCCTCCTATTATCAAACGATTTCAGGCGAAACAGAAAGAGAGAGAGAGCCACCCTGGCTTCTTCTATATATAGGCCATTGCACGCAGACTATTTCTGGGGCGAACATTGATTGACGCAATAAATAGAAAAGGCCGAGCCTCCAAAAATCGTGATGAGACCTTTTTGCTGTTTTTTTTTTATCCTTCTTGTGTATATGTGTGTGTGTGTCCGACGTCGCTAAGATTTTTCCGTGAAAAGAAGGGCTTGTCAACAGTGCAGCCATTACTTTTTTTCTTATGTCATTAGCAGGAAAAGATGGTTTTCTTCATACACCCCACACTCAAAGAGTAATGTATCTTTTATATATATATACTAGCTGAAAACCCGTACTTCGCTACGAAGTACATTCAAATTAAATACAACGGTTAATGTATGCAATTAATGCCCAAAAATATGTATAAATATATTTATAATAAATACAACGATCAATGTATGCAATTGTTGTAAAAAAAAAAATAAAAAAAAACGAAAAATATATTTATAATAAAATTGTAACAGATATTTTTATAGACAAAATAATGTAGAAGAAAATGCTCAAATTAAATCTGATAGAACATAGTCTGTTGTGCTATTTAAAGAATGTAGTACAGTTAATATAGTACAGTTTGAGGAACATATCATTTACTGTATTTTATTATTTTTTTTTTTGAATAAATTCTGATAGTTTGCCGCATTAGCAAGAAAATTTTTTTTTCTCTTTTGTTATTATGCACGTGGCGATAAATTAATTAAAAGTACCAGAAAAAGAAATCACGTGATCAGCATTTAATAAATTAAATTATAAAAATTAATATTTAAAAATTCACCAAAAATCAGGTAAAGATTCGAAAAGATTTCAATTTAAAGGACTTTTTATGATCTTTCTCATGATGTAAATTTTATAACCCTCAGATTGTTATTTTAAATGAAAACTTTAAAGAATGTTACAAAAACAGCTTAAAAATTTAATTTTAAAAAATCTAAGAAGAATTTTTCAAAAATCTTTCTTAGTGCAACCCTACACTATAAGAAGAATCGCCATACAAAATTTCAGCCATTTATTTCCAGCGGTTTGGTCTGTGCGTTGTCAGTCAGTCAGTCAGTTACGGAACTGTTTTATGTATATATATATATATATATATGTATATATATATATATATATATATATATATATATATATATATATATATATATATATATATATATATATATATATATATGTGTGTGTGTGTGTGTGTAAGTAAGTAAGTAAGTAAGTAAGTATATATATATATATATATACCGGGTGGCCATAATTAAACTGACAGTGCTCACAGTGTTCTGTAGCGCGATCTATTTGCGAGAATGACGCCACATTTTGTAGGAAGATTAAACAAGACGGGGGACGAAGGATTCCGCGAAAAAATAAATTAGTTCCAAAAGTCACCGCTAGGGGAATATTTGGCTCTGTGTAATAGAAAATAGAGTGTTAACAAATGCAAATTAATACGGAATAAAATTACCTTTTATTATGCACATTTTCTTATTTAGTTCAAGTGCAATATGGCAACACTTTTAAAAAAGCGTAAAATTTACATAAACACCGATAAAGTCTCGTGATCTGCAATAACACGTACGCTGAGCAGAAGAAGAAGTTCTTTACTCAAATTTCACGTTACATCCATTGGCACAGTGCCAGCTGCTTGGGTTTTAAAAGGCAATGTGTTACGTTTCGAATCAATCGGATTGAAAGTTTATGTGCAATGTCTCCTTCTTTAGTCGATCGTGCGTTACTGGTCAAATTCTTTTACCTGAACCAGTGCAACGCGTCAGCCGCTCTTCGTGCTTTTAGAACGCACAAAAAAATGCGTAAAGGTAACGGTCTTGTGTCAGTTAATGGGCTAAAAGCAATGGTTGCGACGTTTGAGAAAACAGGTTCTCTGAAGGTTCATTCAGGCAGAGGACGAAAACCTGTACCACAGGATACAATCGAAGCAGTTGCCACGGCGATTGTCGACAGAGGACCAGACAATATTGCTGCCACCCCTAGCGCTCGTGGATTAGCTCGGAATATGGATATGCCTTACAGTACGGTATGGAAAATCTTACGAAAGATTATCAACTTCAATCCGTACAAGATCAGCCGTGTACAGGAGTTACTGTACCCCGACCATGATAAGCGATTGACTTTTGCTCTCACCTTTCTTGCCAGAATGGAGGTGGATGATGCTTGGCCGTGGAAAATCTTATGGGGAGACGAGGCCCACTTTTACCTGCATGGAACTGTGAATACCCAGAACTGCCGAATTTGTGATGACAAATCACCACATGCAGTCACAGAAATTCCCTTACATTCACCAAAGGTAACTGTGTGGTGTCATACATATCACGGACTGTACGGGAGATTCCTGCAGACATGTTACTTTCTGCTGTTGTGCATACTGTGCACAGAATGCAATATGTGGTCCACAACAACGGCAGCCACATTGAACCTCACTTGAATGCAAAATAAAAGGTAATTTCCGTATTAATTTGCATTTGTTAACACTCTATTTTCTATTACACAGCGCCAAATATTCCCCTAGCGGTGACTTTTGGAACTAATTTATTTTTTCGCGGAATCCTTCGTCCCCCGTCTTGTTTAATCTTCCTACAAAATGTGGCGTCATTCTCGCAAATAGATCGCGCTACAGAACACTGTGAGCACTGTCAGTTTAATTATGGCCACCCGGTATATGTATGTATGTATGTATATATATACGAGGGCAGATCAAAAAGTAAGTTGCACTTCCAAGTTATGGCCATTTATTAAATAACCTATACAAAAGCAATACGGCTATGACAGCATACAATGTAAATTCAGTTTTCCACATAGTTCTCAAGGGACTCTAAACATTTCTCCGAACGGACAACCAACTTTTCGATTCCGGATGCATAGAAATCTCCTCCAGCGCTATGTAACCACACGGAGATGCGGCGAGTGGAATTTATGCCGAAAGGAACGACAATCAAGTCGGCTTCGTATTCTCAAACGTTGAACCGGTTGCGTAAAGCAATTAAAGAGAAGCGCCGGAGAAAATTGAGCGACGGTGTGATTTTGTTGCACGATAACGCAACACCTCAGAAGACCCGCCAAACGTGCGAACTGCTGCAGCGATTCAAGTGGGAGGTATGGCAACATCCTCCATATAGTCCCAACTTAGCGCCATGTGATTTCCATGTTTTCGGTAAGCTCAAAAAGGATCTCGGTGGACAACGATTCCGAAATGATGAGGAGGTGAAAGCAGCTGTCTCCATGTGGTTACATAGCGCTGGAGGAGATTTCTATGCATCTGGAATCGAAAAGGTGGTTGTCCGTTCGGAGAAATGTTTAGATTCTCTTGGGAACTATGTGGAAAAGTGAACTTACATTGTTGTTATGCGGCTGTCATAGCCGTGTTGCTTTTGTATATGTGATTTAATAAATGACCATAACTTGGAAGTGCAACTTACTTTTTGATCTGCCCTCGTATATATATATGTATGTATATATATATATGTATGTATATATATATATATATATATATATATATATATATATATATATATATATATGTGATGATTAAAGAATAAGCTATAGTTAATTATATTAATGAGCGTTAAACAGTAAATTCTATTAAAGTCCTAGTGTGTTTTCAAATTCAGGAAGTAGACTGTCTTTCGCAGTGAAAGAGGTCAGGATCATTCGCTCACACACGCGCGTATCTTACATAACCATCGGATGTTCGCGGGGGCTCTAGAAGAGGACCCTACGCCTATGTGACTTATATAACGGATCAGAAAGAATTACGCAGTTAGGGGAAATCGTTGATAGAATCAAGACGTGCGTCTGTCAGGAGCTCTGTGAGATGATTGAAAATGGCGATTTAGCTGGATTAATTGGGTTTTCGATTAATGTTAATTAATAAAGAGGTGTTTAAAAGTTAATTAAGTATTAGTTATTCCACTGGCCTACTGTTTGATGACTGCAATTGGAGTAATTAGTGTATTTAGATGGGTGCACGGTGATAGGGTCGTGACAAGAGCCGAGCAGGATATCGAATCGCGTTCTCGAAACCCCTTGCTTTTAAAAATTAGGTATAGGAATAAAATTTAAATTTAATGTTTCCCATTTTTCGTCATCTCTCATCTCCGCGACAGCGCCATGTCAATCGGAAAGTAAATATCTATTTTAATATTTTGGTTTGAGCTGCAATGCTTGTCGTTCGTCTCTCAATGCCAGCGAGAAGGTGCCGACGCCGTCTTCACATTATGAGTGCTTTTTCGTTGAAAAATCTCCGTCGTCTTCAAAGGAGTTCCGCCACT
Source organism: Dolomedes plantarius (assembly GCA_907164885.2). Taxonomy (NCBI): domain Eukaryota; kingdom Metazoa; phylum Arthropoda; class Arachnida; order Araneae; family Dolomedidae; genus Dolomedes; species Dolomedes plantarius. The sequence continues at coordinate 78,965,714 of OU015492.1, forward strand.
TGTGAGGTGCTTGATTCGAGTTGTTGCAGTGTGTCTTCTAATAATTTTGTCCAGCATGTGCTTGTCCCGCTGGAAGCTCCAACCAGTCGTCTTCAACATCGTGTGCAATTTTATTATTCGGGATTGTGTTCTGCTCCTGGTTCAACAACAAGATTTTTCAATACCGTTTCAGTGCCGTGAGATACCGATCTTCATATCTGTGTATTATATTTTGAGAGTTTTAGGCGAGACAAAACGTAATTAATGCGTCATATAGTCATCGGGATGACCGACAGGAAAAAAAAAAATGATTTCATTATCCGGTGCAACCAGCGTGAATTATTGTGTCTTCAAGATAGTGGTGATTTATTTGTGAATTCGACAGCCAACATTCGGCATTAAACCATTGCGGAATTCTGTGATGTGCGTGTTTTAAAACATTGAAGAATATGGGCCATCGAAAGTCGAACCTACTGTTTATCAATCATTATCCGGATCACGAAAAGAAGTTAAAGAAAAATGATGATAATTTTATTTCTATCAAATTTGAATTAATGATTAAAAAAAAAATGATGATTAAAATATTAAAGTTTCTTAAGGTAAGCCAAAAATTTATGATTTAACTATTGTAACTGAGATGGGTCTATGATTTTTGAAGTTCTTAATAGCTAGCTTGTTTTGATGTAAAAATAGAATGTTATTTGGAGGTGGCGTCAGAGTCTAAACTAAATTCAGTTAAATTTCGGGAGCAATATACCCATACTTTATACTGATGATCCCCACCCAGGTTTCACTGAAGAGCAGGAAACACTTTGGTACAACTATGGATTTGGGCACTTAACTTTTTCTGACGGCACTTCCCAATTGGCTTGCATTAAACATTATGATTCAGTGGAGTTTTGGACTACTGAATTAAAATTTTGCTGTTTAAGTGTAGGATTTTGATTGGAATATTGAGAGTTGATAGACTTATTTCATGTTTTCGATTAATTAATACTTGACACTGGAAAAATGTTGTTATTGTTATTCTACGAAACTAAAATATGTAATCCAGCTTTTTGTTGTTTTAAGGGGGGGGGGGAGAAACAAAGTAGACTATCAGATTTTAAGCATTTGTAAAAGAAAAAGGAAATTCTGCAGATTCTTCAGAGCTGGTGATGGTCCATTCTTTTTTTTATTATGTGATTTTTGAAGTGTTTTATTTTGATTTACTTTTTAATAAAAATATTTTGAGTGTTTTTATGTAGTGATAAAATTTATATTGATAAATGTGATTTTTAAAAAAATAAGGTATGGAAATCATAGTAGTATTGTTTTTATAGATATAGAGTGAGGGATTTTGATATGTTTTAATTTTGTAATAGTAAGATTGTATAAGCAATATCGTTTAAAATGTGAGTCTATAACATATTTTACGATTTAGGTGAAGGATTTAAGTTTTGAACAAGCATGAGCAATTTTACATGTTTCCCTCAATTCACATATTGGTTAGAGTTTTTAGTTGATTATTGATTGATTATGAAAAGTATATGAATAATAAAGAGAAAGAAAGGAAGTTGTTTGGAAGATTGTAAAGAAATTTGAAGGATTAATTTTGATTCCATACTTTTTAAGATACAACTTACTGTTTTTCTGATATTTTAATAATCTTATTAATTGTGTATTCTTAATTCTATTGACTGATTTTTAACATTTTTATTTTTAGCTTTTAGTGTTATTGTGTTATTCAGAACTGTTATATTCTAGTGATTTAGTACTTCTTTTGGTTTTGTGCACAGATAAAAAGTAATGTTTAGTGTTCTTTTATGTGAAGTTCTGTCTCAAATGGAGACTTATGTAACCTGTAACCACACCTCATTTTGGTCCAGCTAATCGCATGTAGGAATTAATTTTAGGTTAGTGTTAAAATTTTTAGCTAGAAAAAATTTAGGAATAATGTTGTGTGGGTTTCTCTGGGTTGTTGTGTGGGGAGACGTCCCTACTCAGCATGTTTTCCAGTTGGCTGATTTGTTTTTCTCTACTGAGGACGTGCTGCTGGAATTAGCTACTCTTTGTGTGCGCGCCTTCAGGGGGAAGAGGGGGGAAATTGTGATGATTAAAGAATAAGCTATAGTTAATTATATTAATGAGCGTTAAACAGTAAATTCTATTAAAGTCCTAGTGTGTTTTCAAATTCAGGAAGTAGACTGTCTTTCGCAGTGAAAGAGGTCAGGGTCATTCGCTCACACACGCGCGTATCTTACATAACCATCGGATGTTCGCGGGGGCTCTAGAAGAGGACCCTACGCCTATGTGACTTATATAACGGATCAGAAAGAATTACGCAGTTAGGGGAAATCGTTGATAGAATCAAGACGTGCGTCTGTCAGGAGCTCTGTGAGATGATTGAAAATGGCGATTTAGCTGGATTAATTGGGTTTTCGATTAATGTTAATTAATAAAGAGGTGTTTAAAAGTTAATTAAGTATTAGTTATTCCACTGGCCTACTGTTTGATGACTGCAATTGGAGTAATTAGTGTATTTAGATGGGTGCACGGTGATAGGGTCGTGACATATATATATGTGTGTGTGTGTGTACGTATGTATGTATGAACAAAACAAGATAAGCTAAAGAATAAAATAAAATGAAATAAAAAATACTAAAAAGACGGGCATAGACTGCCAAACAAATTTACTCAAAACCTACCCTAGCATTGAAAACATAAATAACTTTTCAACAAAAGATTGCGCAGTTGCTGCATATCTTTACATTGAAAAAGGCGAATATAACTAAATTTAACAGAGCTAAATAATTTTAAGATGAATGTAGACAAAAACAATACAGAAATCAAGCACTCAGGGCATCCACGCACCAGAGGCAAGATTCTGTAATAGTACCAGAACTAAACCAGAATTACGAGGTAACCGACAGGTCTCGTCATCAGGGAGCCTAACCACATCAGTTACCTCAAGGGGAACTTTCTGAATAGGATGTAGGTATAACCAAAAGACATCGAGACCAAAAGGCCCCGAGTTCCCCAAAGAAACAGTTAGTCAATAGAAAATGAAAAAACATAGACAACTTACAGTAAGGGCTCAACGCACCATACATGCAAGTACACATACAATCCTAATGAAAAGTCACAGATGCAAACATACCCTAATTCAGTAGGTGACGATTATGGCAAAACAGCAGCCCAATTTTCCCCTAGTAATTACGTCACTGTGGCAAAACCGCAGCGCTACACCTAACTGACGTTTAAAATAATATGAAACCAGAAACGCTATCCTAAACAACTTTAAAATATACCCGAGTCTAAATGCCATTTTTTTAAAACTTTTAAATTGCCAAAATTTTTAGGGATATTATTCTTACATAGGTTTTCCTCGAAAATGTTACATGCCTCCAAAAAATCCTTAGCGTTATTTCAAATGTTTTTAATTCTGTACAGTTGCGAGTAAAAGATATTATTACACATTTTATAGTTCAAGTTGCTACTGAAATTGGTAAACGTGATAACCTCAAAGTTAAAATCTAGTCTTTTATCATATATCCCAATTTTTAATTCGCTATTTTGAATTTTAATTTTTAAATCCAGATAAGTCACGGAATGATTATTTTCATTAGTCCTGTTAAGTTAATTCTTTTGGGTAAATTTGATTAATTAATTCCAAATCGTTGCAAATAAAAATTATTAGGTCATCAATATACCTAAATCCGGTAATATTATTTAAGCTAAGAAATTTAGTTTCGTATGAATGAAGAAAGATATTGGCAAAAGCACTGGAATAACTATTACCCATAGGGATCATCTTTATCTGTTTAAAGAAACTTAAGCCATTAAAGAGGTAGTTTTCAAAAATATTAAATTTACATAAATCAATCCGGTCACATATTAAGATTAAAGTACTATCCAGATATTCATCATAAATTTCTGAACAGATATTCATTAAGTTATCATGGGGAATACTAGTAAAACGGTTTTCAAAATCAAACGCGTGTATGCTATCTATATTCTTACTCTTTAGAAATTTTAAAACATCCTGATTATTATTTACTAGCGGCCCGTCCCAACTTTGCCCGGGTTGAACAAAATATTATACCAATAACTTTCCAGTTGATAGCCAATAAATTGTGAATCTTTTTTTACCTTAAAAGTCCAATAAAAAGCGTACTTCCAAATGTAGTTTTCTTCAATAAACCCTTTAACGTTGCCAGTTTCAAAAATCCTTTTTGTATTTATCAATACCTCCTCTACTTGAATCTTAAAAATATTAAACCTTTTCCTTACGGGGTGGGATAGCATATATCCGAAGCACATACTCTCGAAAAATACGGTGTGATGTCGGCAGAGATATAGTCTAGAATTCCACTTCGTTGTGACTTTCCTAACGTCTTTGCCCCCAAAGAACAATTGGGTGACATTCTGGGAAAGGAGGGTGTATCTTGCCGAAATCTTGACTGAATAATAATCTTTTGTCGTTCTAGCTAGAGGCTATTTCTTTTCAGGCGAGAGACATCAGAAGGGCGGTTCACCCGCGGTTCATCCATTTTCAGCCTTTTGAGAGATAAAAGAGGCACGGTGTGCCGATGAACTATTATTGAAATTCTTCTTTAATAGTAAGAAAGCAATAAGAAAGCAATTAACCACTCATTCCCGTGACTCCCCACGTAAAATGGGGATAGGAAGTAGATAACATTTTCCCGTTCTAAAGAGCGATTTCGAAAAACGGACCCCGTAAGCTAAAGGGTGTTGCTATGGTTACTTGACTGCGGTTGACAAAGGAAAATATGTAAGGTACATTTTAATGTGCAAAAGTTGTACATTACCCTCCACATACAAAATCTGCTCTCTCTCTCTCTTTATATATTATTATAGAAGTATAGATACACATTGGTATCTCAAAATTAGAATAAGAGATGATATAAAAATACAAAAATAAAAAAAAATTTTAAGTAAAGAATATTTTTTAAATTATTTTAAGCACCTAAAATAATATTCAAAGTAATATTACGTTATTTATTAATTAAAGTTAATTTTATAAAAGAAAGAGGTGTGCTTGAGACCGTAGTTTTATTCAAAAATAAAAAAGGATTTCAAAAAAAGAATGTTTTTTTAATTATTCTAAGCACCTAAAATAGTATTCAAATTAATATTACGTTAGTTATTAATTAAAGTTAATTTTTTAAAAGAAAGAGGTGTGCTTGAGACCGTAGTTTTATTCAAAAATATAAACAGGATTTTAAGTAAAGAATGTTTTTTTCATTATTTTACGCACCTAAAATAGTATTCAAATTAATATTACGTTAGTTATTAATTAAAGTTAATTTTTAAAAAGAGAGAAATTAAGAGATGAAATAAAAATACAAAAATAAAAAAAGGATTTTAAGTAAAGAATGTTTTTTTTAAAAATAATATTAATTTTTTTTTCAAATAATATTCCTAAAATAATATTCAAATTAATATTACCTTAGTAAATAATTAGAGTTAATTTTTTAAAAGAAAAAGACGTGCCGAAGAACGGCTAGGTTCAAACTACTATCGTCAAAACAGAAGCCCACCGCGATAGCACCACGCTAAGGATCGTTGAAGACTTCGGCACAAAAAGCGGTAGAGGACAGTAGCGGTAACAATGGAGATTGTTAGGATTAAGCCCCTAACTTTATTTCTACTGATTAGATATACATAATATATAGCCTATGTCCATCTGGAATAATGTACCTTTCAAAGAGTGAAAGAATTTTTCAAATAGGTGCAGTGGTTCTGAAGATTACCCTCCACGTACAAAATCGCTCTCTCTTTATATATAAGTATAGATAGATAATAGAAAGAGGTTAAGAGTTGAAATAAAAATGCAAAAATAAAAAAAGGATTTTAAGTAAAGAATGTTATTTTTAAATATTCAATTTTTTAAAAAATAATATTATTAAAATAATATTCAAATTAATATTACGTTAGTTAATAATTAAAGTTAATTGTTTAAAAGAAAAAGGCGTGCCGAAGAACGGCTAGGTTCGAACCAATATCGTCAGAACAGAAGCCCACCGCGATAGCACCACGCTAAGGATCATTGAAACCTTAGGCACAAAAAGCCGTAGAGGACAGTAGCGGTAACAATGGAAATTGTTAGGATTAAGCCCCTAACTTCATTTCTACTGATCAGATATACATAATATATACCCTATGTCCATCTGGAATAATGTACTTTTCAAACAGTGAAAGAATTTTTGAAATAGGTGCAGTGGTTCTGGAGATTACCCTCCACGTACAAAATCGCTCTCTCTTTATATATAAGTATAGATATAGAAGAAGCCCACCGCGATAGCACCATGCGAAGGATCGTTGAAGACTTCGGCACGAAACGCGGTAGAGGACCGTAGCGGAAACAATGGAGATTTTTAGGATTAAGCCCCTAACTTTATTTCTACTGATCAGATATACATAATATATAGCCTATGTCCATCTGGAATAATGTACCTTTCAAAAAGTGAAAGAATTTTTCAAATAGGTGCAGTGGTTCTGGAGATTACCCTCCACGTACAAAATCGCTCTCTCTTTATATATAAGTATAGATATAGAAGAAGCCCACCGCGATAGCACCATGCGAAGGATCGTTGAAGACTTCGGCACGAAACGCGGTAGAGGACCGTAGCGGAAACAGTGGAGATTTTTAGGATTAAGCCCCTAACTTTATTTCTACTGATCAGATATACATAATATATAGCCTATGTCCATCTGGAATAACGTACCTTTCAAACAGTGAAAGAATTTTTCAAATAGGTGCAGTGGTTCTGGAGATTACCCTCCACGTACAAAATCGCCCTCTCTTTATATATAAGTATAGATAATAAAGCTATTTTCAGTAATCCTGATTTTATTTAGAAGGATTTTAGATAGCTAAAAAACTTTTTGCTAAGCAAAGTGTTATAACAATTTGTACTACACGTAACGAACCTAAATTTCGTAGGTACTTTATGGAATTTAATGGTGGGAAAAGGGTAAGGGTATTTTAGGTTATTAATCCTAAACTTAAATTTTTTGCTAAAGGCTAAAATCCTATTATCTATTTCTTTCTTGGTAAAGCTAATTTTTTGATAAGTAGTGTTTGAGTTGTACTCCCTCGAAATTAAATGCTTGAAATAATCATTACACATAAAACCAAAGTTATTGGCAGCCTTATCTAGAACCGTAATAAATAACTTATTTTTTAACTCTTTAATTTGTCTATACAGATCTTTGTTTAGAAAGAAACCCCGCTTGTCATTTCTACCATATTCTTCGTAATTCCCCTTTATATCCTGCATAACACGTTCCTTCCACTCCATGAAACCGATACGTATGTATATATATATATATATATATATATATATATATATATATATATATATATATATATACTAGCTGAATACCCGTGCTTCGCTACGGAGTACATTAAAATTGCATACATACAACCGTTAATGTATGCAATTAATACCAAAAATATATATATATTTATAAAAAATCGTAACAGATATTTTAATAAGCAAAATAATGTAGAAGAAAATATTGAAATTAAATATAATAGAACATACAAAAGAATATAGTACAGTTAATATAGCACAGTTTGAGGAACATTTCTTTAACTATATCTTAATATTTTTACCTGAAGTTTACCTGAAAACTGAGATTAAAATCAAAAGGGCAAAATTACAGAAAAGGAAATGCAGTATAAATAAAAACTAAACACAACTTAAATCAGAACTATAAATGAAAGACTGTGAAATAAAACTGAGATTAAAATCAAGAGTGCAAAATTACAGAAAATGAAATGAAAAGCATGTTTTGAAATTATAGAAATACAAAAACAAAATAAATGACTGAAAAAGTTTGCCTTAAAACTGAGATTAAAATGAAAAGGGCAAAATTAAAGTAAAGGAAACACAGTATAGCCAAAGATGACAAAACTGCAAACGTGGCCAATAACTGGCATTTTAATAGTGTTGCTGTTTTCCTCACCACGCTAGGCGTACAGCAAAGGCGCCTTATCCTCCTTTCGCAATATTTGCAAGGCGAGGATTCCCCAGTAGGGATATTTTTCCTTAATCATTTATGAGTTGTAAATAATGTAAAAAGCAATAAATTTTTATAATATCAATCATTTTTTAAATTAAAAAAAAATTAGTCCCTGCAAAAAAACATTAGCATTATCTTTATTAATTTGAACAGAAAAACAATATTCACAGTGGGAAAAAATGTAATTATACAAAAAGAAATTAAACATTATTATACACTACAGGCCTAAATACACTAACAAAAGTTGAAAGCTTTTATATATCTACATTTAAACCATTTATGAGTTGAAATTAATGTAAAAAGCAATCAATTTTTATAATATCTGAATCATTTTTCATGTCAACACAAAATTAGTCCCTGTAAAAAAACATTAACATTATCTCCATTAATTTGAATTTATAATAAACCACTAAAAGTCGAAAAGGAAAAATGTCAAATTGTCTTTAGGAAAGTAAGGAATTTTGTAAAGTAAAGCTGAAAAGTAAAAATGTCACTATGTCGAATGTTTGTTAAACAAAATCAATTTAAAAACTCAACACAGTATAAATAAGATTGAAATTGTCGAATGCTTGTTAACTAAAATCAATATAAAACTCAACACAGTATAAATAAGATTGAAATTGTCGAATGCTTGTTAACCAAAATCAATTTAAAAACACAACACAGTATAAATAAGATTGAAATTGTCGAATGCTTGTTCACCAAAATCAATTAAAAAAGTAAACACAGTATAAATAACATTTAAAAAAAACCATGTGAAATGTTATACACATCTCAGAATTTTAGTAGATTCAGCCTTTCATCATTCTTCTACTATTAAATGTTAAAAAGTAAAAATGTCAAATTGTCTAATGTTTGTTAACAAAAATCAATTTAAAAACTAAACACAGTATAAATAACATAGAATTAATAACAGTATAAATATCATAAAATAAATAAACGGCATTGCTCCTCTTATTTGTGTCTTTTAAAAGGCTGATATAAATTAAATTAACGCTTCTTGATCTGTGGCTTGTCCATTCATGTTGTTGGCTTTGAATGCTATATTAGAGTCTGTATAGCGTTGATGAAATTCACTTGAGTCTTCTTTCACTTTTCTTTCTTGAAATATCAGTTTAGAGAGCCTCAGGATATACTATATTTTTTGTTCTTCCATTTGGAGCTAGGATGTAGAGATTTTCGGCTTTTCCAACTCTAGAACAACCCACATAAAGTTGACCATGGGAGAAACAGGGTTTGAGAAGATCGAGTCCAACTACTTTTAGCGATTGCCCTTGTGCCTTGTTAATGCTCATGGCAAAACTTAAACGGACAGGGAACTGAAGTCTTTTAAATTGAAATGGTATATCGGAAGGGATGATTGGTATCCTGGGAATAAATACGACTTCGCCAGCAGAGTGTCCTGTCATAATGGTGGCTTCAATCACATTCGGCATCAGATTCTTTACAGCAAGTATTGTTCCATTGCAGAGTGAAGGTGGATGCAGATTTCTCAGCAGCATAATTGGTGCACCAATCTTCAGCTGTAATATGTGAGAGGGTACTCCAGATGGCTCCAACGTATTTAAAAATTCTGTGGTGTAGTGTACCGCTTCTTCTGTATCACAGGTGGTGTCAATCGATTTGTAAACTTGAGCTTTACCTGGCAATTCTTAAAAGTTGCTTATTGATGACGTTGACATCTTCGTTTCTTGGGGCAAGGATTGCTCTTTCGCACAGCCATGTGTGATCAGTGAAGTGCTGGGCCACATTTGGAAACACCGCCTCTTTCAGCTGTTGTTGAGTTGTCACAATCATTCCAATCGTTCCCATGGCTATACATCCTGTATTATCAGCAGTAATGGCTCCATTTCCAAGTTGTAGAAGGTTATCTGCAAATTGCTCGGCTGAGGGATCACCATTGACATGAACTCGCATGTTTGTTGAAAGACCAAGTCATTCGATGTCATTCCACACGTAAGACGATTTTAAGCAGGCCTGCATTTCATCTGCCCTGGTTCTATGTGGAATAACCGGAAGTGTCTGTCGAAAGTCGCCAGCCAACACCATAGTTACGCCTTCCATTCTGCAATTGTTACTTCTGATGTCCTTCAGTGTGACATCGAGTGCTTCGAATGCGGCTTTGTGGGACATGGTGCATTCATCCCAGACAATTAACTTGCAATGCTTCAGACCCCTGGCCTTTCCTTAATTTTTTGAAATGTTACACGTAGGAGTCTCTGTGTTTGCCAGATTTAAGGGTAACTTGAAAGCTGAGTGAGCTGTCCTCCCTCCTGTCAATAGTGTTGCAGCAATGCCAGTAGAAGCAACAGCCAGGGCAATCTCGTTTCTGTGTCGCACTTTAGCCAAAAGAAGATTGATTAGAAAAGTCTTCCCTGTACCGCCCGGAGCGTCCAAAAAGAATGTGCCACCGTGACCATTGAAAACTGCTGTTGTGATCTTGTCAAATGCTTCCTTTTGATTTGGGACCATTTTCGGCTCATTTTCCTCTATGTATGTTGCGAGTACATTCGTATCATAATTTCGCTCCATACGTTCTTCACTCGGCAGGACTGAATCAAGGTTTCGATTGGGTTGTGGAAGTCCAAAGCTTTTTAGGTCCGATCCACCCATCAATATAATCTTGTCCTCAATGTCTATTAGCACTCTGTTGAAGATGTCGTCACTGTAGTCCAGATCCATATTCTGCTACTGCATGCGTGCTTGGTGCAGCATGTCTTCGCACAGGTTCTCCTTATGATTCATCCATAACTGCTCGGGAGATGACATGGAGCATGTATGTAGCATTACAGCAAATAGATTCCGTAAAACCTTTGGTGATCGAGATGCAGCCGCTTCTTCGAGTGCATTGTTCCAGTGGTCATCGTTCTCCAAAAGGCCTCTAAGCTGGCAGGCCTTTTTGTAAGTTTCACAGAGTCGTCCCTGAAATGTTTTCAAATCTTCAAATGATTTTGGGCCTGGTACTTCATGCAGCAGGAGGCGCAGGTGAAAGCACTCTGAATTGTTCGGATGGACGGTGTACACCCGGCCCAGTGCATCGCTTGACCTTATTCCTGTTTGCTCAGGTACAACGTGTCCTTGTTTTCGACGGTTCCATGTCTTGTTTCTATTGTTCCAAGTGTAGTAATTGGGAACTTGGTTGTACAACAGGGTGCGTGCAAACTTATCTTGGGTGCAAAGTCTGAAGAAAGACGTGAGTGTCGTTTCCTGAGGTGTTTGGGCACGTTCAGCAGCGTTTTCTGGTGTGAAGTAGACTTTCTGTCCATTCTCAAGGTGGACGCTCAGATGAATCACTGTGGGGTGGCGCTCATGAATAGGAAAGTTGAGTATTCGCCATACTGCTTCATTGCTGCTGATATATCTTCCCATTTGATACTGGACAATTTCATTTAAGTCATTCTCTTCACTGTTCACTTGAAAAACAGCCATGTCAGATCCTTTGTTAATATACTTACAGACATACTTTATAGACTTAACAGAATTGCAATACTCTACGTTGATATGAGCATTGAAAATTTTTGTTAGTAGAGGGCAATACGGGACAATCCAAGTATTGTCTATAGATACTTGCGATCCTTTATAAACGATGTCAGATTTAAATCCCCCATCTTGTGGTGATCTGCGCCGATAAAGTGGATATCCGTTTCGTCCTGTTTGCGTCTCTTTCAAAAATTGGCGCGGGTATCGTTTACTGCAAATTCCATCTTTCATGCATGGAGAGGTTGGATTTATGGATCCGCAGGGGCCGTGCACCATCTGCTTAGTTACAATTGATAAAAGTCCAGGGTCTTCTTGTTCATTAGGGATTTCTGCACTGATAAAGTCATCCACGCGGTGAACGTGTACAGAGTCCTTGAGCCAAATCAGAATGTGAGCATGAGGAAGTCCTCGCTTCTGCCACTCTATCGTGTACATATGACACTGAACTTCTCCAAAAATCTTTGCCTTTGTGATGAGACTCATAAGCGTTTTTTGTTTCTGATGAAATACTCTTGCTAACAAATCTTGACGATCCTGTGGTTTTTGTCCAACAAATAGTTCTTCCTGTATCTCTGTCCAGTTTGGATTGCAGGTGAAAGTGATGAAGAGGTCTGGTCTGCCGTAGTTTCTCACGTAGGTCATGGCATCTTGAGTACGCTCGTGCATGTACCTTGGACCCCCTGTAAAGCTGGAAGGCAAGATGATCAACTGGCCTATGTCGGAGATATTTCCATCATTCATGACCGCATCCCTCAAATGAGCATACTGTTCAACTCTGAGAGTCCTCTGATTTATTCGTATGTACAATAGTCTTTCCGATTCAATCTTGGCATACATATCAACGATAAATTGGTGGAACAGGTCTTTGCTTCTCAGTAATGTGTTGAAATTTGAAGAACGTATCATCATCCTGTAAGCATAGAATTGCATAGCTGAAATCTTCTTAGTTTGGGACATTCCTGTAGTTGGATCTTTTAGTCGCAGTTCAAAATGATATCCATCCTCCCCCTGCCAAAAGATGAGTGGATACTGTAGCGCGTCATAGGACCTGTGCGTCTCTGGAATTTTTTTGAGGGTGCCACTTCTTTCTTCTAAAACTATGTCTCTTGTCCCATGTTGTTCACCCACCATGATCAAAACGACTTCTTCTGTTGCGGGGGCGTTGAACCGCCTCTCATGTTCACCATGTGGGGTTCTGTCCGCTACGATCACCAATTTGAATTCCGGGCTAATCTTATCCATAGCCGACTTAAAGCTCTGGATGTAACAGTTGTGATCATGTAGCATACCTTGCAACTGTAGTACTATGTCTCGTCTGGTTTGTGGCTTGTTTTTACAGCGATGCTCTGCTTGTTGTGTAGTATCTCCGACAAAGTAAATTTGTTAAAATTTAGGCTCTTCCCTCGGTAGAGGCTGCAGACTGCCGCTGCGGTGATAAACTTGACCCTGTACCTTAAATGTAGGCATGTACCCGAGCTCTCTAATTTCTTTTGTTGTGCCAAAAGAGGTCATCTGGAAACAGGAATTGTAGCTTCTTATAGTAGAAAGGAAATATTTAGCTTCTTGAGAAGTGCCGCTGACTAAAGAACATAGGGGCTCAGGTGGATCCATCAACTGTGGCAGTTGAACCTTTCCTCCGCTGCAGCACATACCTGTGGCTTCACCTTTCCACTTCTTTGCTCCACAATGTTGGCAAGTTTCAGACATGGATCCAATGTTACACGAAGGATCAGATACGTAATCTGCCGATGGGTCGTAGTGAAAAGCTGCATTTTCAAAATTAGTGTACATGCGCCTTCGAGCAGCACTTATTGTAGTTCTAACCTGCTGTAGTCTTGCTTGTCTCTCCGGAGTACATTCCATTTCTCTTCTTCTTTGCTCTCGTTGTCTGTTTGCTTCCTGTCTTGCTTGTCTTTCAGGAGTACATTCGATTTCTCTTCTTCTTTGCTCTCGTTGTCTGTTTGCTTCCTGTCTTGCTTGTCTTTCAGGAGTACATTCGATTTCTCTTCTTCTTTGCTCTCGTTGTCTGTTTGCTTCCTGTCTTGCTTGTCTTTCAGGAGTACATTCGATTTCTCTTCTTCTTTGCTCTCGTTGTCTGTTTGCTTCCTGTCTTGCTTCTCTTTCTGGAGTAGATTCATCTTCTCTCCTACTTCGATTTCGTTCTCTGTTCTGTCGCTTTTGTGTCCGAAGACATTTTTTTTTTCTCGGAGGCTGTGGCATATTCCAAAAAAAATGCTAAGGACAAAAAATTAGTAAAACATTAAGCATAAAATGAAAGCAAATAAAATGAAAGATCCTGAAATGAAACTGTGATTAAATTCAAAAATACAGAAAATGATAATAGAACCAATCAACGGCAATGGTAGTTGAATCTGCAAAGAAAAAAACAGTGAGTTACCAAAACAAAAAAATTATTGATAAAATAAACACATTAAAACAATGCACGAACTGAATTCAGTTATGGCTCTCCTCAGTGCATTGACTGCCGGACGGTCCTTAAAATATGAAATATTATGATTTTTTTAAAATTGAATAACAGTAGAATTGATATTTCAGTAGTATTCAAAAGTTATACGATGAGAAAAATAAATATAATATAAATAAAATGAGAAAAAAATAATAGCATCGACTTTTTGTTATGGATCATATTATTGTTAAAAACTATGCGAAGACTAAAGACATAATTGGAATCTTCAGTTTCACAGTTTGAAAAAGCGTAAAAACTCAACTTTCTTAAAAGTTGTCTACAATTTTCTGATTTTAACTGAACTTCTATTAACGTAAGGAAAAATAGTTATGTGAAACGATATGAAAACATAAATTACTTACTGTAAACATAAGAAATTAATTAACATCATTTAAAACTGTAGAAATCAAACAAATAATATAAATACGACATTCAAACTCAAAATTTCTTTCATTTCTCAAGCAATATAATAATAACATGTGAATTTAGCAATGATTATAACACACGTAAGTAAACACACAGTCAAACATTTGCTTTTATTAATATAGATTTCTTATTAAATAGTATGTTTCAATAATGAAAATACTTATTACTTCTATAATATAATTGTTGAAATCATATTTTATATTTCTTATTAAATAGTATTCAATTATATTAAAAATAAAAGTTTCAAATAAAAATTCCAACTTACGACTTTATATGTGGTATTGTGCAATTAACATGTGTTTGATTTGATCAGTATCGGACTTTATTTTTTGACTGTTATGAAGCTGGTTGTTTGTATATTCCTATTCCATCTTATAGTGAGACTCAATTTTATAACACTATTGATTTTATGATATATTTTATAAGTTTTGCATTTGTTATGTGATTTTTATACTCTCATATTCTTGTGATACTATTTTTACCATACATTCAATGAATAGAGTTGCGGGGCGACTACCAATAAGTGGGGTTGTGTTGGGCTGAACAACTCCCTTAGCCTACATTATATTTTTTCATGTTTTCCTAATTCTCTTCTAATAAAAATTTCTTTGTTAAACTTCGTATCGTTTCACATAACTATTTTTCCTTATTTATGCCAAAAAATTATTGATAAAATAAACACATTAAAACAATGCACGAATTGAATTCAGTTATGGCCTCCTCAGCGCATTGACTGACGGAAAGTCCTTAAAATATGAAATATTATGATTTTTTTTTAATTGAATAACAGTAGAATTGATATTTCAGTAGTATTCAAAAGTTATACGATGAGAAAAATAAATATAATATAAATAAAATGAGAAAAAAAATAATAGCATCGACTTTTTGTTATGGATCATATTATTGTTTAAAACTATGTGAAGACTAAAGACATAATCGGAATCTTCAGTTTCACAGTTTGAAAAAGCCTAAAAATCCAACTTTCTTAAAAGTTGTCTACAAATTTCCGATATTAACTGAACTTCTATTAACGTAAGGAAAAATAGTTATGTGAAACGATACGAAAACATAAATTACTGTAAACATAAGAAATTAATTAACGTCATTTAAAACTGTACAAATGAAACAAATAATATAAATACCACATTCAAACTCTAAATTTCTTTCATTTCTCAAGCAATATAATAATAAAATTTTGTTAAAAAAATTATAACACGTATTCTACAGCTTAAAACTACATAGATTGTTTAATGAAAAAGACATTTCTACATACAGAGAGGGATGTAATTTTTAAAATCATTGGTGTTGGGTTTCTCAGTCTTATCTTTAACTCTGTTCTGAAGTAATGGAAATTCACATTTTTTAATCACGATGTTCGAGAATCAGCCTTATAGTGAATTTAGCAATGATTTTAACACACGTAAGTAAACACACACACAAACAAACACTTGAAAACAATTATATTAAAAAATGAAAACAATTATATTAAAAAATAATAATTTATAAAAATTTCAACTTACGTTTCAACATCAATCAGCCGTTTTGCAAATTTGAAAATGGTACGCAGTCAACCCAAAGCGAATCGATTCCCATTCGAATTTTCACTTTTAACTGGCAAAATATCCCAAAAAATCAGTACATCTTGAAATGATTTAATTATGATTAAAAATTTTGAATTAAAAGTTTTTGAAGCTTTTTCTAAGTATGTAACATTTACTCAAAAGA
Organism: Dolomedes plantarius; assembly: GCA_907164885.2. Classification (NCBI taxonomy): domain Eukaryota; kingdom Metazoa; phylum Arthropoda; class Arachnida; order Araneae; family Dolomedidae; genus Dolomedes; species Dolomedes plantarius. Next base: position 78,981,825 of record OU015492.1, read on the forward strand.
TCTGTTTGTTTACGTTTTTAACGTAAACAAACGAAATTAAAAAAATAATATAATGAAAAACTGTTTAACTGTGAAGAAGATTTAATCAATTCAAGATCTCTAATTAAATTTTTCTTACACTAAGGGCGATGAATGAATCAAGTGAATGAATGAATGACTCATTGTTGTTTACAACCCAAGGGGATAATTTCCGTTCTTCTTCGGCATTGAAGAACCGCGCAGCAAAATTTGTGTTGAAGTACCGTTCTTTAAAATTCAATTAAAAATCGAAATTTTAAGATAGAGACTTGAAATGAAGTTTATATGAATGAGAAAGCTTTCATCTTCCAGTTGATATAAATATTTTCTTTGTAACATAATAAGTCTGAGAGCATCGAATTTATATATCTCGAAACGCATAAATTTTTCCAAAAAGTGGGTTTTCAATTATAATAAAAATATCAGTTTGTTTTAAATTATTTTTAAACAAATGAGGTCTTGTTTGAAGAAGAAATGTCTGTAGTCTTAGACTGTAAAAAGATCAAAATTCTACGATCATTTTTTGCCGAGATATCGTAATCTGAAGTTAAAAAAACATAAAATATCGCACAAAACATAAAATAAAAATTTTTCTAGAATAAAATTTAAAATTCGGGCTTCGAGGTGCACCTTCCCATAGTCTGCACTACCCGTGTGCCAAATTTGACGTCTGTAAGTATCACAGATTCGCCTGGGGGTCGCACACACACACACACACACAAACACTCTCTTTTATTAATAAGATATATACAGTAACCACCGCTTATAGTGTTCAGTGGTTATAAGAATCAACCCTTTATAAGAATCAATATCGAGAAAACAAAAACAAATGTATTATTTCCATGTTAAAATGTTCGCTTTAAAGAATATATCCACCGGTTTTAAGAATCAGTTTACAGTCTTCGCTTTCCATTCATTTTTCCAAAAAAGCCACTTAAACTCTCAAAAGGCACGAAGTTCTTTCTTTTTCTTTTTTTTAAAGAAAGATTGATAAGATGAGATGGAATATAGTCATAAAATTCTTCCCTTTCTTTGTTAGACATAACATATTAGTTTCCCCTTAAAAGCTTTAGTACAACACTGTCCTATTAACTTGACCCGGGAGCATCTTTACCCGTCCGGGTTCGATTTCACTTTTCTCCACTGACAAACAAAAATAGGGACTCTTTTTCCCCACCTCCCACATCCTGGTTGCAGCTTCCTGGACCCTGAAACACATAAATCTTCGGCGAAGTGTCCACTATCACTTAGGCAAACGTGACATTAGTAGATTCAGCACGTTATCAAACCATGATACGTAAGCTGGATGACGAATCTTCGTCTGAGACTATTAGTATTGAAAGAGGTATAAACACTGTTTATACCTCCTGAAAACTTCATTACGTTAAACTACCATAGAAAACTTTTCCTTGCTCCCTTCCTGTAGTTGAAATGTTAAAACTGTTAAGCAGGTATGTTGTAACAAATTTTGGATTTTTTCTTCTCTTACTATAATCATGTGTATCTACTTATATGTCTAAAAATTAAGTTGTATTTTTAAAATTATAAAAAATAATTTTAATAAAAGATAATTGACGTAAATTAAAGAGTATTTTATGATAAATTATCTAATATATGTATAAATAGGTGTGTGTGTGTTCCTGTCCAAAAACCTAAATTTCGGCTATAAGAATCAAAAACAGTAATAACAAACGTGATTCTTATAAGGGGAAATCACTGTATATATATATATATATATATATATATATATATATATATATATATATATATATATATATATATATATATATATATATATATATATACAGTCGGGAGACAAAATAATACGAACACCTATGAAAAGTATGCCGCGTTTCCAACCTGCAGAACAGGCGCGCTACCTGACACACAATTCTTCCGCCTAGTGGCCGTGAAGGGGTAGGTATTAGTCGCTCAACAGCAGTCATAGGTGTTGCATGCGTCTATCGTACTTTCTGAAAGACGCTGCAATGCAGACCTGACGGAGTTCGAAAAAGGCATGATAATCGGAGCGAGTTTAGCTGGAGCCTCGTTGACGGAAACAGCAAACCTTTTGGAATGCGCAGGTAGCAAGTTATCAGTTGTTGGGACAGCGTACACGAAAGAGGGTAAGATGACGTCTGCAGGCGACAACAGTGGACGAAAGAGAAAGCTAATTGATAAGGATAGACAGGTCTTAATTGGCATATTGGCCCGAAAGTACAAGAAATCGTTATCCGAGATAGCATTCGACATGAACAGTCATTAGCAGAATCCTGTTTCAGTCAAAACTGTCAAAAGGGAACTTCATGCTGCAAACATTTATGGCAGAGTGATAATTCGTAAACCGTTGGTGACTTTTCGGCCTTCATACTTTCCAACGATTCCAATGATCCGGAGCTCAATGAAACTGGACCCCACAACAGTGACAACAAGTCATCCGGTCTGATGAATCAGCATTCACCCTATTTCAGACCACTGGGCACGTTTACGTGTGGAGAACACCCACAGAAGCGTTTACTCCCTTGTGGTATGTGATGTTATATTTTGGCGTGGTCTCGGACCACTTGCTACTGTGCGTGGGAAGATCAACGTCGCTCACTATCTCAGCATTATGGGGGATGATGTCTATCCTTTTGTCCACGCTTTATTCCCTGGAGAGCGTCCACTTTATTAAGATGACAAGGCTCCTATTCTCACCGGTTAGTGTATTCATTTCTAGTTCGAAGAGCACGGCGATGAAGTAGGACATCTCGTCTGGCCCCCTCAGTATCCTGATTTGAACATTATTGAACATTTGTGGGGATATTTGGAGTGGAAACTTCGTGCCAGATTTACGTCTCCAGCCACATTTTCGGAATTAGAGACTGCTCTCCAGAAGGAATGGCCTCATATTCCATTAAATATTGTGCATTATCTCTATGCATCCATTCTTCGTCGCATACAATGTGTACTTACGTCAAATGGTGGTCAAATCCCCTATTAATAGAGCTTTTCTGTTATTTCAAAGGTGTTCGTAATATTTTGCCCCCCATCTGTATATATATGTATATGTATGTATGTATGTATATATATATATATATATATATATATATATATATATATATATATATATATATATATATAAGATAAGGTTGAAAGAGAAAAACCAGTATGAGCACTAAAGCTACTACAGCCAGGAACCAAAAAACATGAAAAGATAAGATTGAAAGAGGTTTTAGACAATATTTCATCATCAGCGGTGTCAATACTGTCTTAAAACCAATGGATTGTTTCAGATAAGTATGATCTATACAATAAACATACTCAGATACCGTACAATCGATGAAAAACTATAGAATTGAATAAAGAGTTACTTAACCATAGAACACCAAGCCTGGCGCTAGACAGAATGGAAGTATATATATATATATATATATATATATATATATATATATATATATATATATATATATATATATATATATATATATATATATATATATATATATATATATATATATGAAACAAATTTTAATCCTTTTAAATATTCCTAACATGCTTTTTCCAAATTCGTTTATCTTAGTGCAACAGAATACCGTCCCCTTAACCTTGGATTGCGACCTATATTCAACCAATATAAATCTATTTTTCCCTTAAAGCTGTTTCACGCGCGGACCATTATATAACAGTTATATAACGCGAACGGCGTGGAACATTCGAAAACCATCACCCCATATGACGCGACTTAATCACGTGTCAGTCTTTTAACCAATTGAAGTTCAGCCCGCCTGAAAACTCTGGCCTCTCCCAAGAGATCTCCGCGCTTTTTGTGTCCTGCTACAACCTGGTCGACATGTAATTTTAGGGCGCGCTGCGTCTCTTTGTCTTCTGTGTGATGACTCCGGCGATTTCCGGAGAACTTCGACTAGTAAATTATGTAAAAACTACGCCTAAGTGTCAACTAATAAAGCGCCCTAATTTGTGAGCAGATCGCCTCTTCCTTCCTTTCCAATGGTGAACTTTAAATTTATTCGCCGTGCCAGCCACTCGTTACGACTACCAGTGTGCAGCTACGACTACCAATACGAAACTTCAACCTCTGCTTTGGATTCATTACATATATATATATGTGTGTGTGTGTCAAAACATTAATTGAAAATTACATGGGGCTTAAAAATAGCGAAATCTAATATGAAAATCATTTGCAAAACGCGTCGGGAAAAAGGGGTTTTCCCCGTTTTTCGTTAGTTGACCTCGATTCGCGATATTGAAGTTCCACGGAGGGAATTTATTTTTAGATAGATGTACATTCTTTGGTGCGAAAGCAAATGCTTCTAGAATTTTCCAGGTGGTGCTCTGCGCATGTGCCATAAGGGGGGACGCGTTAATGAAAACTTAGAATTAGGCAGAGCGCGGGATATTTCGTTGATAGCAGACGTGCGCTAGCGGGGTCCGCGAGTTTGAAAATGGCGAGCGCTGAAACGTGCATATCTTGGAGAGGTGGTTTACGTGAAGTTGTAACAAATAAAAGATAATTAAATTGGACGATGCTGAGTACTTATTTTGAGTGTCTGCCTTCTCTCTGTGCCATGTACTGCTAAATGAAGAAGACTGCAATTGATATTTTATAGCAGGCGTAAATCAAACGCCTGTCATATATATATATATATATATATATATATGTTATGCCAACAGATATTTTCCCCAGTCCCTAACGTTGTAAAACTCACTCCTTAACCCATCAGCGGGCGCGCCCGTGTATAAAGTGCAACATTTTCGTAATGTTGAATGGTTTGTTTTTAGATGCAAGGTTTGAATGTTCTAAGCAGTTTCTATTTATAGCTACACCCTTTCTAATGCAGGTCTGATTTTCTGACCCATATATTCCTTTCCATTCACTTGTTAGTCGTGATTTATCCGTCGTGATTAAACCAGAGATTATACTGGATTACAATACGACAAAAGCAGTTGATGTAAGCGATCAAATGGGCAGCTATTACACGTTATCCTGCATAACACGAAGATGGACAATCTCATTCATTTTTAGGTTTTTGGACATTATAGGTATCAATTCGCAAGTTGTCCTTAGATCCAACAAACCGAACAGTTTTGAAATAAGGCGATTCTACCTGCATTCTTTGGCCTTTAATTATAAATATATCTCAATATTATCAACATTTTATATCTTGTCATAAAACTCAGAGTCATTATTTTGAATTTCATAAGAAAAAGTTTATTACAAAAGGAATAATGAAGATTGAAAGAGACGTTGCACTTTGTGCCACGTGCGCCTGCTGGTGTTCCAAAAATTGGCGCGCCCGCTGAAGGGTTAACTTAATAGCGCCCTTTACGCGTACGCTCTTTCCCGCATGAAACCACAATCCCGAGCGATTGAGTGCACGTGTGAAGGCGTCGGAGAGGAAAGGAAAGCTGCTTTGGAGCGCAAGTTTTCCCACGCGCAATCCCGTACGCTCCAAGCACTCGCGAAAGAGCGTAGTGTAAAGGGCGCTAATTTGACCTATTTATTTCTAATTTTACTAACCCCTTTTAAACTATCCGTAATTTTTATATCTACCCTACAGCGCGTTCGCAGCTAGCGCTAAAAACAATCATGGAAAGAAGTTAGACTTCTAAATTGTAACCATATAAGGCCATAAAGGCAAATCTGAAAATTGATGAGTATGCAAAATAGCTGACCACAGGAGAGTTCATTTTAAAAAGTCGGGATGTTTTGTGACGAATGGTTGCTTTTCTATATCTACCTCTGCAGACAGACCGTAGAAATCCCTCGTTGAGGGTCCAACTCAAGTCGCTCTCTCACAGAATGGCATAATAAAAATGTGTTAAATCTATGAAATGAATGTCTGATTGAATTTGGAGCACTCGTGCTTACGACTACACGACTACAAATTTAACCCTCTAACGGTACGGTGTGGGTCGGATCCGACCCAAGGGTGTGTCTCCCCCCTCCCGTACTCTCCCGTCTCATTGCAAGAGATAGAGTTGACAAGGATCCCTACCAGATAGATCTACTAGATATAGAAATGAGTTAATACGAGTGTCATTGTTAAAAATCCTTATTCATGATTATTAGTCATTTAAAAAAAAATTTATTTTAGATTTTTTAATTTTTAATTTCGATTTTGAAGGCCAAAATGTCAGTGTATATTATTTTTTACATTTTTGTGCTCGGAAAGTTGGTTTCACTAACTTCTAAAACTAGGTAGACTATATTACATGTTAGACCTAATATATACAACATTCTATGTAAATGCCAAAGATATTTTCTTTGTTTAACAAAATTACAATTCGTTGGTCATTTTTTCTACAAAAAGAGTTTTATTTTATGTAAAATATTATCAATAAATGTTATTATACAACAAAAATGGTATTGTGTACGTATTTCTACCAAAAACCTCATCAAAAAAGAGGTCGGGTCGGATCCGACCCAACCGTACCATCTATTTCGTCTCAAACCACTGTACCTTTAAGATGTGTTTCCAGCTTTAATTTTTGAACCGTAACTAACACACACACACACACACACACACACACACACATATATATATATATATATATATATATGTGTGTGTGTGTGTGTGTGTGCGTGTATACATACACACATACATATATACATACATATGAGTGTCTGTGTGTGTACGAATTAGTTGCTACATACGTTCGAGAACAAAAATATGTCGTTCACTCTTATATCATATGTAGCTACTAACTAGCTAATCGGAACTGGACATAAAACTGAGTGTATCTGAAGAGGTATTATAATAATTATATCCAGTATGATGTCGGGGAATAATATCTCTATGCTTTAAATAAAGACATGACTAGGAAATATAACGGGCAAAAGCTCTAAGATGAAAAAAAGTCTTTGTCGCCCATTTTATGTTAGTTAAAGGACTATTTATGAATTGTTCCATCTAGTACTTCCATCCATGTTACTTATAATTTAAGAGAGTTGAATATTTAGTCTTGTGTCTAGAATAGACTTAATTCCGTGTTAGCTTGATTCGTTGAGATAATCGCTGCGGTTTGATAAAACGTTTTGTGATATCTCTTATTTGATGATATAACCTCTGGAGACAATCACCATCATTTGCTGCCCGGCTGGATTTGAGCCTCTGAACTCCATCCGTCGAAACTCCCAGCTATAGAAACGTCAAGCGCTTTGGGTCGTAACTCGACCTAAGAAGCAACCGTTTTTGCTTTTTGCACTGTGAAATATTCACGACCAATAATACGAATACAATTGAGTCAGTACATCTTCGTAAATAATTTTCCGGTTATTGCAGAATTCGAGTTCTTCCATCCCCTTCCCTTTTCACGACTAACTTATCGAATCGGGAAAATTTTGTTGATTAGGTACTAGTGCAATTTTTGGTTATATAAGAGTACGGTTGCATTTAATCTGTAAGACCGAAATTTCGCCGATGGAAGGTTATGAAAGGCATAACTGATCTTGGAGAGGAAAGGAATCCCTGTCAGACATGATGAAAATTACAGTGCAATTCGCTTACCTAACAGACAGCAATTTAATCGACTGTCAAAGTAGATTGCGTCTATTCACAGGAAAGAAAGATCCTCGCCCAAGAATTTTCATGCTGCTGTACAGGCGGATTTTAATCCGACAATGGGCCTTGGGGCCTGTGCACATAGAATCCGTCAGCGTTACTCTATTGACATATTTTAAACCATTCACAGATCCTAACAATTTCGTGGCTAATCATTTAGAGGTTTGTAATTGGTTAAATAGATTTAAATACGAATAATGCTGACGGATTCTATGTAAACAGGCCCTTAGTCTCAGGGCATATGGAAACTTCGCCGAGCGAAAATGGCATCATTTGTAAAACCTACCACTGAAAATAACTGATTAAGATTATGCATCACGATAACGTCATTTCTGGACGGCGAAATTTTTGTATGCCCAAAAGTCCCAATATGTAAGTTTCTACTTCGTTTTTGGAAAGAAAATTGTCCAACTTTGAATAAAACCAGATGATTAATTAGTAAGATCAGCTTTTTATAATCAACAATAGAAGTAAAACTGATGACTAAATTTGAACTGCAATTATTCATTTGGCTGTAGAGCATTAACTAGGATTGTCTCAACGGACAAATCACTAACGTACAGATATGTTCGCGTTTATCTTTAGTTGGTGATAGTATTGTAGCTAGAGGTATTTTCCGCCTTTTGCTCTGTCAAAATTAAAGTCAAGTCCAAATTAAACCTTATTTTTGATTGATCTATCATTCTAGGCTCTAAGTTATAAAGGGACATTAAAGTTTACGTACGTTGTATGCTTAATTATGAAAATTATTAGGGCCAATTTAGTCATTATCAACACGAATAAAATAACTCTTTATGATTTAACTTATTCACAAATTTAAGATTAGAACTCCCCAGTCTCAAAAACAAGAAAGTTGACATCGTTGCTATGTAAACAAATCTCGGAATGATTAGTAAAAAAAAAAAAAACTTCAATAGCTATGAAAACACGTCAGTATAGACCAGGGTGACTGATGTATTAATAAACACTCAATTCCACTCAATACAGTGCAAGGCAACTCGGAAAATGACTGTAGTCTCTCGTCTTTGAACTCTGTTTATCTTTATTGGCAAATTGTCATGTTTGTTGACAAATCTTACGCCAGAATTAGGTAACAGTAGACTACTTGCTATTCAAATATTATGGAAACGCATTGTGCAACACTAAAAGGAATGCCAAAAATACCTATCAAGCATAAAATGACACATAACGAGAGAAATACAATATTTACTGACTTCGTACCTAAATTAAGGAGGACATAGTGAGGGGAAAACTCAAGTCCACGACTGATGTTGTGTACTCTGGATATGCACATACTTTTTCAGTAATAGCTCTGTATGAAAGCTCAAAGATAGAATCTATCACTTATATTCATAAACACATATCTATGGAATGATTTTCGTAGTTGCCAGAAGATGACATCACGAGTTTAAACCAATTCGAGTGGCAAAATTTTTAATTAATTTGCGGGTTGTTCTTTCGCATAATTAATGCTGCTGTGTACAGACCTTATTAGATTCGCTCACTTCAGTGTTAACCTATGGAGAAAATGTGTCCAAGGATTGCCGAACTGAATTGAAAGATTTTTTTTAATAAATTGTACTCTGTAATAGAGAAAGAAATTTTACACCTTGGGGCATTTTTAATTTTTTAAAAAATGCAAATAATATTTTGAAGTTTAAATTATTCCCGGGGAAAAATCTGGTATAGTGTGTTTTAAATGCTGCTAAATTCCTTTGGTGGACGAAATTTATAAAATGAATCCTGTTGCAAGGTTCAGAAAAGTTCAGGCTATCTGAAAATACCATTTTTATTGGATTACCAGCATTTATGTAGCTGTAAATAGTAGACACATTTTTTCCATAGGTTAACATTGAGGTGAGCGAATCCAATAGGATAATATCACAGCAGCCAAAATAATCTATATACATATAAAACAGTTCCGTAACTGACTCATTCATTCACTGACTGACTGACTGACTGACATACAACGCACAGACCAAACCCCTGGACCTAAAGGGCTGAAATTTTGCATGGCGATTCTTCGAATAGTGTAGGGGTGCACTAAGAAAGATTTTTCAAAAATTCTTCTTAGATTTTTTTAAATTAAAATTTTTAAGCTGTTTTTTAAACTTTTTTACGTTTGCATTTAAAATAATACATTGAGGGTTATAAAATTTATATTACGAGAAGATCATAAAAATTCCTTCAAAATGAAATTTTTTTCGAATTTTTACCTCCATTTCCTGATTTTTGGTGAATTTTTAAAGATTAATTTTTAGAATTTAATTTATTAAATGCTGATCACGTGATTTCTTTTTCTGGTACTTTCAATAAATTTATCGTCACGTGCATAACAGCTAAATACAGAAAAAAAAATTTTTCCTTGCTAATGCAGCAGATGATTGGACATTATCTAAAAAAATTTTAAAATACAGCAAAACATATGTTCCTCAAACTACTATATTAACTGTACTATATTCTTTAGTATGTTCTATTGGATTTAATTTGAATATTTTCTTGTACATTATTTTGTCGATAAAAATATCCCTTACAAATTTTTTATAAATATATTTTTTCGTTTTTTTTCATCAATTTCAAACATTGATCGTTGTATTTATTATAAATATATATATATATATATATTGGCCATTAATTGCATACATTGACCGTTGAATTTAATTTGAATGTACTCCGTAGCAAAGTGCGGGTTTTCAGCTAGTCAGAGATAAATTTTAATGACGTGTAACTAAGAAATCATTCCACACATGTAACTAAGCATCTATCAGCTCGTAGGTTTTTTTTATTGTTAACTTTATTTATATAGATAAAATAATTCAGTTCGGAAGAAAGAGTGAACAGGTGTATGTCCATTTGATGATTCACAGAAAACTTTCACAAATATTAGTCATTTATCTGATGCGTAACTAGAGCTGCCCTTTGCTCGTGTGTCTTCCCTCATTTTTCATAAGGATTTTCCACGGCGAGTCATTCCTCCCTGGCGCAGATGTTGAAAAACTAACCTGAGAAGAGATATAATTAATCATTTATTCTTTGCACTAGGTTAGATACCGTATGCCAGCGGGGCAAGTCTTTCCATCTTATTGCATTTCACTAATATACTAGGACAGCTGTCAATAATGTCTTACCCTTCTAAAAAGAGTTCTGTTAGTTTCAAATGTACAAAAACAAATCTTCTGCAGAGAGAAATGAATATGTCTATAGGTAAAAATCGATTTCTATTTTCCTCTCTCCACGGTTATGAAATTAGAGGAGTAAATGGTCAGACACAAAATTATTTTCAATCTCTAGATTGTATTATTATAAACTAAAACTCTAGATTGTATTATTTAAAATTTATTTTAGCTTTGCGTGGAATTAGAGTTCGGAAATCGGATTAAAACTGAACTTAGAAAAAAGTCTGAATGGTTGGCGAAGAAGGATTGGTCTTTTTTTTTTCTTACCTGGTCAAAAGACTTCGTAACTGGAGGTATGTCAAAATAATTGGTTTTAAAAATCTATTGATCAATTATTTCTCATAATTGATCAATATATTTTTAAAAAAATATTATGCGAAAGTGAAAATTATTGATTAATTGAAAAATCGGAAATATTTTAATAGAAAAATTAAATCATTTTTTCTTTTCTAATGCCTTTAATTCAAATTGCGTTCAAATATTCTGAATGAAACGCTCACAATAGCGAAAAGGATGAGGATAAGTGACGTAAATCACAATATATGACTTTATAAATACATTTTCTCATAACTGTAATTGTGAAATTTGAAGTAAAATGAAATTTCTTATTGTTCAACCCTGCGTGCAGCATAGTGAGAAATTTATGCCAATATTTTGGTTTAAATTTTTCTGGTGAGTACATTATATTTATTTGCATAAAATCCATTAACTTTTTAAAGTGTTATTTTAATTTGTTAGTTTAATAACAATGGATTATTAAAATTCATACTCTAGGGTAAAATTTGTTTAATTGTCATTATTAGAGCATATTCTTAGTAATAACCATATGTTTAAAATTTTGGTGTCATATTTATTATTATGTATACTGATCATAAAAGTGTAAAAGTTTATATATATATATATATATATATATATATATATATATATATGTATATATATGTACATATATATATATATATATGTATATATACATACATACATACATACATACATATATATATATATATATATATATATATATATATATATATATATATATATATATATATACCAGTGGTCACCAATTATTTTTCCTGTAGGTCCGTTTCGAAACTGTCAAACTTTCGTGGTTCAGAAATCTTAAGCCTTCCCCCATCTCCTTCTACCACCCTCTTCCACCATGTTACCAACTACTCTAATAACCTAGGCTACTTGCTTTGCTTAGTAAAACTTTTCTGGAATCAGTTGTTATCTTACGTGCAAAACACAATGGATACCAGTGAAATTAAGTGCATAAATTATCAAATCAAGTTTTTTATTGTGATATTTAGAATACAAGGAAATTAATTTAAAGTACATATAAATTCAAAAAGACTTCTCACAAAGTTCATCGTGGTTAATGCTCAATGGGAAAAGTGGCACGTTTTATTTTGAACAACCTGATTGAAATTTGGGGGTCATGTTCGTGCATCTGATTCTCATCAGGCTGTTTAGGTGGTCATCTGTGAGGCACGATCTGTACCGGTTCTCAATGAATTTCATTTTTGAGAATGCTGCTTCACGCACATAAGATGAGCCAAACATGGTACACAATTTTATGGATAAATCTTTGAGTTTTGGGTACTTTTTTTCACACACATTTTTAAAACAAAATTGATCACCCCCAAGAGTTTTTGGAACTTGAGCATATATATCCTTTAAAACAACATCTTCTTGGAATTCAATTATTTCCAACTGTAGGGCAGCTTTGTTGCTCTTGAAAACTATTGCTGCTTCCCCTAGTCCGTACATATTTGGGCATAAGTGAAAAACTCTCGTTAACCAGCTGCACAACGTTCTCAATTTTTTCAAAGTGAGTAAAACTTTCTTGAAATTCAGATTTAAGTTTTTCCAAAAAATCTTCGAATTGGCTGATGTCAATACCCTTATTTCTGTCACAAACTGACTTAAGGTGTGGAAAGTGTAAACGTTCTCCTCTAATATCTTTGGAGAAGAGGTTAATCTTTTTTGAAAAATTCTTTACTTCTGAGAGAAGTTTGCACACAAGTTTACCTTTGCCTTGTAGTTTGAGGTTTAAAAGATTCAGGTACCTAAAAAAATCAGTCAAAAATTCGATGGTTGTCACGTTTTCTTCAACGTCAAAGAGGAAGCCTTAATGCTCACTTGCTACTGTTTGATCACTAGTTGAAAGAAACTCTTTGATGTCCTCCAATACTGCAAAAAGTGTTTCAAGCACCAAGCCTTTACTTAGCCATCTCACATTGTTGTGGAGAAGCAAGTCGTCAAACTGAGCATCAATGTCTTCAAGAAATGATTTATATTGACGGTGCTTAAGAGATGATTTTACCCATCTAAAGTTAATTATTTGCATCACCATTTGCATTTTATTCTGAAGACTGGGATTCAAACTGCAGCACAACACACGTTGATGAATAATAATATTTTCATTGCATTTTGGATCACTGATTAGTCGCTATTTTCTGAAAATATAAAATTTCGTCACGGTCCGTACAAAACTTGCCTGCGGTCCGGAAACGGACCGCGGTTCGCTATTTGTTGACCATTGATATATACTATATGCAGTGGTGGGATTCAAATAAATTAACAACAGGTTCTATGTCCTAATCAGTGGTGAGCTTCAGCCGATTCGCACCGGTTCTGTAGAACTGATACCTACATTAGGTATCGGTTCTACAGTTTCGGTGCGAACCGGCTGAATCCCACCACTGTGTATATGTATATATGTATATATGTATGTCCTCCGTTTGTGGGGTCACTGGCCACCCACTTCGCGGATCATCTGCAACAGCGTCTCCCCTATTTTGAACCTGTACATACCATTTGTTGATGTATATGCAGGGCCGGCCCATGGCGTGTGCGAAGTGTGCATCGCACAGAGGCGCCTGCTCTAAGAATGATCAATGGGGCGCAGATTGGATGGAAATGGGGCGCAGTTGGGCGCAGATTGCAAGGCGCCTTTGGTGCCTCGCACACAAGCGCAAAAATCCAAGGGCCGGGACTGTATAAGTATGTATGTGTATTATGGAGCATTAACGCTTTATTATATCATTGTGTGATTCGAAGATCTTTATGAAATGCTCATTAATTTTACTCTATATGTCTCTTGAGATAATGTAAAGATCTTTTTAGCAATGAACAATTGAATTGCAAATTTCTTTATGTGAGTTAAGAGTATATACTAGTACAGTCAATAAATTCGGGGACTTTATTTATTACAACAACTAATACACTTACAAAGTCTTCTGAACACAATCACCTTCAAAATAAAGTCCTTCCACAACTATACACTTCTGTCAGCATTGATACAGCTTCTGGAAACAGACCTGGAAACCGTTGCGTGAGAGCTGTCGTAAAGCGGTTGTCGCTGCTGTCATCACTTCTTCGACATTTGCAAACCACTTGCCCTTGATGCGATCTTTCAGTTTCGGGAACAGGTAGAAATCGCAAGGAGCGAGGTCTGGGGAATACGGGGATGTGGCAGAACTGTGGTGCCGTGTTTAGCAAGGGCTTGTTGCACCATCAGGAATCGGTACGCCGGGACATTGTCATACAACAACATCCACATGTTGGATTTCCAAAAGTGGGGACGTTTACCACGGATTGCCTCCCGGAGACGACGAAGAACCTGTACATACCATTTGTTGACGATGTTATCTTGTGTTTAGCGCAGCTTGTCTTTTCTGGACCTTCCGCCAATAAACTTCAACCAACCAAACAACCACTGCTCCTACCAGTTGAATGTTGGCCTCCGTTTGTGGGGTCACTGGCCACCCACTTCGCGGATCATCTGCAACAGCGTCTCCCCCATTTTTAAACAAGCTGTACCATTTGAAATCTTTCGATCTGCACAAAGCTTCGTCTCGATACGCTTTTTGCAGTAACCGTAACGTTTTTGCAGTGGATTTTCCTAATTTGCAGTAGAATTTAATGTTGGAACGTTGCTCCAAAAAGGACATTTTGCTACATCAACATCATAGGCTGACAGTCTGCAGCCAAATGGTGAGCTGCGCGTCTTACCAGTTGTGCAAAGCGTCATGTGACGTCTCACGCGTACGCAAATAACCAGACTTGCAAACCACATTGTTATTTCGGTTCCCCCACACACCGCGCATGAGGGGGGAGGGTAATCCCCGAACTTATTGACTATACTGGTATTACGTATATAAAACGATAATTTAGAGAACAATTTCGTCCTAGAATATTATATAGATAATTACAGATAAACGCAGAAACTTAAAGGTATTTACTAGTGAAATGCAAATTTCTGCTCTCTATGTATCTTTGTGTGCATTTGTGTCACGATAATCCCTAAACAAAATTACACAGATGATAGATCCCGAGTTCGCAGCTTTGAAACTTACAGGGTGCGTCAGAATGGATGCCCACATTTCTGAAGGTTATTGGTAAAGGAGGATGGGGGACGCGTGAGAGGTGGCAACAGTGCCACACGGATTTCCTAGTTGTCAGTAGACACCATGAGCTGGTCCGGTCAACATCATGGTATCGTTTTCGAAGCGTTTTGTTTTTTTAACAACGATTCTGTAACCGCGACTCAGAGGGCATTTAGGACGCGCTTCAGTCTCTATGCGACTGATACCTTTCCTGATCGAAAAATAATCCTGCGATGGGTTTCAAACGTGAGAGTAAATGGGTCTGCATTACCAAGGAAACCAAATGATCCTCTAGGAACATTAAAATACTTGAAAATGTGGAACCTGTCGGTGAGTCCGCTATTCGTTAGGAAGTTGCCTCCATTCCCCCAAAGATGACCAACACAGTGATGGAAAACTTAACAGAACGACTTCGACAGTGCATTGCAAACAATGTGCCCCACCCGAATAACGTTATTTTCAAAACCAGCGGGGAAGGAAACAAGATTGTTAATACTTTTCGAAAATATAAAGGTGAATTACATACTTGATAAATCACCAAGGATTATCTAAGGCAATTAATTAGTTATTTAATTTTTTAAAAATAAATTCGAACATGTACAACATCTGATAAAAAAGGCCTCCCTCCGGAAATTATGCCAGACAAAATCGAAATGTTTTGGTGGAGTAAATTTTTTTTTATGCTACAACTAAGGAACTCGTAATAATTTTCGCTCCCGCAGTTTTATGTTATGTCATTTGATGAGGAAAATTGAATCTTACTGATGCATTTGAAGCTAGAAATTGAAAGCGTCACCTCAACAGACAGAATGTAGCCTTTTTTATGCAGGTTCGATGTAAGAAAATGAGGTACTTTATGCATATTGAATTCAAGAATGTGGTCAGACTGAAAGCGTGACACGATTTAGGAACGGAAATTAAGAAAGGTCTCGAAATAGTATATATATATATATATATATATATGTGTGTGTTCATGTAATATGTGTTCATGTGTATGTATGTTTGTATGTATGTATGTGTACACAGACAGACACACACACACACACTATATATATATATAAAATATTTATATATGTATATATTTATATATATATATATATATATATATATATATATATATATATATATATATATATATATATATATATATATATATATATGGGATGTCTCCTTTAGATTGGGCTAAACTAGTCGTCTGCTATAACAAATCTAGCACCCCACATTTAATACAACACTCAGGATGACTCATAAATAGTCTCTCACTAACAATAACAATAGACATTTATTTACTTGACACCATAATTCACACTTATAACATTTAACATATAATAGTTGACCTTTCAGTAGTAACAACAGTATTGCCAAGAACTCTAACGCTTGGACTTCTGAAATCACTCAGACTTCTACAGCACGGGAGCTCAATATCGCTTCCCTGCGGCCCGTAGCTACCAGCTAGGCCCAATCTCCGGGGTCTCTTTCCTCGTTCTCGCTTAGGAGCACCGTCCTTTGACACTAGCGCACGAGAGCCTCTGCCCTGCGTCGCCTCCAAAGCTTATCTCTCCCAAACACTTTCTCCCAGTTCATCTCTAGGAATTCTGGAAGCGCTGTCGTCGCATAACGTACGCGGCGGCATACTGTTTATAGCCGGAGCCCTGGGATAATACAATCCCCATATATATATACACATATACATATATATATATATATATATATATATATTTATTTATTTATGTGTATATATATATATATATATATATATATATATATATATATATATATATATATATATATATATATATATATATATATATTGAAACTTCTCTAGCCGGCACCGCTACAAACGGCCATATTTTGGCCATAAATCAACTCTATTTCGAATGCTATCGGCATCTGTATAAACTCTACAATAATACTTCCTGATATTCTCAGAAAAGTCAATCACCGAGCAAAATATAAGCTCCACAAAAAACTAACATTTATTTCATACTACAAGTAAAATTTCGGATACGAATTACTACGTATTGGCTAGACGCGACAAATAGAAAGGGGTATTAAAGGCGTCACTCAACCGCAGTTACACACGGAAATGATGGAGTGTTCTTGCATGATTTATGGATGACAGCGTGACCCATACTCAGTTATTTTATTGGTTATAGCCAATCATGCTATTAAAAGAAGATCTACTAGAAGAAGAGCCAACCGTCTCCATTTCGAAAGGCTAGGTTTCTGGTGCTAAAGTGTTCCTTGCGCTATTATGTTTTAGAGTTTATGGTTATGATTTCAAAGTGATTTAAAATGCTTTAGACATTACACACTCATCATTTAAGTTTCTTTTCTGCATTTCAGATATTGCTAAATCTGTCTTTAAGTGAATCAGTTCAGATTCCAAAGCTTTTTGTTTTTTAAGCTTCTTTCGCTTGAGCATTCAGTTCATCTTTAACTAACCGAGATTCTTCCACTTCTCGCTGAAAATCTTTCAACTCACTCTGCAATTTTTTGAGTTGGTGGGTTTGGTCAGTAATCATTGTAGCTTCGCTACCTGAATCGTGAGGCTTATGAAGATCAACATTGTTTATCATTATTGGATAACACCTATAACTGGTTGGTGTAGGAACATGTAAGGTTTCATTAGGTGGAGTAGTGTCCGAGAATTGTCTGGAATTGTTTGTCCGACGCGTTGGGAGCAAGTTGAAGATAAATATCCAAAAGAATTGCATGAAAAACATTTTGGAGTCGTATGCGGGCAACTGGAACTTTTGTGGCTCTTGGAACCACAATTTTAGCAAACGGGGGTTTTGAAGAATTATTAGGGAGTTTTCTATCGTAGGTATAATTTCGTTGACGATTATAATATGCGAATTTAATATCCTTAGAAGGTTTACTTAATTTGGACGGTGAAAGAAATTTCTGATAAACTGTCAATTTTTCTTTGAATTCTGAAACAGATTTAGCAAAACAGATATAACAAAATTTTATTACATGTAGAATCGGGAATACCGTTGATAACATAATCAAAAATTGAAGAAATGTCAATTTGACCTCTTGAACCGAGTTCTCGCATAGCTATGAAGTAGTCTTGTAAGGATTCATTAGGTTGTAACCGTCTTTGCAGCAACATCATGTGAAGATATTTAATTTGGAGGAAAATTCTTCTAGTAAGTTTTCTTTGAGCAAATTCCAAGTGGTTATGCCATGAAGAGAATTAATAAATGTTTTTGCGGAACCAAGTAAACATTTTTTCGTAAAGACAATTTTCTGGGGGTCATTTGTGATGCTATTAAGATCAAAAAGTTCTTCTAAATCCTGTATGAAAATTTTAACGCTATAAGAGTCGGATGAACCATTAAAATTCTTAATGCACTCAGCGAGGTCTCGTAACGATAAATGTATTCCACTGTTAGAGGCTGGAAAACTTTGCGAATCAACAACATATAAAAAAGGATTTATCTGTCTCTGCTCGAAAGAGTTGTTTATGTTAGAATGTGAAGCTGCGGTTGGAAATGAACTTTAAAATGGCACCTTTCTAGTCACCAAAACCGTAGAGCTTCCGTTGGTGTCGTGTGAATCATTTTCGGTTTCACTCGTATCCGAAAGCACAGGAGGGGGGGAAATAATGCAAAGTTATTTAAAGCATTGAAATAGTTTCACAGCTCTGAGCTGGGTCTGTTCAACACTCAAGATGTAGCAAATTCGCAATACAAATTTAATCGGTGCTGGAGAATGTTTTAAGTCTTTTATCCCGTTCGTCATTGACATGAAAAGTTTTAGGGAAACCAGAAAAAATGCGGAGTTCTTTACGATTGTCTCTCCCAGCATCATTTTCAAATATAAACTGATGTAATAATCTAATTGCTTTTGTGGACCCTGATTTAAGGGCTTTTGAAATATGGATATCATTTAGAGTACTCATATTGAAAGTAAACAGCACAAAATATAAATATGCAAATGTCTTTAAAAACAAAACACTTCTTGTATCGGAATTAAAAATGTATACATGTGGTAGAAAAATATACTTTCTTTTTTAAATATTTCTTAAATATGTTCATATATCTTCAAAAACAAAAGTAAAAGACTTCTTGTATTAGAATTAAACATGCACACAGTTGTTAGAAAAATATACTTTCTTTTTTAAATATTTCTTAAATATGTTCCTATATCTTCAAAAACAGAATCAGAATACTTCTTGGAGATTTAAATTCAATTGTTTATCCTCAGTAACGGCAATTAGACGATTGTAAAATATCTTCAATTGACAAATTAAATTAAACTCACCGGTTCGTCGTAGATGGGCAAGAAATAAATCGTATTAATCCAGAGTAATCTAGAAGTAATCCAGTAGTAATCCAGTTCGTTAATAACGTCGTAGGATTGCTGGCTAGGGGATATGCAATAGTGGCCCAGAACGCACTTTGAGAAAAATACTTCGGCCGAGTCCGCATGTAAATTGTAGTCCGTCGTTCTAAATTGAATACAACGGTTCACACTAACACCAATTTATTTCTGACGGGTCACAGGACAAAACAGTTACAGAGAACAATTATGGAACATCATTTTTACTACTTTACGGTAGCCACTTGCTACCACGTAAATCTTAACGTCTTACGCTCTCGACGGCGTTTTACTCTCTCTCGTCACGTGTTCCGCGTAGCACGCCGACGCTCTCTGTCAGGCGGGAACGCTTCTGATTCGTCACGGGTGCTGTGGATGCTGTTGCCACAGCTCTGTATATCACACACACACACACACACACACACATATATATATATATATATATATATATATATATATATATATATATATATATATGTATGTGTGTGTGTGTGTGTGTGTGTTCGTGTTCGTTCTGAATAATTATACAAATTATAAATTTGATCTACGGTTTATCCTCTTTCTCTTTTATAGTTTTACACCAATTGATTTAGTATCATAATTATGAAACTAAATAATTACCCTTATGACAATTTACTACCCTTTTGATACTAATTATATAAAAGTAATGAATCCTCTTTACTTTCGCCGTAAAACAATTTGGCTTGCCCGGGAGTTGAACGCAGATCCTCTGCTTTCTGTGCAGGTGTGTGCTGACCATTTCTTCATCAAACCATGCCATGATCCTACGTAACAAACTTCACAAGCTAACAAAAAAGGGTTCTAAACAATCATACATCCCGTATCAAGCTATTCTAATAATTCTAAAACGGTAATCTAGATTTTAACTTCCTCTCCCATTTAAATTATACGAACTTTCAGGCTAATCAGTTTAATCCGGGGATTGTTCATTACCTTAAGTTCATTACAATACTGTTGTTTTCCAATGCGGGGCCCTTGTCCCTTATACATTCGCACTTAGTCCGCGAGAGTTATTGGTTGCTTTCAACGGGGGCACCGTATAGGTGAACTAACACCACACGCTGGTGCCACCTCAATTTTGACCCAGCATACCCAGGGGCGACATCTGGGAGAATCGTACCTTTTCCCAACCTCTCTGACCTCACAGAAAGACCTCCTGGTCTACGGATTTAACGTTACCCTATCCGGCCTGGACACGAAAGTATTTAATGGCATGGTCGGGATTCGAACCGAGCATTCCCAGTTCCAACGCGATACCATTAGGCTATTTCGGGCCCTCATTACAATACTATCTCTCAAGGTTAATAAATAATATGCATACAAATTAGGTGTTATAGGGGTTTTATCTCAAATTATTTGTGAACCAACATCACCCCCTGGCGCCACCTGCATTTTGACCGAGCAACCCCCAGGAGCGACAACTGTGCGGATCGTACTTTCTCCCACCATCTCTGACTTCATAGAATGACTTTCTGGTCTACGGATTTAACGTGACCATATACGGATAAGACACGAAAGCATCTAATTGCGTATTCGGGATTCGAACCGAGCACCCCCAGTTGCAAGCCCAAAGCGCTTCCACTGTGCTACTTTGGGCCCTCATTACAATACTAATACTATCGCTTAAGTTTAGTTAATAATACGCAAACAAATTTTTATCTCAAATTATCTATGCACCAAATGCAAAGTCTTTGGCTTTTTCTTATCCAATATACTGCTTAAGGAAAAAAAAATGTCCAAATCAACGTTCAATGATCCGTAACCTTTCTGTGAGCGATGTCGATTTTCTATTCCTCGCGTATCCCGGTGCCATAATTCTGTGAGGGCCGAGTTTCTGGGGGGGGGGGGATAGAAAATGACTTCGTGGAAATCAATTTGCATCTACTTTCTCCATATACCGCGACGCACCTCGAAGGTGAGGCATTAATTTCGTCTCCATCGTCTTTTGACTTGTCATTAATTAACGGTGCTGGGAGCAGATTGCTTTTCGGGATTACATCGATATCTGCGGGGGGGGGGGGGGGAGGATTGCGTCATCCCGCGCGCCCAACGCAATTACACTGGCGTTTTCGGAAATTATCTCCCCAAGATTTTCCTCCGGTGCTAATAATGGGCGCGACTTCGGGCCGCAATTCATAAACGCAAAGTCGGTCACGACTCAATATTTCTGGTTTAAGCTGGTTCTCTAAGTCAGAACTAAGCGGATTGCTGGAACAGGCCAGCAAACACATACGGCCCGCCAGCACTCACTCTGTGTCCTGCGAAGCCTTTTGTGCAGACGCCTAGTATTATAAATCTTAAAAAATACGGTATATTATTTTTAGATTTATAATATAGGGTGTGTTGAATTCCCTCCGGAGTTTGAAAGGCTTATAAAAAACATATTACCAATACAGCAACAAAGTTGACTTTACTGGAGAAAGAAACATTACAAGTTTTGTTTCTCAAATGTTCAATATATGAACCTTTCGTGATGCGGCAGATATCAAGTGAAATTCTTGTTTCGCTCGCTTTTTCCCGGGATCTGTAATTCCGCACTTACTAGACTAATTGACTTTCTCGGGCTTCGCACAAACGCATCTCGCACACGTGTAACCTTTTCCGCCGAAGGGCCTGGACGACCAGTTCGTTTTCCATCACACAAGCAACCACTTTCCTGAAATTTCCGAAACCACTCATGAACCACGCATACTGCTATCAGACCTAGTGCCGCCATCTACTAACATATTTGTGAAACAAAACTTGTAATGTTCCTTTCTCCAGTAAAGTCAACTTTGTTGCTGTATTGGTAATATGTTTTTTTTATAAGCCTTCCAAACCCCGGAGGAAATTGTGACAGACCCTGTCTTACGAAAGGAATTTTTTTGGTCTAATGTGGTGGCGGCATTTTGTCGTGAGACATTCGCCTTTTTGTTATTCACTGACTATTTATTACGGGTGCACCCTGTAGGTGAGCCAGCATTGCTCCCTATGAGGGGGACAACACGGAAGCGACCAAGCCTTATTCGAGATTTCAACCCAAGCCCTCTGCGTAGAAGCTCAGAATGCTAACCACTACACCATGCGGGTGGCAACGAAAGGAATATATAAGCAACGAATATTAATATTTATTTTTAAATTAATCTATAATTTATTTTTTGTTAGATGAAATAGCTTAGATCAGGCATGTCAAACTCGCGGCCCTGAACGATTATTCGTGTCACCTTATGCGTCTTACGCGCCTTACGCACAGGTGCATCCATAGACGTAACGTGCTTCTTATTTTTTTTTTTTTAGGGCGGGGGGGGGGAGAGCATGAATTGAATTCAGTTAGGGCCTCCGCGCATTGATTGCCTGGTGGCCCTTTCAATATGAAATACAGTTGGCTCTCTGTTTAACGACGCTCTACTTGACGATCTCTATTTAAAGACGATATTTCCCAGTCCCGGACCCTCAAACGGTATGGGAAATGTTATTTTTCACAAATTCTGTTTAAGGGCGATCTCTACTTAAGGACGATTTTTCTTGGTCCCTTGAAAGTCGTTATACAGAGAGCCAACTGTATTATGATTATTTTTTCAAATTGAATAACATTAGAATTGATGTTTCAGTAGTATTCAAATGTTATACAATGAGAAAAATAAATATAATATAAATAAAATGAGAAAAAAAATTAAAACATTGAATTTTTGTTGTGGATCATATCATTGTTAAAAACTATGTTAAGGCTAATGACATAATCGGAATTTTCAGTTTCCCAGTTTGAAAATGCGGAAAAAAACCCAACTTTCTTAAAAGTTTTCTACAATTTTCCGATTTTAAGTGAACTTCTATTAACGTTTTAATTTATTTCAAGTTAAGTTGGGGGAGTACGTGCCCCCCCCCGACGCTCTACGCCTATGGGTGCACCCCCCCCCCCCCACTAGCAATGAGTATTTTAGTAGCCGGCTACCACATGCCAGACCAGTAGTGTGGTCAATATGTAGCCTTTTACGAAGTGATTTGTTCGGTGGGTGTAAAACAGGTTAAAATTCGCTTTCGGGGAATGCTTATTAATTTGTGCGATTATTAAATGTTCGGTAAGTTAATGTTCGAGAACAAAAAGTGGCAGGAAGAAAACATTGGTATAATTGTAGTTTTTGATTTTTTTTATACTATACTTTTCGAAATAAACCTACGTTTCTACGAAAATTGATCTTGAAGATCTTGAACTTATTTTTGCGGCTTAAACCTTGTTCATTTGGCCCATGTCAGCCTTTGAGTTTGACATGCTTGATTTAGGTAGTTTGTTAGAAAAATAGGTTTTTTTTTAAAGATTCTTTTTCCCATCTGTCCAATTTTCTCGTCCACAGCAGCATTGCATAAAGTAATATGGTCCACATCATTTGAGTCCACATATTTTGAACTGTGCAGGCCTAGATTAGAGTAACGCAAGTACTTTTTGGTGAAAAGAAAAATAAATTCTACTTTTATGTTAATTTCTGACCCTTAGGTATTTATTCTGCAGTGGCGAGTAATCATGCCTCCAATTTTGGTTTTTAATGATCAGCACAGTGTCATCTAGCTGTTAGCAATGCTACAAAAAATTGCGATTTTTTTTTTCTTTTCTAAAAAATTTTTGCGTTTCTGGACAATCCCTGTTGCGTTAAGGTCAAAATACAGCGAGATATCAAAATAATGAATACTCATAAAGAAATTAAAAGCCGCCCTATTGATTGAAAAAATTGTGTTTATCAATCAGCTTCAGATACCTGTTATGAATACATCTTACCATTTTTTGTTCTGCAAGAAACAACTCGTGGATTTACTCTTATTGCTTATTTTTTCCTAAGAAAAAAAGTTCGTCATGAAAAATTAGTTATCTAACATAACTGAAAAAACACACACACACGCACAAACATACGTCTCAATATACATGAAATTATTCTTAAACTTAAAAAATCATTCTTTATGTATATCGATACTCTTATTGCTTATTTTTTCCTAAGAAGGAAAAAAATTCTTCATGAAAAATTAGTTATCTAATATAACTGAAACAAACACACACACACGCACAAACATACGTCTCAATATACATGAAATTATTCTTAAACTTAAAAAATCATTCTTTATGTATATCGATACTCTTATTGCTTATTTTTTCCTAAGAAGGAAAAAAATTCTTCATGAAAAATTAGTTATCTAATATAACTGAAACAAACACACACACACGCACAAACATACGTCTCAATATACATGAAATTATTCTTAAACTTAAAAAATCATTCTTTATGTATATCGATACTCTTATTGCTTATTTTTTCCTAAGAAGGAAAAAAATTCTTCATGAAAAATTAGTTATCTAATATAACTGAAACAAACACACACACACGCACAAACATACGTCTCAATATACATGAAATTATTCTTAAACTTAAAAAATCATTCTTTATGTATATCGATACTCTTATTGCTTATTTTTTCCTAAGAAGGAAAAAAATTCTTCATGAAAAATTAGTTATCTAATATAACTGAAACAAACACACACACACGAACAAACATACGTCTCAATATACATGAAATTATTCTTAAACTTAAAAAATCATTCTTTATGTATATCGATACTCTTATTGCTTATTTTTTCCTAAGAAGGAAAAAAATTCTTCATGAAAAATTAGTTATCTAATATAACTGAAACAAACACACACACACGCACAAACATACGTCTCAATATACATGAAATTATTCTTAAACTTAAAAAATCATTCTTTATGTATATCGATATGGTCTCCAGTAATTTTTTATCTTAAATTTTTGATAACTGTCATTGATTAGTTATATAAGCAAAATTACTTCTTAATCATTATGAAAACATTATTCTATTTTAGCATCTAAACAATGAAATTAAAGAACTTAAAAATTGCATTATTTTTCATGTTACATGAATATCTATAAAAAATTGCACTACAAATTTCTTCCATTTCTTTACAATAAACTTAAAAGTCAGTTTCATGAACATGCAAGATTAATAAAATCGCAATCTAGCCCTCATCCCCACCCTCACGTTATTTATTTTAACTCTTGAAAGAAAAATGTTTTTCACCATAAGCGGAATAGTTTGAAATGCTACTGTCAAAATTGACGCTATTTAAGATCTAGAGAGAAAGAGAAAAAAAAATCACTTTTTTAAGCATCTGGATTAGTGCCGGAGGCTGTTTTTCTTGTTTTCTCTGTGAGGTGACAATTATGGTAAAGAAACGACCTTTACAGGTAAGCATACAACAGTCTAGCTTTTTAATTCTATGAAGCCCTGCAGAAACAACCTTCGCTGGTAATTTTATTTTTCTTTGTTAGATTTCGTTGTTTCGTCTGGCTCGTATGTACTGATATAAAATATATAAATGCTAAAAAGTATAAATGTTATTTTCTTTAAACTTATAAATTTACGATCAGAGTAATTACAGGTATGAAATTTTAACAAGAAATGAAACAGATGCGTTCTAAGATGTGCAAAAATAATTTACAATCAATCAATTACTGTATTTTTACCATAAGACGCACCTCAAACTTATGGGAGAATTTTTAGAAAAGAATATTTCGTATTTTGTTAGGTATATAAAGATACTAGTTGAATACCCATGCTTCACTGCGGAGTACATTTTAGGATAATTACAATGAGAATGAAATTGCTTTTTAGAGAAATAAATTCTTAAATAATTTAAAGTAAATTCTTAAATAACTTCCATCTCAATTAGTCTAGTGGTCGACTTTTATCTTTTACTGTATTTTAATTTTTTTTGTCAATTTATTTCGTTGTTATGCAAGTGACGCAAAATTAATTTAAAGTATCACAAAAAGAAAAGAAATCTCGTGATCAGCATTTAATAAATTAAATTCAAAAAATGAATCTTTAAAAGCTCACCAAAAATCAGAAAATGTAAGCAAAGATTCGAAAAAGATTTCATCTTAAAGGAATTTTCATGATCTTTCTCATGATATAAATTTTATAACCCTCAGATTAATATTTTAAATGCAAACTTGAAAAACAAAGTTACAAAAAAGCTTAAACATTTTATTTAAAAAATCTAAGAGGAATTTTTCAAAAATCTTTCTTAGTGCACCCCTACACTATAAGAAGAATCGCCATGCAAAATTTCAGCCCTTAGGTCCAGCGGTTTGATCTGTGCGTTATCTGTCAATCAGTCACGGAACTGTTTTATATATATAGATTTTCAATTTCTTATTTAATAAAGATAAAATAAATATCTGTGTCACAAGAAAGAGAAATGCATACTCTTAGAGTAACAAATGAAGCAGATAAATACTCTACAGTAGAATGCAGCCGGTTTAAATATTTAGGATCATAAAAACGCTTCATATGTGTATTCGATGATATTTTATGTGTCTTCGATGAGAAGCAAGACACATAAATTCTAAAAAATATAAAATTAGTTGACAATTCATTCTCAAAAACAACAGATGCGTATTTTTTGACACGAAGTAAAATAGATGCTTGCCTAAAAAGGATAAAAATGATTTATTATCCATGAAATAATTGCAATTATAAAAATTTACAGATACGTATCTTAATTGAGTTGGTAAATGATAAAGAATTTTAATGGATTTCACAACTTATTTTTGAATTGTGTTTCAGGAGAAAAGAGAGATGCATAATCTAAAACAGTCGAATACAGTCAGTCTATAGATCTAAGATCATTGAAAACTTCTTATCAATAAGAAACAACATTGTTGATAAGAAACATATGATTATTGATAATAAACATAAGCATTATTGATAAGAAACATAAGCATTATTTATAAAACTACGTAATATGATAAGAATTATGTATTGTTGATAAGAAACAAGTCACATAAATTATCACACAAAAAAGCTTAAACGTAGCTTACAATTTATTAAATGATATCAGGTCGCAAAATGTACAGATGTGTCAAAAGAATTGTCTACCGATTATACATTTTCTTTACATTTACTTGATTATCAAATAAACACCTTTAGTCAATGATGAGTTTTATGGACAGTCATCATTGACTTCAAAAGTTTTCTGTGGCTTTTATCGGGGGAAATTTGTGGATTTTTTTTTAAAGAAAATTTTCTTTGCAACGAATTTCCATTGAAAAAAATTGTTAAGAGGAATATCTTATTTAAAAAAAGCAGATATTTGCACCAAATACTGTAAAAAGGTTTGGTGTATTTTCCGTGGCAGTTTGGGAATATTAACAAAGACGTGCAGCATTATTTCAGTATCAGTACATAACTGTAATCCTATTATTTATTTGCGTCATAGTTCTGATATATTTATAACTATTTTAACGTGGGCGAGATATTTTTTTAGAAAGAGAACTAGACGGTTATTCTCTTCATAAGCATAGTGAATATAAATATGTTCATATCGTTATTAAGATAATTTATTTGTTTTGATTCTAAATGTAAGGTCGAGCTAAGATAATTTCTCAAACTCACGTGCTGAACTCTACAGTAATTAGATTTCTTTATAAATCAATTTTGAAAATGCATTTTATCAAAATTTGTGATATTAATATATAGATAAAATTGCATTATTTAATACATGAAATTGAACTAAAAAATTACTTGTGTTCTATTGAACTTTGATTTCTTGATTTTTAGACAATTGTAGTACTTTTTGTAACTTAAATGACTTTGTTAAAATTATTTATGTAAAAGCTATAATATTATAAAAGAACATGCACAATCTTTTTAATATCATAGTAGATTTATATTTTAAGCCTCTGACCAGGCCAAGAATAAAATTTCGAAATAAGCGTTAATCAATTATAACTCGATATTGATTTCATGGAAAGGTTAGAGCTAAATATAAACTATATAACTTTAAAAAATCTCAAAAACTGTGCTGTTATAGATGCTTACTTGACAAAAATTACTGTTGTAACTAAAAATTAGTTTTTAAATATATCAAACAAAAGGTATCTACATTTGTAAAGTGCATAGAAATTATTCAAAATTAATACGATACGATTAATAATTCATACGATTAAAATAATAGAATTTAATACATCATGTCAAATATTTAAAATATTAAGTGTTGGGATTTAAAAATAATTACTCATTCTCTTTTACTTTGATTTAAGTACTTTTAATTCTATTATAGTGCTTCCTGCAATTTTATTATACTTTGTCAAAAATAATTTGTTTAAATGTCATAACATCAAATTATAGAACAACACAGATAATTCTTAATTATTATAGCCAGTTCATTTTTTAATCATCTGACGTTTTAAAATTATTTTAATTAACTTTCACATTTTCCTTCCATGTGGTCAGAGGGATAGAGGAAAAAGGTATGAGTCCTTCAGATGTCTCCCTTGCGAGTGCTTGGTCAAAATTGAGGTGGCGCCTCTGATTCACTTGTATCGCTCTCCCAGCTACAGGTGATAGAGTAGAAGAAGTAGTCAACAATTTCGCGGCGTATTGGGCGAATGTCTCAAGTGCCTCCATTAAAAATAAATATATAAATAGATAACCTTTAACAACCCTACATCGATACTAGCTTAATGCATATCCCACATGTACTTAAATATTTTCCGCATTGAGGCTGCTGTATACTAACCCTATTGCATTCGCTCACCTCAATGTTAACCTATGGAGAAAATTTGTCAACTTTTTACAGCAGCATAAAGGCTGATAATCCAATAAAAATGGTATTTTCAGAGAGCCTGAACTTTTCAGCATCTTGCAACAGGATTCATTTTATAAATTTCCTCCACCAAAGGAATTTATGATCGTTTAAAACACATTATACCAGATTTTTTCCCCAATAATTTAAATTTTAAAATTTAATTTGCATTTTTTAAACGAAAAATGCCCCAAGGTGTAACATTTCTTTCTCTATTACGGAATTCAAATTTGAAAAAAATCTTTAAATCCAAGTCGGCAGTCCTTGAACAAATTTTCTCCATAGGTTAACACTGAGGTGAGCGAATCCAATTACGTAAGCACACAGCAACCATGAGTGTAGAAACAAATGAAATCTCCGTGTCTGTGTTAATGCAACAGATTTATTTCAATAACAAACTCTGATGATTTTTTAACGTGTGTCCGTTTGTGTGTTCAGACAACATTTTGTTTAGACCGAAAAATAGCTCTTCCTGTTTTGATACAATTAACTTCGCAACGTGCTTATGGGATCTCTTCGTCATTATCAACATTTTGTTTCTTCCTTTCTTTCCTTCTTTCTTTCTAATCAACAGAGAACCCTGGGAGAAGACGGCGGAGACAGACGCTTTTGAAGGGATTCACCGAGGAAGTGCGCGCTATCTGTTTTCGGTGTTAAAATGTTTATCAATATGAAATGCTATAAATAAACATTCTTGTTTCCTTTACTTTTATGTTGCATAAGAATAGCAAGATATCCTGTTAGATATGTATATAAATAGCTCCTGTGAATTTCGAGTTCATATGCTGCTAGGCTGTTTATTACTTCAAGTTATTTATATCCGGATGTTGAGAAAGACGATAAACAAAACTTTTATTATTCAATCTGTTGCCACTATTTCGTAAATAATTTTTAGAGGAAAGGGAGGGGGGGGAGAGTGAGAAATGAAGCTATATAAGGCGTAAAATTTCTTTCTGTGTTGTTTAAGTATTTTAAATTAAAAGTAATGATAGAACTCAATGAATATGAAAACAAAATAGCTACTTTATTATACTCAGTACAAAATGATTAATGCAATGTCTAATCAACCCACAGCACAATAATTTACCTTTCAAAATAAGGCTTCCATTTAACGTGATTTGAAATTTTTGTTTGGATATTAAGATTTTTATAGTATTACTTTAAAAATCTGAATATTAGTATTGTTGCAAAAGGATCAATGCAAAATATTTCAGGAAACATCTGAACTGACTTCAGGATATTTTTGTAATCGTAAACGTTTACTTTTAGCATATTTCAAGTGACATTTTTATATTATTTTCATTTTATCTGTACATAGTTATAGCAATTTTAAATTGAGAAACAGCGATAGATTGCAATCAGTTTGAAAGCGAAATACCTATTTCATATAACACAATGCAAAATGACTTAAACAATATCTTAATAACCCCGTACAGTACAAATCTGTATGGCTGTATGCATGCTAATCCCCTAAAATTATTATTCACAAACTTACTGCTTAAAAACGTTTCCTTGTCATTCATATATATATATATATATATATATATATATATATATATATATATATATATATATATATATATATATATATATTGTATTGATGCATAGTATCTTTCTGAATGTTTCTATCTGTTCCGTTTCCACGCATATTTCATAAATATATCACCTTACCACCCATGATTAGTAATACAATTATTACTGCAGCCATCCGCTTCGAGCCCTGTTCGCTGCATTATTCACGAAGAACGCGGATTTTCACCCGTCACGCCATCAGCTAATAATCAAGTCATTACATCCTCTCGTTACTAGGCTCACGTTTGTATTCGGGATATGCCGTGTGTGTGTGTGTATTTGTATTTATATATATATACAAATACACACACACACTTCTTCGTGATATATACAAATACACACACACATATCTTCGTGAATAATGCAGCGAACAGGGCTCGAACTCGGTTTGATCTACTTACTGCAGCATTGTAGTGTTCCTATTTTTGGCTCTTCCATTTACCGGGAAGGGCGAAATGCGTAGGTTGTCGGTCACTAAGCATTGCCGTATCAAAAAATAGCCAGCAACTTTTATTTCGATAGCGTTTTGCTTTTTACGTAATGCGAATCACGAACCGTATACAGAAATAGATTTGGAAAAAAATAGTTATTAAAAAAAATTTACTGGTTGGGGTGAGTGAACGCTTGAACAAGCTCTTAGAATAACACAAAGTCTCTGTGACAGGGTGCTAAAATTTCGTAGTCTATATTAACCAAATTGAATAGTAATATACTGTATGTCATTCATATTACGTTAGTAAATACGATCTTGCTATATATATCTATATCTATCTATCTATCTATATATATATATATATATATATATATATATATATATATATATATATATATATATACACTGAAGTGCCACTGAATTAGGGATAGCAAAGCCTATGCAAATTGTGTAACGCTGCGCATCATGTATGCGCAGGTTAGGGCGCTGTGGTAACTGCATATATAGCGCGTACTGTGGTTGTTCTGAATTAGTTGCTGGAATTGCCAGTATGGGTAAACTGCCTGATTTAGACGCCTTCGATCGCGGACAAATCGTAGGTGCGCGACGCATGGGCCATTCAATTTCCGAAATCGTCAGACAGCTAGGATTTTCAAGGTCGACAGTGTCAAGAGTATACCAAGAATACATGGATGGTGGAAAGAAAACCTAGCGATCGGGCAAACTGCAAAGGACAATTAGCCTTGACAGTGCGTGGTGAGAGACGGCTCAGGCGTATTGTACGTAGCCAGCGAAGCCAAACATTAGCTCAAATTACCACCCAGTTTAATGACGGTGCCAGTCGTACAGTCAGTAAACGGACTGTGCAACGCTCGCTTCACCGTATGGGTTTCGGGAGCCGTCGACCTACGATAGTACCATTGCTCTATACTCGCCATCGGGCTGTACGTCTTGCCTAGGCAAGAGAGCATAGAGACTGGAGTGTAGAGGACTGGAAACGAGTAGCATGGAGTGATGAGTCTCGATTCCGACTACTTAACGCCGACGGGAGGCTGAGAATATGGCGTCAGGCTCATGAAGCCATGGATCCTGCATGCCTGGCTGGAACTGTACAAGGGCATGGTGGCTCAATCATGGTCTGGGGTGTTTTTTCGTGGCACAGTTTGGGATCTTTGGTGCGTGTACCAACCTCCCTCAATGCAATTCGGTACGTAGAGTTGCTGGGTGATCACCTCCATCCGTTTATGCTGTTCTGTTATCCGCACAGTAATGGAGTTTTCCAGCAAGACAACTGTACCTTTCACAAGTCCCGGTTGGCTACTGGCTGGTTGGATGAGCATTCCTCTGACTTCTCTGTCATGAATTGGCCACCTAGAAGCCCAGACTTAAATCCTATTGAGCATCTTTGGGATGTTTTGGAACAAGGCGTGAAAGGCCATCACACAGCACCAAAGAACCTCACTGAATTATGTACAGCTTTAGCCAATATTTGGCAAGCCATTCCCGTGGAACGTTTCCAGAAACTTGTTGAATCTATGCCTCGTCGTGTGGCAGCCGTTATCAAGGCCAGAGGAGGCCCAACTCGTTACTAGGTAGGTATCCCTAATTCAGTGGCACTTCAGTGTATATGAATATATATATATATATATATATATATATATATATATATATATATATGAATAAATAAATAAATAAATAAATATATATATATATATATATATATATATATATATATATGTGTGTGTGTATGTATGTATGTTTTATTATTATATGTACAAGGTGCGCCCATACAGTAACCGGAGAATTTTTTATAAATAAGGAAAATATTACTCACCTTCAAATAAATTTATCTCCTCTATAATCGCCAAAGGAGTCTATACAGTTTTTCCAACGTTTCCTTAAGTCATCAAAACACTGTTTATAGGTGTTGGAACTAACCGATCGCAACATACGTGTAACATTTCATTGAATATTCGAGACGTTTTCAAATCTCTTTCCTTTCATGGCCGTCTTAAGCTTCGGGAAAAGGATTAAATCAGCTGGCGATAAGTCGAGAGAATATGGTGGTTTATTTATCACTGTAATTGAATGCTTAGCAAGATATTGTTGTGCAGAAATTGCTGTATGGGGGCCTAGGTTTATCGTGTAATAGAAACCATTGCCCAGAATCAAACAGTTCCTTCCTAACTCGTCTTATCCTGTTTCTTAATCGAAAAAGCACCTCCTTGTAAAAATACTGATTAATTGTTTGATTTTCAGGAACAAATTCGTTGTGAATAAGTCCTTTGCAATCGAAAAATGAAATCAGCATCACCTTAGTCTTTGATTTTAACATCCGTGGTTTTTTTTTTTTTTTTTGGGGGGGGGGGGGTATGGGAGAAAAGGGTCCTTTCCACTATGCACTTTGTCTTTTTGTTTCTGGGTCGTATTGTAGACACCAAGTCTCCTCTCCTGCTAAAAAACACTTTAAGAAATTGTTGTCCTGTTGCGCAGTAGTCTGCAAATCTTCAGAGCAAGCTTTTCTGTGTTCTTTTTGCTGTTCTGTCAAAATCCGAGGCACAAATCGAGCACAAACTTTTTTCATTTTCAGATTTTCAATTAAAATTGATCTACAGCTTTCTTTGCTTATCCCAAGCTTGTCTGAAAGTTGCTGAGTTGTTACACGTCTATCAGCTTTTACCAAAGAATGAATTTTCTCCACATTTTCCTCATTCTTTGAAGTTGAAGGGCGCCTGTCTTTGGTTCATCTTCAATGCTTTCTCGCCCACATTTAAAGCGGCTGTACCACTCATACACTTGTGTTCTTGATAACGATGCATCACTATATACTGTTCGAATCATCTCTAAAGTTTCGGTAGCAGATTTACCTAATTTGTAACAAAATTTAATGTTACAACGTCGTTCCATTCCGAAGCAAATTGTTTTGTACAATGCCTTCTCAGTAAATGAAAATTACTACGGTGTTTTGATATGCAAACGACTAAATAACCAGTTTAAACTGGCTTTAACAAGAGTTGAGATTTCACTCTTTCTAGCCAGGTTATTATTCTTTCACTTTTTTATTTTATCGTTTCATCTTTTAATTTTTCCGGTTTTAAAAGATGAAATGAAACGCTAAATAGTAATAATATTAATA
This sequence comes from Dolomedes plantarius, assembly GCA_907164885.2. Taxonomy (NCBI): domain Eukaryota; kingdom Metazoa; phylum Arthropoda; class Arachnida; order Araneae; family Dolomedidae; genus Dolomedes; species Dolomedes plantarius. Next base: position 79,016,098 of record OU015492.1, read on the forward strand.
AAAAAAAATAATACAAGGCGTAAACGCCCGGTTTACGCCTTGTATTATTGTTATTTTTTTTATTATTATTACTATTTAAAGAGTATTGTTTACGAGTAAACGCCTGCATGTAATGCCGATCTGCTGTGGCAACTGAGGCAAGTTTTAAAAACGACTCCTACTCTAAAATGTTTGAAGAGACTCTAATTATTTATCACTATTAGACACAGTATATTTAATAGAATGATGGACATTTTGGGAATACACCTGCATGTAATGCCGATCAACTGTGGCACCCGATGCAAGTTTCAAAAACGGCTCCTACTCAAATTTTTGAAGAGACTCTAAGTAAGCCTGTTTCAATTCGGAGCTGGAGGAGATCGCCTCGCCGCCTCATTTATGAGACCGACCATAGACATTTATATTTAGACTCATATAATGCACTAAACACTGAATTTGTACGCCAAAGGTGGCCAAATTGAGGCTCTTTGTGACTTTCTTTGCAGCTCCCTTTCTTGTCGCTCATGTTTCCATGATCAATTTTGCAAATATTTTTTTATAAGAATGTCTCATAAATAGCTCCCTGGATTTTTTTTTTTATATAAATTTACTCATTTCAGACTTTTTCTCGCAGCCATAATCAACATGTAACTGAATTTCTACGAACGGCAACAACGCAATGCGTGTTTGATTTGAATAATGTAACAGAACAATTAAAAGAAAAAATAATTACTAAAGATTAAAGAACTATCTATGAATCTAAAAAAATATTAATTATTCTAACTACTGGAGATTGATTTAATAAAAAAACATTAGAAAAAGCGACACATAAAATTTCTTTCATATCAAATATAACCTTTTTTTCCCTGAGGACATAGACATTCTCCTAATAGCTCTTAACTCTGTTTATCTTGGTCACTCCTGCTATAAGCCCATATAAGTCCTACCGAAATGTTATGATCGTGAAGGGAAACGGGAACGGGTTGTGTTGAGAAGCTACCACCAGAGAGTGGTCAAGGTCTCTGTGCTCAGGGAGGAATGAAATCTGCAGACCTTAATGGCACACATTTAAAGCTACTGTGTACTAACCCTATTGGATTCGCTCACCTTAATGTTAACCTATGGAGCAAATGTGTCCAAGGATACCGACTTGGATTGAAAGATTTAGTTTTAATTGCACACCGTTATAGAGAAAGAAATTTTACACCTTGAGGTATTTTTTTTAAATGCCAATAATATTTTTTTAATTTGAGTTATTCGGGGAAAAAATCTGGTATATTGTGTTTTGAACACTCATAAATTCCTTTGGTGGACGAAATTTATAAAACGAATCCTGTTGCAAGGTGCAGAAAAGTTCAGGCTCTCTGAAAATACCATTTTTATTGGATTATAAAACTTTATGTAGCTGTAAATAGTAGACAAATGTTCTCGATAGGTTATCATTGAGGTGAGCGAATCAATAGGGTTAAACATAACAACAATAACAACATAAAAAAAAGAAATAAATCACACCGAATCATAGTTTACTTTTCTAAAGACAAATTAAATATGTCAGCTAAAAGCAACGCATCTCTATTTATTGAAAACGGTCTTTTATTTAAAAACAAAATCTGATCTCCACAAGAAATATTAATAGGGTCTATAGCAGTGGTGCCCAAGCAGTGGGTCATGACCCACGAGTACAGATACTACTCGTGGATATAGATACTATATATTTTCTATTTGGGTGGCGAAAAAAATTGGAAAAAATTTTGAACTAAATGAAATACAAATATATATTAATTTTTAAATGTGAAGTTTTAGTTTGGTGAGCTTTGGCAAAAACAGGCATAGAAAAGCAAGCGAGATATTTTTTTATATTGTTATTATTCAAAGAAACAATATACTCAAAATCTACAATTCATTGATTTTTAGTTCTACATTAGTTTAGTTTAGTTTAGTTATTGTTTTTAGTTTAGTTATTCATTGATTTTTAGTTATTGTTTAAATCTACAATTCATTGATTTTTAGAATAGTTTGTCAAAAATGGCGTAGTTCCTTTTTCTATTTTTATTTTGTTAACATTTTCCTATTTCTTGCTAATACCATAATTGGCTAATGCCAAAAAGTTTTCGTTGTGTGTGTGTGTGGGGAGGGGGGGGGGGAGTGATTTTTTAAATTTTTATAAAAAGAAAGTGGGTCGATGTTGAAAAAAGCTTGTGCACCTCTGGTCTATAGGACCAAAACTAAAGACACAACTCAAGAAATAAAAAAAGGGTCCGAAAAAATTACTATAAATAACTATATGTAGTGAATTTTTTAAGTTTTTGTACTCCCTAATGCAGTGGTTTTTAACCTTCTGTTGATCAGGATCCCTCGTAAAATAAATAAATAAATAAATAATTTGAAATTAATACACACACACACACATATATATATATATATATATATATATATATATATATATATATATATATATATTAAAAAAAAAACGTTCTCGGGGACTATCTCTCAAGTAACCTTTTAGCAAAAATAAGTTAAATTTTCTGGATAAACAAACAACGTTAATAAAAAGTTACAAATAAACTTAATACAATAATAAATGTAACGTAAAATTAAACTTTATAGCAAACGTAAAAACCTATGAAAACTTTTAAATAAATGTGATTTCTGAGCTTGCGTGGGCTCCACTAGCTGTAAAATGGCTGCAAATCTGAGACTCAGCATCACAGAAAATATGGGGGAGGGGGGATTTGGGGGGGGGGGGCAGAACAGGGATATTTTCGTGCTCGAGACGTCAGGAGACGGAAAAAATACAGGAATTTTTAGAGTTTGAACAATTTTTATTTTTTAACCTAATTTTATAATACTGTTGAATTCGCGGTCGTTTTGAAACTGTGAACCCTTTTTATTTTAATCATTTATGTTTTATTTATTTATTTTTTTAATCACTGCTGACTTCGCGGATCGCTTCTTGGTTTCTTCCGAACCACCTGTTGTTCGCGTGCAGAGTTTTCTAAAGTGTGTTCCGCGGAACCCTAGGGTGCCGCCAAAAAATTTAGGGGTTCGACGAGACAGTCTAACGGCCAAGCCATAATTTATCTTATAACCTTAAATTTTTTTGTTTTTATAATCACTATTATTTGTTTTTATGAAGAATTTTTTAATGATGTTTTTTATTTAATTCAATAAAATCTAAGTATTAAAACAATATTTATTTTATTCAATATCACATTAAATTTAGGTGTGGAAGGGGTCTAATGATCTAAAAATGTAGAGGGTTCCGTGAACTTTGAAAAATTTTCTGATGGTTCCGCGATCAAAAAAAGTTTGGGAACCACCGAGTGGAATGTTGTTCGCGTTATGTTGCTCATCAGATTCTGGTACAAATTCTAAACGAATTAAAACTCTAAAGAAATTAAGGGAACAAGGTACCTTCAGCTTCGATTTTTTTTATTTTCAATTTTTAACTCTATATACAAAATGAAAATAATTTGTATTATTTTTTCGTACGTTTAAAACCCCTTGAATCCATAAAAGGATTTTTTGGCAGAAAAATGATTTTTTTCAAAAAAATTTCAAAAGTACTAGCATTTTTCAAATGCCCCATGTGCATTTCCAATCATTTATAAACCTTAGATTTTTTAACATAAGTTTACCGTTCATATATAAATATAATTGTGCAATTAATTTATTTTTTTTCATGAATCTAAAACCATAAGTATAATTTCTTTTTTAATTTGGTTGTCATTTTTTTAATGTTTTTTTACGTTTTTGCTTTATTTCATGGTCTACAAATTTGAAAAATATTTTTCGTTTCAAAGAATTATGCACAGGTTTGTGGAAAAAACTTTAATTATCAATCCTGAGAAATTTGAAAGAAATCAAATGAAAAGTAACGCGCGTGGAGCATTTTGAAAAATGCTATCATTTTTGAAAACTTTTTTGATAAACCGGTCTTATTCTTAAACAAAATACTTATTTGTGAATTCTAAGTGTCTTCAATAAAGTATAAAATAATATTAATTATTCTCATTTAGTATAAAGAGTAAATTATTGAAATTTTAAAACAAAGTTGAAGGTCCCATGTCCCCTTAAAGTTAAAATTTTTGATTATAAAGGTTTTTTAAAATTCTTTTACTATTTCTGTTTTTTTTCCTTATCTAAAGGGAGAAATAATTACAGTATTATAGATAATTTTCTAAGTAATAGAGTCACAAAATTCAAAATCTCATAAATCATGCGAAATGTTTCGGAAGACCTAAAAAGATTGGAGGAGTAAAAAATATTTTAGAAATTTTTCAAAGAATAAAAGCATATTGTATTTATTTTGAGATACATTTTTCTTCCCTAACGGATAACATTACTTACAATTCTGTTATGTTGAGAATAAGAATTTGGTATTAAAATTGGTTCATATAGTTCATACAGTGAATAAGAGGATTAAGGAAGTTTTACATGATGAATGGAACAAAATCGAGCCACAAATAACAATTAAAAAATTTTTTGATCCAGTTTCGAAATTTTAATGATAATTCATTAAAAATTCTTAGCGAAAGAAAAATATGATCAAATTTTTCTGATTACTATTTGATTGAACAGAAAGTGTCAAACCTTATGTAATAATTTTGTTTTACCCTAATGATCATTGTGCTATTTATATCCAATTTATGCTACATTATTTTTATGATATACGCAGGTTATGTTCAAAATTAAATGCAAGATGCCAAAAAACTTAATTTTTGTTTTCTAATCATTTAATTGTTATATCTTTATAAAACAGATATCAAAAGTATTTGATTTTAGATTTAATTGAGGGGAGGAGAACTTAAAAAAAAAAGGAATTCGAAATTTTTGTAGTTATTTTTTAAAATTTACTATTATTAACTCCAATACTTCTTTATGTTTCTTCGTGTATGCATTTTAGAAATAAAGAATGCATATATTGCCCAATTTTCTCCACCGCTTCAAATTTTTTTAAATTTTCATTTCGTTTCGTGTTTTGTTCAAAAAGGTCTTCGAAATAGCCCTTTTTTTTAAGCTCTATTTTGAGGTACTAAAACTTTTTTCTACCCTGATAGCGCAGATTACCACTTTATAAAATCAATCAATCAATAAATAAATAAAAAAATAGCATGAATTATATCAAAGTAGTATATATGTTTTGTGAGATTCCTGGGGGCGAAGAGAAGGATGGCGTTCAATAGTTAACCCCCTTAAAGATGTTTGAGGACTTGCATCTCTCTCTTGCTTATTGTTTCAATGTCAGCAAAAATATACCTTATAGTTATTTACACCTTAATTGTTCCATGTTATAAGTCTATGTTGGTATCAGGGGCAGAAGAAACGGAACTCATCATTTCCGTGCGCTTCTTCTTGTCAGCCCGGGACTCTAAAAAAAGTAAATAAAAAATTCCTACCATTCGCTCTGACGTCACCGGCTTATCTTCGTTGCCCCTGGCAACGGCTCTCATAACATCCTGCCTTTCTGCGCGATCCCTAAACCCTTCGACACAAAACGTACCCAGTAAAGTAAGGTACTCATGCACAGTATTCCTGTCCCTCCACATTGTTGTGCAAAATTACGATTTTAAGTTACGCATTCATGCAAACATGGCCTTGAATTATGCTTCTGTTTTGGACATGAATTTTAAGGGCGATCCAAGTTGATCTTGAGATAGTTCTTGAGATATGCCTGAAGAGGAAGAAAGCAAGTGATCATTTTTCATGTTTTTGTGCCGTAACAAAATGTGTTGATTTTGCGCATGCCCCTTTCTATTATTATAGTATTATAATAGACAGTAATAATAGACATTAAATGAAAGCTGCAATTTCTAATAAAAATTTTGCAGCATCATAAACAACAATGCGCAGTTTGCTTAGATGTTGCATTTCGTCGAAGTATCGATTTATTTTTGGCATTGATCTATTTTCTTTTATAACTGTTTTTAAAAGTATCATATTTTAAAAATAGCCTAAAGGAAATCTCAGAATTTTATCATTCACTTATTTGAAGTTTTTACTTTAGTCTGTCACTTTATTATTCAGATAAACTGCAGAATTTTTGATGTACTTAGTGAGTGGAGGGGGTCAAAATTTAAATTTTGTTAATACGATGGCTCTTGCAAACGGAAAATAATTAATTGTTTTCTCAGAGATTGTAAATGATTCACACTTTGCTATTACAGTGCACAAGAAATCTAGAACTATATATATCTTTTACAATGCACATTGATGCAGAGTTTGGTAGCAAAACTTTTCTCATAGGTAAACATTGTATTTAAACATAGAATTAAGTGTATATAATTTATGTCAAATTTTGTTAGACTTGAAAGTGATTATTTGAATGACTTGAATATTGAAAACTTAATGAAGAATTTTAACATGTTTACATTAGCTATTATAAATATGTAAACAATCTTTTAGAAAACTACAAAGTATTACTACAAAGTATATACTCTGCCTGACCAAATTATTTTTATTTAAAAAAAAGTTTTAAAGAAATGTCATTTTGAAGTCTGATGAATACTATCAATTATATGTAACATGTTACAATTAAATGCTGAGAATTAAAGTTACTTCCAGTGAGATTAATGTATACTATCTATAATCACATCAAGTTTTCTAAACATGATAAACCATTCAGTTAAGGAATTCAGTTATTTGGCTGTACAAAAGATTTGAGATTTTATTTATTGAATCCTGATGATGAATTTGTTTAATATTTTATGCTTACATAAAGTTTGGTTAGAGTAAGGGGGAAAAAAAATCAGTGAACTGAGAAGTAAAGCTGTTACTTATGGATAATTGTTAATATATTCATGAAAATAATTTGTCCAAGGAAAATTCAAAACCATGCAAGGTTTAAAAAGTCTTAAGATTTTAGTTTTTAATTTCATTTTATATGTTATGCAAATTATGAAAGGTTTCATTTTCAATATTAAAAGTAACATCATATATTAATATAACAGAAATTTTTGGTATGTATATATTTTTTAAGTTTTGATTTTAAATATAGAAATAGTAATATCTTCATGAAGTATTAATTACTTATATAATTAAAACTTGGTAGAATATAAAACTTATCAGGGTTCATAAATTCAACTCCATGTGTTTAATTAACAGCAATTTAGCAGTAACTTGACATTGATTTTACAGAAAACAATTACTGCAGTTCATGGCCTCTGGATACCAAGCGACTCAATAATAATGGGATGTTGCTAGAAGAAGAGCGTCCAGTTATACCTGGAATAACTGTAAAAGCTGCTACAGTAGATGCACTTCTAGACTTGCTTATAGAGTCATTTTGTAAGCATATTTTTTATTTAAAAAAATATATTTGTTGCTTCCATTTTATTGTGCTAATGTATTTAAAACATATATATATTTTTTAATCAAGTGCCTGTTGGAGGTCTGAAAGAAGAGAACGGTAATTTTCCCAGGGTTATGCTGTTAATGCATCAGTGGTTTACTTCATCAGAGAATTTAGCTCAGTCCCTCATAGCCAGATATCCTTTTAGTTCTACTTTTGCATGTATTTAGTTCTAGTTTTGAATGCATATGTTGTATTTGTATATTGAGTGAAGCCTGTAATGAGATCACTTACATTTAAATGGTAAAATAATAATGCTAATGGTTGTCTGCACTGGTTATGGTAGATAATATCTTAAATAATTTTTGCTAACTATATTTTTGTACATTTATTATAATTGAATAATTTATTTTATGGTTTAAAAAAAATCACATTTCAGGATACTGAAAATTTTATGCTGTCATTTTTAAAGAGAACATACATAATTAATTTAAAAAATAACAGGCTTCATATTTTATAAAAAAAAAAGTAGATATTCTTCCATTTACAGTTTCTTTCCTCTTTTGTAAATATCTTTATAATATCTTAGCTAGCATATTCTATTTGGATTCATACTTTTCTTAGCTCCTTCTCTCTCCTTTCTACAAACTACTATATATTCATACTGGTAATTTTATCTATTGCTGATTTTTGTTATAAATGTTATTATTTTTTCAGACTTAAAGGTGAACATGTTGTAACTTTTGTTTCTGTTCATATAAATGACCTCCTTTATTTATTTATTTATTTATTTATCAACACTCTATTTAGAGGAGGGGGGCGGGGGAGAAAATATGAAATATAGCATGATCAGTTCTAAAATGTGTTCATACTATTTTTCAAAAGTAATCATTTAATTTCTATTGTGTATAGTAATAGAAATAAGTATTAACATCTAGCATTATATCTAGAAATTTTGATAGTTTTCATAAAATTTAGCATTTCATGTTTTCCATGATTTCTAAAAACAAATAATAGTCAAAGCAAGTATCTTTGTTTGCAAATGTTGTACCTCAAACTTGTTTTCATTAACATGAAAAGTGGATTATTTTATTTAAAAATTTGAACTGTAGTTTTATGAATCATGATGCATTTGACAGCTCTAATTATTTAAACATTTTTCTGAATTTTCTATGTGCTTTTTGAAACATTTTATTGATTTTAATATTAATTTTTGAATTTTTCCTTAACTGTTATTTTACATTTTGGGATCCTGAATCTGTTTATAATTGCCAAACAACATGTCCTCATACACTACAGAAAGTCACAGAATGTACCATTTATCAGTATCGAGCTCGCATTTGCCAAACTTTTCGGTTAGTATGTGTTTCCTATCAATAACTTTTGTTCGATCAAGATTTTCATTGAGTTATTGAAAGTTTATTTCTTATATTTATATATTCACGTTATATTTCAAACTGAGCTTCATATTATTATTATTATTATTATTATTATTATTATTATTATTATTATTATTTTTTAAAATTTTTTTTTAATGTGGTTTGAAGTATTTCTGGTTTTTCTCATTTCTATTAAAATATTTACACTAACTCATGAATTGACTTTTCTTGAATAACTCTGTTGTATAGAATAGCTTTAGTTGAAATTTAGCATTTATGGATGTTTAGATTTTATTACTGTCTGTTTTTATTAATTCCTTTAGTAAGATTTTGATTTTCCATGTGTAAATATGTGTAATATTTTCAATAGAATTTTAAAGAAATGCTTTGTTCTTCCAAATTTTAAAATACTGATATTTGTCATTCTTTTTTATTATTTTCTCTAAACCCTTAGCAGTTATAAATTACTTTTTGTTCTTACTTTTCTTTGATAAAAAGTTATTTATTTTTCTTATAGTAAAACAGTGATAGTTTTGCTATTTTTATGTTTTCTGTATGTATGGCTAAAATTCTGTTTTTCCAAATCTTCGTATGTCTGAACATAGTGGTATAAATCAAATTTATAGGAAGTTTCAACCATGCCATTTTATTATTTTATAAGAACATATCAAACATTTTATGCTAATTTTGGTATTAAATTGCCTTTTTATATTTAATGAAAATATTATATATTAGCTCAAAGCTGATGTCTTTGAAGTTTCAAAAATATGTTAATTCATACTCCAAATTTATGTTTCATCAAGTTGTCATTATGTTTGCAAGGATGTATCCATTTTTTATAATTTCTAATGAATGTATATGACACTGATAAATGTGAAGATATTTATTATAAGTGTATTTTATGTAGGTATTGGATTCGTATGTTTCCCATCCATTTTGATTTAAATCCAACTCTCACTACTATTTTACAAGAATTTCAAAGGCATCTTTATGATCAAAGCTTCTGTGCTCTGGCAGACTTTTTGGACTTATCTAAGTTGTAAGTTCACCCCCTTTTTTTTTTACAAGAGTTAGGATTTAGCATTAGGATAATACTTAATTAGCTATTTCAATTATCTTGTAATTTTTAAAATACAGGCTCTATAACTTTTTAATTTATAAAAAAAAATGATGTAGTCATAGTTGTACATTAGAATTATAATTGGACCTTTTTTTTTGTGTGTGCATTTTCATTGTTTATTTTTGAAGGGTCTAGCACATTTGATATTTCTGATCAGAAGTTCATATTAGTTCTGTTGCATAAATGCTTAAAGGACCTTATATTATAGTGTAAAGATTGTATAATAATGTAAACATTTTAACAGCAAAACTTGTTAATTCATTCAAAGTATTTAATTTTGATGAGCAGGGCTGGAAAAAAAGCATACTTGTACTTTTTGTAGGATTTATATCATTTCCCTATAATATTGCCCTTCAGTATTTTTAGATGCATACAATAATTTAGAAAAAGCTATTTTTTTTCACTTGCTTTATACGCAAACACATAATTTTTATAACAGAATATATGATGAAGTATAAATAATGCATTCTGTGCAGTAATAAATGAATATATAGAATTTTTTACTAAAAGATTTGCATAATTTACTGTCCCCACCTTTTATGCAATAAAAGAGAAATCTATATTGAAAATTTCACAGTTCAAATTCCACCCTATATTAGCTTCAGTTTTTCTTGCATTGTGAAAAGAAGAAATTTGTACTGATGAGTTTACAATTTAAACTGAACTAGCTATAAGCTTATTTTTTCCACACTGTGTTAAAATATTGCAGGAAAGTAAATCTACAAAAGAGAACTTGTCTCATGTATGGGACATATTTTTGACTGTAAACCGTCTCTGGATTTAAAGAAATAGTAATTTTCTTAGTCATTCATTACACATAGTCTAAATTTATACTGTCTGTTCATTAAAAATGCTAAAATTTAAAATAAGCTCAGTAATTTAAAAAACAACAACTATGACCTCTTTTTGGTGTGTGTGTGTAAGTAAGTAAAAATGGTATAAAATTTACTGTATATACACATGCAATGCAGACATTTATTGCAGCAAATGTTAGTGTATTCAATTACAGCATCATAATTAGCATCTTCAGTTACAGCATCATAATGCTTTATTCTTCCAAATTTTGAGATACTGATATTTTCCATTCTCTTTTTATTATTTACTGTGAACCCTGTTCCTAGTATTAAAATTTTAGGAATTTTCAATCATGTCATTTTGCTATTTCATTTAACATATGAAATATTTATAAACTATTTTCTACTTTTTATCAGTAAAATAAGTGCTGAAATATATATGTTTACTTTTCTAATTTTTTTATGCAAATTTTTTTTTAAATTCTGTTGGAAACTTTCAAATTTTAAATATTTTGCATTTGATTTTTTTTTTACTTAGACCCTCATATGACTGGGCAAGAAGTATGTCTGTTCGCAATCCACCTGCCAAACATACGAGAAAAATATCATTAGTATTTGACCATTTAGAAGCTGGGGAATTGGCAGATCACATAACATTTTTAGAACATAAAGTTATGCGAAGAATTACTGTAAGTGTCTTTTTATCGTAGAATTTACTCTTTGTACCTAGAAAGGATCTCTATGAATAATTCCTAAAAATATTTTAACTTGATTATTAATTTCTGTTGATAACTGTATTTGTTTAATAGTGACACAATCATACTTTAAGCATACATACTTAATCATACTTTAGTGACACAAGTATACTTCATATATATATATATATAAATTTTTTTTTTTCAAGTTTTCTGAGTTTAAGGCATATGCAGAATGTGGTACTCCCCAAGATAATCCAAAACTGGAGCGATCTATATCTTTATTTAATGGACTATCTCAGTGGATACAATGGATGGTTTTAAGCAAGTCATTTCCTCAGCAAAGAGCTGATGTTATTGTCAAGTTTGTACAAGTTGCTGAGGTGAGTAAGTTTCTATTTAATGAGTTTTAGTTTTAATAAAATGGTTTATAACTTGGAGACTCTTTATATTAATGAGATTTATTCTTTAACTATACTACTGCATTTAATACCTGAAAAAAATCTTAGTTGAACTTTTTTTTAAATGCATTTAATATTTTGAGCCATCACTTCCTCAAATTCTTGAATTATTTTCTGTTTAGTACTCAGTAGTCCTGTCGATTTGTATCAAATGATATAGAATGCATTATTATCTTCCTTTGAGGATTCATAGTACTTTCCCCAGTTGTTTGGTTCTCATATCACTTGATTGTATCTTGCAAGATCATCTAATTTGGAAGTTCTCTGAGCTAGTCAGTTAAACATAACACTGTTATTAAAGTCACTTAATTCTTTATTCCTGTCATTTTTCCTGCATTGAATGCATTAGGTTTGGTTATCAATGGTGCTTGTGTTTCTTGCTTATTACTCACAATACTTTTCCTTTTTTTAATAACATTGTGGAAATTTTGAAGAACTTTTTTTTTTATGTTAGTGTTTGCTACCACAAATTTGCATTTTGGTAACATGATTTTGCTTTGTTGTTAGATTTTAATTTTTTTTTTCATTTTTTTCTAGGTTAATTGAATGTGTTTTTCTCTTTTTTAGTTTAATGATTCTCTACATTTTATATATCACATAACTCAGATTTATCATCATTGTTAGTACATACAATGGTAATAGAGAAAGATTAACTTTTTGAGATATTCTTGTATTTTCTGTTAGAATTGAAAGTTTAGCTGTTATTATTAAACCTCTTAAGTTAGCTTCCTCAAGTTTTCTTGCATTTATTGTGCTCTTGCATTCCTTGGGAGAAACATTTGAAGGAAAAGTTTTATGTGCTAGAAATATTCTTGGTTATCACTGTTATGATTTTATTTTGTAAGCTTATCTTTCTTAACTGAAGTTAAATTTCTTAAATGAAGGAAATAGAATTTATTTTAAATGCTTTCCAGTGAAATTCAGTTTATCTATCTATAATTTTTAAATCTGAAAAATATTTTATGCACACTCCATGTATAAACATAATATGTGTGCTCTCAATATCTTTATATGTATATTAACTTTTAGGTGAGTGTAATGTCAAAATAAGCAAAAATAACCCATTCAAAATGCATTTTTGAAATTTTAATTCAAGCTAAAAACTTATTTCTTATTTCCGTCAGCTGTAATGATACCCCTGTCATTAATTTAGTAAAAACTTTAGAATATATTATTATGCCAAATTTCTATCAAATTAATCATATTTTTACAAATTAAATTTATCTTTTTTGACCATTTTGATGGATTGATAACCATTTTAAAATTTTGGAATGTAAATAAATTTAATATTTGAGTAAGTGATTTAGAGAATGTGCTATGGTTTAGTGTAGTATGCTTTTAAAATGTGCTTGAGCCCCTTTTTAATTATCATACTCTTTTTTTTCTATTAGAAACTTTTACAGCAGAATAACTTCAACTCTCTCATGTCAGTTGTTGGGGGTCTGAGCCACAGTGCTCTGGCAAGATTGACAAACACAATGTCTTGTGTTCCTGCCGAGACAAAGAAAACCCTTTTAGAACTGGGGGAGCTGCTTGCTTCTGCATCCAATTTCAGCAATTACAGGAAAGCTCTCATGGAGGCAAGGGGATTTAAAATCCCTATACTGTAATTATATTTCCCTATACTGTAATTATATCTTCTTTCTTGAATTAATGCCTGACATCATAACATGGGGTTACAAGTGAAACAAACTAAGTCAAAATTATAAATTATCGGATTTTCAGCTTTTCTAGACCAGAAAAGGAGATGTTTCTGCTGGTGAATCCCATTAGTCATATCTTTATTTATTTAATTTTTTTTCAAAGTTTTGAAATCACATTAAGTACTCTAACCTAGTAGTTTGTATAAGTGAAACACACTAACCATCCTGAGGATAATAATATAAAATAAGTATATGAGAGCCAAGACTGGTTTGTAGTTAGCAAAAAAAATGCCAGGGCTATAACTTAATTTGATTTAATAATGTTAGTACCAAAGAAGTTACAAGAAGAATCTTTGATCAACGTTTTCTCAAAATCAGGTTTTTTGATGTAGTGTGTTGCCTGGCGAGTTGGCTAAGCACGCCATCTCAGAAGGTACCAAGGCTGTCACAAAATACACCAGCTCCAAGTAAATACGGATTTCGCGTCCCTTCGGAAAAAAAAGGCCCTTTTCAGGGCCATACAATTCTCGTAAAAAGAAATGTTTTCCTTCGCAACCCCACGATAATAAGTAGGCTAGTTTCAAAACAAGACTGATCTTACATTGTTAACTACTTTTTCTGTAAAAGTAGTTAACATAAGATAGTTCATAAGATTTTCACATGTTAATACACGTATTGGAAATTTGTATACTTCTATAAGTGAAAAAAGTTTCAGAATTTCTCAGACAAAATAACAAAATATCTCTGATGAAATAAAATTATATGATAGCTAATGGATGGCAATGCAAGCAGATTTTCGTCGACAACTGCCACTTCTTAAGAATTATCAAAATTATTATTCCTAGGCATATTATATTACTTTTGAGCTGTAATGCCAAAATTAAGGTGAAATTAAATCAAATCCTGACAGGGTTACACAATATGCCTTCTCCTTTACATAGTGTCTAATGTCACATTTTAAATGAAAGCCTCATTGTTCTTTCATCACTTTATATTGGTGTTTAAGAAATTTTACCATGGTCTCAAAATTTTTGATTGAATGTCATATGCTGCCAATGTATTTAATTATTGGAACATTTTAAAATGTTAGTAATAGGTGTATAGGAAATGTGTTATTACTCTACAAATTAAATTTTGATAAGCTGTGTATATTTTTTTAAGGCTGTCAGGAAGAAAAATTACTTAGATACTAATTTTCATGGAGGAGGAATTTTTTTTTCAAAATTTCATATTACTAATTTTCTATTTTTTAGAAGCATTGAGTATTTAAGACAACACATTATTGTACCTTCAAAGACTAATTCTATACAACTCCAAAATGACAGTATTTTTTATAGATCATACTTTGCTAAATAATCTTATGTAGTAAGCATAAATTGGATGCTATGTAGAAGTAACTGATTCAGTATTAATAAGGTAGACACATGTACAGATGGTTGACAAAATAATACGAACACCTGTGAAATAATGGAAATTTATTAATAGGGGGTTGGACCACCCTTTGACTGAAGTACAGATTTAATACGACATGGGATAGATGCATAAAGGTCCTGGACAATATTTAAAGGAATATTAAGCCATTCCTCCTGCAGAGCGGTCTCTAATTCCGAAAGTCTGGATGGAGGTGGAAATCGGGAACGAAGTTTAGACTCCAAATATTGCCATAAATGTTAAATAATATTCAAGTCTGGAGACTGAAGGGGCCAGGTGAGATGTTCAACTGCATCGTCATGCTCTTCGAACCATTCTTGAACACACCTTGCAGTGTGGATAGTGGCATTGTTGTCTTGAAAAAGTGGTTGCTCTCCAGGGAATACAGTCTGGACAAAAGGATGGACATGATCCCCTAGAACGCTTAGATAGTGATTGGATTTGATCCTCCCATGCAGAATAACAAGTGGCCCAAGACTGCGCCAAGATATCGCACCCCATACCATAATGGAGCCACCCCCATGCTTCACAGTTGGCAAGAGGCATTCAAGATGAAACGCTTCTTTGGGCGTTCTCCAGACATAAACGCGTCCGGTCATCTGAAATAGGGTGAATGATGATTCATCTGACCATATTACCTGTTGCCACTGCTATGGGGACCAACCTTTGGGATCTCTGCACCATTGGCGTCGCTTGAAAGCATTAGTTGCTGTCACCAAGGGTTTACGAATTGCCACTCTGCCATAAATGTTCGCAGCATGAAGTTCCCTTTTGACAGTTTTTGTTGAAACGGGGTCCTGGAGATGACTGTTCATTTCGGATGTTATCTCGGATAACGATTATTTGTGCTTTCGGGCTACTATGCGCTTCAAGACCCGTCTATCCCTATCAGCAAGCTTGGACTTTCGGCCACTGTTGTGCTTTGAAGACGTCATCTTACCCTCTTTCGTGTACGCTGTCATAACGGCTGATACCGTACTCCTTGCAAACCCCAAAAGGTTTGCTGTTTCCGTAACCGATGCTCCACTTAAATGCACTCCAACTATCATTCCTCTTTGGAACTCTGACAAGTCTGACATTTCAACTTATCACAGACAGTTCGATAGAAGCATGCAACGTAGGTGACTGCTGTTGAGAGACTGATACCTTCCTCTTCACAGTTACTAGGTGGTAGACTTCTGTTACAGGTGGCGCGGCTGTACTGCAGGTGTGAAATGCGTCATACTTTTCACATCTGTTCGTATTATTTTGTACTCCATCTGTAGGTCATAAGGATCCTTTTTGTGTTGGTTTGAAAGTATTTGCTGCTGATTTCATTAATAGTATGCACTAATTATGATTTCATAATAGTTTATTTTACATTGATTTGGCATAGAATATTTTTATGATGTGTCAAATTTTCTCTGAGATGTAAACGCCGAATATAGTTCATCTGTGTGGAAAAAAAAAATCAAAATAAATATTCATATTTAATTTTTTAAGATTTTTGAACTATTAAAATTATGTCTCTTTTGAATAGGGGTGTACATATGAAGGACTTGATATCTCTCCATGTAGCTTTACCAGATACTGTTGAAAATGGACTAGTTAATTTTCGAAAAATCGCTCAATTATCTTTAATTTTTCAAGAATTATGGGAATTGCAAAATTCTGTTCCAAAGGTTACTGTAAATGCTGATCTTGTAAATACATTAAGGGTGAGTTCAAAATGCTTTTTCCTCTATAACTATTAGCTTGAATTATAACTCTGAAATATGATCAATTGATTGTAATGGTAATAATATTTTCCTTTAAATTTAATATTTTGTTTCTTCCTTAATATAAGAATAATTGTTATATTTATTAATAATAAGATTGTTTTGAACTTTTCAGGTTTATTAATAATAAACACAGTTTATCATAACTTAATATCTCATTCAGTTAAATGAAATTATTTTGCATGTAGACTCTTACCTAGGACAAGCGTAGATTGACCATATTTATAAATCTTAAATTTAAAAACTTTGGTTAAAAAGATTCTTTTTTTTTATACAATTAAAAAATATATTTCTAAAAGTATGCAGTAGATATTTTACTGGAATTAAGCATTTTTAATCTAGTTTCCTTTTTATTATTTTTTATTATTGTGTGTACATGTATATAAACTTTTACCATTGGAAATTTTGCATTCAGCTAACGTTTAAGTTGTGTGTTTAAGTATTCTATCCCATTCTTTTAAGCTTTTTTATGTTAAATTTAAGATGAGGACCATATCATACTACAAACATCATATATTGATATCAACCTAAGAATATTAATTCAAAAATATTAGTACTGGCTGGCATTCATCATTGTATTTTCTTTCAATTAAGGAGTACATAATATTTTTGTCATTGATGGTTAAAATTACTACTTGGGCTTTTGAAATTAGATAATAAAATTTTTAATGTAACTGATGTTATTGTATAATTTTTATCATGTTTATATTACTTTTATACGTGACAGTTATTCTGTTATAGTTGTTCTGTCAAAAGTATTTTTTTAGTATTTTGATCTGCTTTCTTACCCATGTTTTGTTTTATTAAGATTGCAAAATGTAATTTTTTTTATTTTGTTATAATCTTCAGCGTTCTCTTGATACACCTTATACAGAAGATGAACTGTATGAACTGTCTCTGAATAAAGAACCAAGGAACTGTCATTCTGTGAGTAATATGTTTGGTTATTTTTCTGTCATACTTAGTATATTATTTTCTTTTTAATAAAGTTTAAATAGTTATTATTAATTCATAATTTTAAATCAAATGATAGATTCTAGAAAATATTCTAGTCTTCACTACTTTTTTTCAGTTATCATGTACCCTATATCAGACTTATGTTATTAAAGTGCTTGTTTGCCAACAGTATTTAGTAGTTTTATGGTATGTAAAATAGTTTTGAATAGTTGTGCTCTTTGTTTTTCTTTAAGGATATAAAAGTTCTTTTTCTTTCACTTTGGTATGAACTTCACTGTTTTGGCATGCATATACTATTAAATTAGATTTATACTAATTCATTGATAAATTAGGATTTTTATCTTAAAAATATTTTGCCAAAATTATTGCATTTGAATTTCTTTTTGAAATGCTGCTGAAATGATGAGCATTTCGGAATGCATGGTAATTTTCATGTGACCTTGCTCACATTGTTTTAATATTCTGTCAGATTTAATATCAGGTTTTTCACTGTAAATTTTAAATTTACTCTAAATTATAATTAAAAAAGTACCTTAATAATTTTTCTTAATCACTATTTTTCCATTTTCCACTGTGAAAATAACTTTGTGTGTATAATTATTGTTTTATCATTGTGACTATAATCTCTAAACTGCAAGCCACTGGAAACTGATCTGTTGCTATTCTACAATGTCTTTTCCAGCCTCAATCATCCCCAACCAAACTAACTGCATTCTCTGAGTGGGTATCTGGCATTAGCAATCCTGCAGACACCGAAACATTAGAAAAGTTTTATCAGTCCATTGCTGATGTAAGTTCATTTCTTTAATATTAGAAAGGTTTCAATACCAAAAACAACTTTAGGAAATAGCTGTATACAAAGCTTGCATTGCATATTTCTAGAGCTGTTTCAAATGTTTCATCTATATTAGATATTATGTTGATGATTATCATTTATTACCTCTGTAACTTTTAGTATCTAAGAATTTAGTAAGTATTCATGTCAGATATTGTCTCATAATCCTTTTTTTAGTTGAATAGTTGTAAAGAATTTATTACATTCTTATTCTAATAAACATATAGTCCTTCCTTTTATATCTAAAAAAGGTTTTAAGATTTCTGAAAAGTAACTTAATAATTGAAAATAACTGTGCTTATTAGAAATACCATCACACACTTATGAGAAAATTATTTGTCTGTCATTATATACACATTAAAAAATTTTAATAAAAAATTGCCCAATTATTTTCTAACATTTTGTATACTTAAGATTGAACAATAAAAATAAATGTAAATGAACTCAAATATACCATTATCAGTTTCCTAATATCACAAAATTATGTTAAGTAGAATTGAAAGTAATTTGGCTTCCATGATTGTAGGATTATATGAAACTTTGTTTTCAAAAATTAAGAAATGGCATTTTATTTACTCAAGCTCAACACATATGAATGAATTTTCAGTTTCTCTCTTTATGTAATTAATTGACATATTTCTCAGAAAAAGTTTTAATCTTTAAAATATAATAAATTGGGTTTGTTTTCTAAGGATTAAAATCTCTGAAATGGATTGGAAAATTAAGTTAGATGTACTTACATAACAATTTATTGAGATTTAATTTAATAAAGCTGTGTTTTAACAATCTAAAGATACTGGATTTGAACAATATTATTAAGAATGAAAAATCAATGCATTTGCAGGTTATAATTAAGAATTATGACTCTGATAAAGATGGGTTTTTATCCCCAGAGGATTTTGAAGCTGTCAGTTTGAATTTCCCTTACATTGATTCCTTTGCTGTGATTGATTGTGATAAGTATGCATTTCTAGTGATTTTTAATTAATAAAATGCCTTTGAAGTATGCAATATGTGTTATAAATAAGTTGTAAATGAGCACACACAGAAAAAGATTTATTTCCTGTGATTTATTTGTCAAATTCATAGTACTCTGTGAAAAGTTTTAAATGGTTTTTTATTAGAAAGAAGATTTAAATAGTTATTTAACATTAAAATGGCTTGATTTAGCACTGTTTCAATAGGCTGTACAATATGGGTCCTTAGTAAACTGATTTCTTAGACTAGAATTTTATCAAGCTATAAAATTCAAGTGAAATGTATCAATACTAGCTCATATTTTATCAAATAAATATTTTGTTAACAGGAAAAACTTATTTAACATTAGATGAAAAACCTTTTTGTGATTTAAGTTTGACTTTTTCTTTTACTCAAAAGACAAAATAACCAAGATTTTATGGTAATGAGTTATAATTTTTCTTCATATTTTTTTGTGCCCTCTTTCTCTTTAATGCTATGGGGAAACATTCCAAATAATAAAATACTGTGCTAATTTATTTAATATTATCAAGTGCTTTCTACATAAATTAATTTATTTATTCAATATTTGTTTTTTTTTCAGTGTTATTTATGTATTTATTTTTTAACTAGCCTGAATTTACTCTATTCAAAGATCCATGTTATTATTTTGAAAATGTCTGAAATCCTCAGCATATTCATTATTAAAATATTTTCAGAGATGGTGTTATCAGCAAATCTGATATGAAAACCTATTTTCTTTCTGTTAATTCCAAAGCCATCAGAATTGCCTTTCAGCATGATTTTAATGAAACAACTTATTTTAAGCCAACATTTTGTGCCCACTGTGCAGGTTTGGTAAGTATTATTCACATATGTATACGGTAATTTGAGACTAAAACACATGTACAGTTATCATAGAGACCTGTTAAACTTTCAACGTTTTAATGTGTAATTTGTTTTAAAATGTTTTCCCTTAATTTTTGCGTTCAATTAAAGTATCAAAAGTTAAGTATCTACCTTTGCTGAATTTTTACATTTGGTAACAGATGGCAGCACTATATCTAAAGGAGGAATGAAGGAGAAAATATTTCGTACTCCTACTACAAACTGATAAATATAACAAACAATCTAGTGTAAAATGCATGAGAAGTTGCTACTAGTATGTTTGTGACTTCATGTCCTTGGTCCTGAATATGATAGAAAGGCTGTTGATAATTCAAATTCAGTTGAGGTATTATTTTTCAGCAATATTAATAGATGGCAGCACTAGGCCTGCATCTGTAAATCATCATGATAAGGATTACCGGGATTATGCAACTGTAATATTAGGTGCTTACCTATTCTGAAATTTTTTTTCCATTAAATCTGAGAATAATTTATATATTGAAGGACCCTATTACCATCTATGTGCACATTTTACATCATAGCATCATCAATGAATTTGTCTATACTAGTAGTTGCTTGAATAAAATTTTATTTATTTATTTATTTCATTTTTAAGAATTAAATTTGAGAATATCTAGATCTCCTGCCATTTGAAGAATTATCTTCAGTGTGATCAATAATAAGACAGTTATTTGACGCAATCTTTTGGTAGAATGAATGAGACAAATTATAAAGATTTCTATTTTCTTCTTCTTTGTCTTTATCTAAATAACGTAGACCAAAATGTTTAGTATTACATTTTGAAATGTTTTTGTGATGTAGGTAAAACACACTTAATAATTAAGATTATAACATATAATTAATAAATAACGCACATGGTAATGTCTGTTTCAAATATATTTGCATTGTTGAAACTCTGTAAGCCTCTACTCTACTTGTTCCAATTAACGGCGATCCAATTTTTAATTTCTTGATTATTACTGAAGATTATTAGAAAAAGGTGCGCAATTTTTCTAATAATGGGAGGTAGCATGAGAGTATATTTAAATATTGGATCACGGCAAGCACTAATATTTGATTCCTTAACTTTAAATAACTAGATATGACTGTGACATTTATTTTGCATTTTATTCTTTTACTTGTTAAAGTGGCTGGTATATTGTTTTTTTGGTGGCTGGTAAATATTCAACAAAGTTAATTATTAATTTTCGAGTGTTTTATTTTTGTTTTTTCAATTAATAGTGAATTTTGTATAATGAACCGAAACCCTTGTTTAAGCTGAGCTGGTAGGGAATGTAATATATCCACGACATCTTCGCCATTTTCACAGTATTTTCACAGCACATACCCAGAACTACACCGGATAAAGGGATTAACAAAAGTATCCATTACAAGATGGCATCCGAAAAACAACCCCTTTTGGATGGCTTTTGCAAACGGAGGGAAAAGGATGGTCGATCACCTGTCTGTGAGTGATAGGCGCATGGGTACTTCGAGCATCGCCAAACGCCGGGTTAGTCCCAGAGTTTTAAAAAAATAGATCCTGATTTGATGCAAGATCAAAGTTTGAAAATGAAATACTATACTGTCTATCAAATTATAATTCAAGCCCCTCAAATTCTGTTGGTCCGAATTTCCCTTTTAAAATGAAGGAGCGAAGACACACTCATTTTCACCTACGCGTAGCCATACAAAGGGGTGCCGAGGTCAACAACTGGGGGGAGAAGTTTTTTTTTCTTCTCCTCGGACCAGCATTTTAGAAGGTGGGATCCCAAAAAACGACGACGACCCCGGAGATGCAAGTTGGATCTGGAGATGATGAGGATTTTTGCCTGAGCGTGCCCTAGATGTCTGAGGAAGGGGAGAAAGACTTGCTTGACTATGATAAGACCTGCTGGCCCATCCCCTTTTAAATTCTGCTAATGAAAACGGTACCGTCCCCCTTTTTTTTTTAATTATTCGCTGCAGCTATAATGATGTTTTTCCTTATTTTTTATTTAACTTAATTTAATAATTAATGAATTTAAATTTTTGATTACCAGCCACTCACACGAATTTTGTTATATTAACTTATAATATGAAGGAATTGTTTATGATGAAAATTAGAGGAGAGTATATCCTCAGTGTGAAATTAGCCTATAGGCAGTGTGTACTTAATGGTCAAACAACGTTTAATAAATTATGTTAATTTTTGGTATAAATTTGTCATGTCATTCAGTTGCCTCGTAGTTTTTTCTTCGTTCCTTTTTAGGTAATTCTTATTTCAGTTTTCCTTTTCAGTGAATTATTATTAAGTTAATTTAAAATAATTTTCATGATTCAACCCTCTACAGCAGGGGCATCAGTAAGTCGAACCAGATATTTTTTTTATGGGTTATTGCCTAACAACGCGCGTCTTTGAAATGTACTAACCACAACGCAATTGAATTAATATGTTTCATGCAACTAATTTTTAAACACCTCTAAGAGTGTATGCAAGTATTAGTAATCTTAATATTTTATTTTAATTTAACTCTCCCCGTTTTAAGGATATAAAACGTAACATTTTATGAGTTATAGTATCCATTAAAGAAGATCACAAACATAATAAAATGAAAAAAAATAATATGTAAGGGAAAAAACAACTATCAAAAGTACCCCCTCCACTAAAAAAAAGCATGCAATAGGAATTAAAAGCCAATTTCTTTTGTACCGTTTACTTATATATAAATAATTGTCTGGCATTTTTATAAGTATATACTTAAATTAGAGCAAAGAATTCTCAAGATATGTAATGAAACTTGATCCAAAATGAAGATTATAGCTCTTTAAATTCATTGTGACAATACAGTTAGTAATTTAAGTACATTTAAAGATGTATGTGATAAAAAATATATGTTACAGTATGCTGTTATTTCATTTGCAGGTAGTGATAATTTTTATTTAAAGTTGCAATATATTTTTAATATATGTTTGACACAAAACTCTAAAGTAACGTATTTTTTAATGGCATAGGCTGGCTCACAAAGAAGTTTGTTTTTGTGAACAAACCTATCACCATTAGTGGCTACTTTAAATAAAACAGGTCTGCAGTTAGTTTTTTAATTTTTATTTTTACTGCTTATTAACTATGAATTCAAGCTATTATTGTAATTAGTTATTGTTATGAAAAGTTAGTGATAAAAAGGGGTTTGGGATAATGGAGGATTAAGAACATTATTTAAATATCATCAGGTATATTTCTAATAAAAAATTCCTTTAAAAAGCCTTTATTATTAGTTGAAGATCTGAGTGGGAACTCTCAAAACTTATAGTATAACAAGAATAAATATATATTGTTCATTAAACTGGCATTTATTGAGATATTATTAAATCATGTAGCGTGCTAAAAATCTGATTTTTTTTTCTTTTCAGCTGTGGGGTCTCATAAGGCAAGGTTACAAGTGTAGAGGTAAGTATCAAAAATATTAATGATACTTTAAAGTTCATGTAGCTTTTTTTATGAGGGGATTATGTTTCCAATTTAGAAAAAGTTTCATTCGTGTTTAGTTTACATGAACAGAGCCCTACAAAATACATAGTTTCCTTCATAATGTATCATTAGAACTAATGTAACATAACATGATTATGAAAATTGTATAACTTAAAGCCAATAGGGATATGTTGCTGAAAATAAGTTTATTAGTTCTATGCATAGGGTTTAAAAGTTAATTTTGCTTCAATTAAATATGATGGTAAAAAGTCTTAGGTCTCTGAAACTCTGCTCTTTAAAGTGTGCAGATTCTCATTTTTTTCAAAATTATATGTATTTGGGGTAAATGATAATTCAGTTTTTAATTTCTCTACAATGTGAAAATTCTTTACTTACTAACAGCCCATATGCAAACTTTGAAAAAAAATCACGATTTTCTTTTTTTCTTTTTCCATTTTTGTACTTTCACTCCTCAGAATACAAGTATGTAAACACTTATTATGTTGAAAAGTGATTATGTACTCATTTATGTAATCTTTTTCTATCAGACTGTGGGATCAATGCCCACAAACATTGTAAAGAACTAGTAGTGATGGAATGTCGAAGGACTTCTGCTACAACTTCTAGATCTAACTCTTTTGCCGCATCTGGTAAGTTCTTTTATTTTATGTTTGTAGCTTGTATTTTAACTTTGTGTGCTAAAACACTAGAATTAGCACATTTCTAATCACAGTTTTTTTCAGTTTTGGGAAATTTAAAAAAAGGTTCTAGTTAAAGATTTATTTCTTTTTATTATTTTATGTAACATTTCTAGAAAATTTTATTGTAATTCAGTGCTTAGTACCTTGCTTTATATTATTAGTTATTCCCTCAGAAATATAACAAAACAAATACATATTCTCCATGTGATATAGTTTAAATTTAAATGTAATATTTGTGGCAATTTATTAAAAACGTTAAGCCCCAAAAGAAAACTTTTTTTCTTCTTGTACATTTTTTTAATGCATCAGGAGTGATAGTTTCCTATCTTTGTCTAAGTTTTGTCCATGAAAGAAATATCACTGAGAGAATAATTGATGTGGCTGAATAATTATTTAACTGGTAAAAGCTCATTGTTTTATTAAAACTAGAGTTATGACTTTTTCTTTCTGTAATATTTTAAACATAGAAGATAAGTTATTCACTCTCCTTTTCTATCCACTTTTCATCACTATAGTAACCTTTATCTCTTTCTATTATACCTGCAGGAGAGACTTTGCTCAAAATCTTGTCATTAGTCAATAATAATGAAGCTAGAAAACTTTCATATTTATTTATGGCCTAACTGATAAGTATATTCAAAATGCTTCACTGATTTGTAGGCTGATTTTTCTTTACAGCAAGTATCTATATAAATGTATACAAATGTATTATATTATTATTATTATTATTATTATATATATACACATATATAATATTATACATATTTTATTATTATTACTATAATATACAGTGAAACTTCCCTATGGCAGCCAGTTATGGTTCTAAAAAAAGTGGCCTTTTTAGGTGCAGTCATGGAAGAGAGGTTTCTTCCATAACATTGACTCTATGGAGTCTTAATAATTGGTTCTGAACAGAATTTAGCTGTTTAGAGGGGTAGCCAGCTAGAGAAGTTTCACTGCACATAATATATACAAATTCCAAGTATCTAGGTAATAGCACCAGAATGTGAACAACTATTTCATGCGTAAGGTTAGGAATATCAGAGAAACTTTGGCATGTTTATCCTATAACCATTGTCTTATTTTATGTATGTAATGGTCTTTTTGAAATTAACTTCTCCCATTTTACAGTATGCCTATGACTCAAATATAAGTGAAATGCTATTTCTAATATTTACGCTCAAATTATATTCATGTTAAGAGAGGGGACTATATTTGAGTTTTTCTATTATTAAGAAAGTTTTTACTTTCTCATCATTTAGAATAGCAGGAGTCTCCTTGTGGATTTTGTCCAAATGTTTTTCATTGTCTCATGCTGTTTGTCTCATTCCATGCTGTATATCTGAATGTGTTTCAATGAATTTACTTTAAATAATAGTTCATTTAAAAATGGCTTTCTTTGAAAGTGATCCTCTATCAGTGTATATTTTCTTAGTTTAGTGTTTACCAAAGACTTGGAGGATTACATTATAGCTCAACTTTTAAGTTAATTCATTTTATGTGTTACCTACTAATGTTCTATAAGCATCATATTCCTGTAATTGTTGTAATATACAGGGGGGCTACAAATTAGTTGAGAAGAAAGAATAGGTTTTTAAACACTCAAAGTGTACTTTAGTAACAAAGTGGTAATATATAATACAAAGTGAAAGACATCAAGTTTACCTTTTTCACAAATGCTTGATGTGTCTTCTATTGGTTACTCTGCAAATGCCCCATCTGTAAATTTGTTCAGGGTATGATTAGGATAGATTTCATGGTGGATTTTAAGACTACTTTATGCAATGTAGATATTGAAGATAATTAAGATGATAGTTTTGACCCTGAATGACTCAGCACCATCTACCCACAATCTTAGGAAGGACTCTAGCGAACCACACATGAAAATTTCTCCCTTGCTTTGAATATTACACAAATTATTCTGTTCTAAAATTGCCCTCACTAATTTATAGCCAATCCAAGAATAAAAAAGTGTTAATAAACTCTATTGGAGCTTCATCTATAAAGTGGTTAAAATTAAGGTGACTTGATGTATTAATACCCATTACTCATGCACTGAATTGTTGAAATTAGAATTGACCCTAGAAAACCTAAGGTTTTTTTATTTTCTTATATAGAAGGCATTTGAAAATTAAACTGAGTTATCCATTTATGGATCTAAAGCCAAGCTCCATTAATCTGTAATGAAATAATAGAAAGTCGATTTAAGAGGTTGACTGTATATTATACTTAAAGTTTCCATGAACTGTTCATAACTATTAACAGGAAACTAATTGCAATTCACTTATAAGATATATATATTTCTTCCATTTGAAATCTTTTATTAAAGAAAGACCATCATTTATTTGATCTCTGTTTTAGACTGTCCAAGAATCAAAACGCGAATTCAGAGGCCTTGGCGAAGGCAACTAAAAAGTAGCCAGTCTGATGGGGAATCTAGTATCAGTTCAAGGGCTAGTACAGAGAGTGATTTATGCAGCTGTGACAATGGGTTTGTACTGGTTGATGAATCCCTTTCTGGAAGTGCAAGAAACTCTATTGAAGGAAAAGACCTTCCAAAAAGTCCAACAGTTAGTAAGTATTTTGATTTGTTTTGTATTCATAATAATTGTAGAATTATTGGTTTATATGGAGTATTTAGAATATTTAGGTATTACTCAATTTAAATTGTTTACCATTGAATTGTTTGAAAAGAATTAATATGAAATATCCTTTTATTCTTACACATATTGCCTTTGTTGATTCAAAAATACTAAATCTTAAGCTCTCTAGGAGTGTACCACCTGTGACTATTTGAACCAGGAATATGTTATATAACTGACTTTATTGGTATAGTTAGTATCAATAAAGTCAAACACTAGTTGGCAATATTTGTATTCAAAAGTGAACCTCTTTGAAGCATGCTTTAAATTTTTTGGGGGGGCTTTCCATGACTCTATTGTGATTAAGACTTTAACTCTCTTAAAAAATGTCCTCTTGTCTTCTTTTCACCATCTCTTCTTTTTCAATTAAAGAAAGACTTTTATGGAAAATAAAATTTGAGATCGGTCTTAAATTTAAAAATTGCCTTTTCCTTCAACTATCTTTTTATTTCTTTAACTATCTTCTTATTATAATTTACCCCTGACTCTAGTTACAAAAATCTGTTTGAGATTTCTTAACTATTGGCAGAAATACAGTCCTAAGGTCCCTCAATTCCCTGAATTATCATGGTCAGGCAGCCATTTCCAAACTGCTTACCATTGTGACAACTGTTAGAAGTGAATGATGTGGTGTAAGAAGAGAAAATCCTTGACTCTAGAGCAGTCTGGTGTACCACAGCACTTTAGGGTGCTGTGAGATTTTTTGGGGGATAAACAAAAAAATATTAGTAGGGCTCATTTAAAATGAATGACACTCGGTGGTGTAGTGGTTAAAAGTGTCAAACTGCCATCCCACATGTCCAGGGTTTGACCTTGAGAGTGGGCAAGTTCGACTCAGCCTTTCATCCCTTGAGTGGGTCGATAAAATGAGGATCAAGTATGCTTGGGAACTAAACTCTGGGGTCCCACGTCAGGTTGACCACCTGACTCAGACATATGCTGTATGGCACCCTAAGCCCATGGTCAAGAAAGCGGAGATGGGTACCACTGGCCTTGGTCCATAGCAGACTGTTGTGCCATGAGTTTAGTTTTATTAAAAATGAACATTAAGATGAATTAATTACTCTCACACCCAACATATTATGACACAAATTGATTAACTCGTTCCTGGGAATAAATTAGCTATTCTCACACAACTGTTAGACCCAATATCAAATATTTCTTTACGTTGCCCTTCTGTTTGACCTAATATCAAATATTTCTTTAGGTTACCTTTCTGCTTATACCCCTAAGACAACCACCATTCATCATACCATACAAGCTCACATTGTTACAAAGCAGTCTGAGGACATAGAAAGTTGTTTTGGCCAATTCAGTTTGTCAACATGAATTTATTTAGCTTGAACCTGAGAAACTGAGGAATGTAGTATGTGTTCTTTGTTTAGCTTTGTTACAAAACTGTGCTATAAAAAAGCTAAATTGGTAGGTAAGTTAAAGGCTGAGCAGTAGAACTCATCTAACAACATATAAAATTTTTTTGGAGAGTTTGCCACTGAGAGAGAGTTTACTTGTTATAGAAGCCAAAGGTTTTAACACCAAATATTAAAATGTAATAAAACATAGTATGTTTTCAAAAA
This sequence comes from Dolomedes plantarius, assembly GCA_907164885.2. NCBI lineage: Eukaryota > Metazoa > Arthropoda > Arachnida > Araneae > Dolomedidae > Dolomedes > Dolomedes plantarius. The sequence goes on from OU015492.1 coordinate 79,044,656, forward strand.
ACTACCTGGTTAGGATAATTAAGGTGGCCCATCTGTTGACCCCCACAAATATTGAATCTCTGTATTATTGGGAATTCCCATAGCTATTAGGAATTTCCCCCTAATTATTTTTCTAACGATGCATTATGTAATGTATATTTTTTAATTCTGCTTTTAGCATATGAAAGTTTGTTTTTTTAAATCAAATGTGTGTGTGTAATTTTTTTCATGAAACATATCTTAAAAAAAAAAAACACTTTAAACAATTTATAGCTGTTGCTAGAAAATTAATGTCCTGTAAAAAAAGTTGATAACTATCAATTTGAGAACCTTCATGCTCTCTGTCCATGACCATTGAAGATCTGTGATAAACTGCCATAATAGTAAGGCAAAGTATATATACAGACTTGTAAATAATTGGTATTCAATAAATTCACTGTCCCACCTTTCGGCATACAGAACATCTGAATACTAATCACTCGACAGCAAACCTGTTAAAGAGCCCCAATTGGTAGCACTGAACAATTCAAACATCTGTCCAGGCCAAACACCACAATAAAACTCTAAACTCCTAGGGAAAATCCCCAGATAGTTACAAAATTACTTACATTGCCAAAACAACACCTTTCTGTGCAGCACAACTTTTTTTTTCTCTCTTTATTTGACTCAAGTTTCCTTTTGCAGCAGATATTATCGGAGCAGAAAACATTAATATATTTGTTTCAATAATTATTGAATAATTAGATAATAATTAAATAAATAAGTAGGTATTCAATAATTAGGTACAATTTTTACAGTTATACAAACCATTATTAACATTCCTCTGCTGACAAATATCCAAACAGAAGTATCCACATATACACCTACACATTTCAAAACATACTTATAACAACAATACATTTCCACTAACTACTCAAATATGTTTGCAAATTTACATGCACAATTACAATACAATAAATACACATAAATAATTTGTATATTTGAAATAAAATTGTGTGAAATATCTTTCCAGAAACCCCATCCTCTCCTTCCACTCCCTCCTCAACTTCGAGCAGTTGTGGATGCAAGCAACCGCAGCTGCCTAGCACCCCAACTGGGCCAGGGCCAACCGTGATGACATGCGCCGAGGCACCCAAATCGCCCTTGCCCAAGCATACTGTCTCGTGAGCAGTGAGCTTCGAAAGATTTTATCCTGTGAAAAACTCTAGTCCAGAGTGTTGGAGAACTGTTTCCGAATTCTAACACTTTTTCTGAAAAAGAGATAATACTCATTCCAGTTCTTCCACATAGAAAATTATAAATTGTTGATTTTTAAATTTTCAAGTTTTTATAATGCATTCAAAGGAAAACTGTACCTGCTGGTGCCACGTTTGCAAAGCAATGAAGGGTTACCATTTGTACTAGTCACTGGTTATGCACTTAATGTCTGTGAATGTTCTGTATACATATCTTTGAAATAATTGAGTATTTTGTACATTTTGTGTCATTTTAGTGTGTATGTATATTTTGTTTTTATTTGTGCATTCCTGTTTTGCATAATGTTATTTTTACGACTAGGATCTTAGTGCAGAGGAAAATATACATAAAACAAATAGTGGAGAAAAAAAATAGTGATAATATATTGAAAATATCCGCATTTTGTAAAAATAAGACTAAAAGCAATGTGTGCTAAGTAATGTACTGTAATATATATGAGTGCCTAAATTGGGTGCTTCTGATTTAATTTTGCTTTTAAAATTTTATTTTGGATTTTGTGTAAATCCAGCTAAGTGAAATGATAAGCAAGAAAGTAAGTAGCAATTTTAAATAGGAAATGTTCAAGCATATATTTTTAAACGAAACATCTAACATCAATATATATTTATTTCAGTTGGCCATCATCAGAGTTATGTGTATGACTTAGTATTTAATTTAACTAAACAAAATTTATCATGTGATTTTAATTTTTTATTTAAAGTATTTTTTGAATGTTTGACATAATTTTATTCATATACTAATTTTATTTACGGAACAAAACTTAAGTACTTTATAAGTCATTTATTGTCTAATTAAAATATATATATATTTTTTTAAATTGGTAAGCATTTGATCTGACCTTAGAAATGGCTTTTTCATGTAATGTTGGACCAATTGTATTTCCCCCCCCCCTTTTTATATGACTAAAAAACATTATTCCCAAAATATCATAGGAATTCATTTAATAGGCTGAACACATTTGTAATCTCTGTGACATCATGTATTTTTTTAAATAACCTTAAATTTAGAAATTTTTTTTAATATTTTTATCATTTTGAATATTTATTCTTCATATTGTCTGATTTTTCCTTTATCTAGGGATGACAATATTTCAGATGTGTAGCATTCGTGTTTAATTATTACTATAACTTTTTTTGGCTTTGAAATTCTCAGTTTTCTTACTTAAATAAGATGAAATAAGGCTTTGAATGAACATTTCAAAGGAATGTTTTGTGAAAAGTTAATTTAAAGTGAAATTGTTCATGAGTGTTATTTCTGTACATAATTATACACTATCCTAACAAGCTTTCAAGAGTATTTTGCCAAAATATAATTTTTTTATATTATTTTGTTTTAACTTTTTAAACAAATTTTGTTCACTGGAGTAGCTTTTAATATCTGTGAGGCAGATAAATTTCTTAATTAGTACTGTTGGAATTATTATGTTTAATTCAAATAACATTCCTCTTAAAAAATGAATTTATTATCAAAAAAAGTATGTATGAAACAAATAAAATTATTTGGTTGAAACTAGTTAGCAAAATGTATAAACTATGGGGCATTTATATCTGTATATTTAGCTTATGGCTGAGCCTCAGAAGTGTAGTTGTTAGTGAATAACAAGTCAGTTGGTGACTGCAAGTTATCATTTGATGTATGATGTGTCAAAAACCCTCTTTGAAGAACATAATTTTAGAGGTGTTCACCCCCATGTGCATTTTGTTATTGAGTTATGATTATCTACTCTAAGTTCATCCATTGGTAACAATTTCATTATGATGTAAGGGGATTTTACAGCTTGGTAAGACACCCATGGATGAAACAAAAGGAATTCCCAATACTTAAAAGTTAATCTTTTTATTTATTTATTAATGTTAGATATTTTGCTTATGCCCACTTTTATTGGAAAAGAAATATTTAGAAATTTAACTTAATATTGTATGTTTCAGAGAAGAAATGTACACCTTAAGTTTAATAGCTTTATATCTGTGACCTCTGATCTACTACTGTCAACTGAACTTATATACATGAACTAGCTGAATACCCATACTCCGCTACAGAGTACATTTAAATTAAGTACAATGGTCAATTTATGCAATTAATGCCAAAAAATATATATATTTATAATAAATACAACGATCACTGTATGCAATTGATGTAAAAAAAACCGAAAAAATATATTTATAAAAAAATCATAACAGATATTTTTATAGACAAAATAATGTAGAAGAAAATATTGAAATTAAATCTAATAGAACATACTAAAGAATATAGTACAGTTTGAGGAACATTTCTGTTACCGTATTTTAATATTTTTTTGGATAATGTCCAATCATCTGTGGCATTAGCAAGAAAGAAAAAAAATTGTTTATTTCATTGTTATGCACATGACACAAAATCAGTTTAAAGCATCACAAAAAGAAAAGAAACTGCATGATCAGCATTTAATAAATTAAATTCTAAAAATTAATCTTTAAAAATTTACCAAAAATCAGAAAATGGAGGTAAAGATTTGAAAAAGATTTCATTTTAAAGGGATTTTTATGATCTTTCTCGTGACATAAATTTTATAATCCTCAGATTATTATTTTAAATGGAAACTTAAAAGAATGTTACAAAAACAGCTTAAAAATTTAATTTTAAAAAATCTAAGAAGGATGTATCAAAAATCTCTCTTAGTACACTCATACACTATAAGAAGAATCGCCATGCTAAATTTCAGCCCTTTAGGTCCAGTGGTTTAGTCAGTGCGTTATATGTCAGTCAGTCAGTTACAGAACTGTTTTATATATATAGATAACTCTACAAACATCTCAATTAATGAAGCAGTATTAGGATACTGCTTTTAGTATTTACTTTTTAACATTATATGTATAACTATTTTCTAAAGGGTGCTGGATAGCCACCACATTGGATTTACTTTGCTCAAATGAGTTTATCACTAATTCTCAACTTGTATTCAAAATTTTATTTTTTTAATTATAACATGTAACAGAGAAATAAATTATTTCTTATGTATAATTTTCACCTTCCAAGTGAGACACAGATAATGGTTTTAAATTTTAATTGTTTAGGGGTAAAGTATAGTTTATTTAAAATGCAAATAATTTTCTTTAAATGGCAAAACTTATGAAAAAGGAAAACATATAAATGTGTAAAAAAGTTCAGGCTATCTTATCTAAAAATACCATTTTTATTTCATTATCAATTTTTCTTAACTGTAAGGAGTGAGAAAATAATTGATTTTAAATACCAAATTGTGTCAAAATTTTCAGATTTTGTAATGTGTTTAGGGAGAGGTAAATGATTGAAAAACCATGTCAGGACCACCCACCACAGTCAACAGTACTGGTCCCTCCACTCCTCTTTTGAAAACTCCCCAAGCTCAACTGGTAATGTCCAAGTACATGTAGCATCCTTAATCAATGTTTGAAAATATGTAATATATGAAACATTTGCAAAATTTCTTTCATACAAGTATGCATTTCCGTAATGTAATTTTTTTTTATTTAGAAAGATTCACAAAAAAATTTAAAAATGTAAATTAATTAAATTATTTTAAGCTTATTTAAAGTTTGATTTTTTCTAGAGCTTGTCATTTAATCATGAAAATCTGTAAATGGTAATAAGTGCCTCTGTGTGCAAAGACAGAAAATGTATTGGGTAATAATATACTGAAAACTCCATAATTTACAGATATTAAGACTTCTGGAGTCCATGACAATATGTGGCATTTATATACATGGAAGTGCATTGTGAGATGTATACATGGATGATCAGGTTAAAATTCTGTAATGACCACCCTTGCAAATATACTTTTAAGTAATGTAATGAATTTGAGCCTCTCTACTCCACTTAAGTTTAAGGCTTTGAAATTATTGTATTGTGCTGTAGTAAATGGTAATGAATTTTAATCAGTATTAATAGTTAATCATGCTGTGTATATTTTATTTGCATGAATATATTAATAAACTATAGAAGAATTATTTTCTTCTAAAAAAATTTGAGGTATTAATTGGAAGGAGAAAAAAGCAGATGCTGTTTATAATTTAATTGTTTTATACAACTTTTTTTTCATCACTAAAATGATTGTAGCACAATGTTTTTTGTAAGATGTATGCAGAGTTTGGATGTGTACAGATTCTGGATTAGTAAACGAAGATTTTTAGCCTGGGATTTTCTTTTGTTAGTTTGAGTAGTACCTTACAACATTTGATAAAATTATTAGATTCAGGTACTACTCTTTAAACATAAAACTATTTACAATCAGTCATTAATGTGTGTTATAACATTATAAATTAGTCGTAAAAATATTAATTAAATACCCATAAAACTAATCTATACCCTTAAAATTAGTAGTGAAAATATTGATCTTAATGAAATAATCTAAGTCAGCCATTTACTTTTCCATATAAATTAGTCGTAAAAATATTCATGAAATACCCATAAAACTATTCTATACCCTTATAAATTAGTAGTGAAAATATTGATCTGAATGAAATAAGCCATGTCTAAGTCAGCCATTTATTTTTTGTGAATTTTCTAATATTTGTGTTGTTGTAATTCTTGCTTTTCATTTCATAATTATTTTGGTTCTGAAATGCACAAGATTTTTGGCAATTTTTTACCATTCCTAAATGAATTTGTGGTATTCCAATAAAGATTTTATGAAATGAAATATTTTTATACAGACTATTTGTGACCACATTTTTGAAGTACCATTACATATGCAATAAGTGTTTTATCAAATACATTGTTTCTCAAACGAAATTGCTTGATGTTGAAAGATGCATTTCTTTTTTTCTTTATAATCTTCTTAAAGTGTTCATATTTTATTTTGCAGTTGAATAGAAATAAACAGTACATGAGGTATGTTCTGCAAAAATAAGAAATTTAAGCTAACCCAGTAATTAAATGTGAGAATGTGATAAGGTGTGATGAACTTTTTTGTTCCTGTTTATCAAGAATTTTTTCTTTTAATGTGTAAGAAAAAAACTATCTGTTGTGTCTAGCTGTAATATCAAATGATTTGTTTCTCAAACAAATATGCTTCTTGATGGAAGATGCATTTCTTTAAAAAAAATTCTTTGTTTAATTAAAATAATTGAATGTTTAGGTAATAAAAAATAATCACGTTTATTCAATAATAAACTTTGTGATATAATAGGGTTTGATGAATTACACTTTATAAGTATTTCAGGGTCGGTAATTGCCCTGTTGTCTGAAAATTCTTCCTCTTCTTTTTTTCACTTTTTAGATATTTTTTTAACTTTAGCAAGATATATAGGTCAATATATGGTTTGAATACCAGGTACAAGTAACATATTTGATAATTTTTTCAGTAAGATTGTATATTGAACTTTATATTTGCTGGTTTTAAAGATTTTTCTAATTTTTCTTATTCTTATAATTCAACTTCTTTTACATCCTCGAGTAAAATTCCTTTTTAAAAAAAATTAAATAAAACTTTCTCTTTTTTAAAATACTTTCATTCTTTTTTCTTATTTTTTCCTAAAAATTTCTACAGTTTTGAAAAACAGTTCCCCAAATTATCTTCTTGTGAGAAAATTACTATTTTTTCATACTTTAATGTAAAAAAATTCCTACTTTTCTATTTCAAGCAAAATTTTACTTGTCCCCTGTACCTTAAAGTACATATTTTCTTCCAATATTTATAAGAAAATTATAAGTTATATCAATGTAAATTTAATGTAATGTTTTTATAATTAAATTTCATTCCCATGCTAGAGCAGAATCCTTTTTCTAAAAAAATAAAGCTTTTCCTTTTTTTTTAATAACAATTTCCCACTTTTTAGTAAAAAAATTCCTTAAATGTATTGTTCTTATAATTAAATTTCTTTGCCATCCTAGTAGAAAATTCCTTTTGAAATTTTTTTTCCCTTTTTTGAAAACAATTGCTTAGTTTTTTTCCTATTTTTTTTTCAACAAAACTTCCACGTTTTCAAAAAAAATGTCTCCAAATTTTCTTACTTTTTTGCAAGGAATTTCCTTTTTTTTCATACTTTTCTGCATAAAATTTCCTACTTTTCCTGTCTTGAGCAAAATTTTTCATAACGGATCCTGTTATTTATAGTAAATTTTTTCTTCTAACATTTATAACAAAATTATAAATTATATCAACATATAATTTATTTTAATGCATTCTAAATTTTAAATCTCGATGTGGTAACTGCGATTAATGATTCATCTGTAATTTTGATTAGTAAACCAAGCTACTAATGTAGTTAGTTACCATGATGAGTTTTATGGGATAGCATATTCTAAATTTTAAATCTCGAGACTGTAACTTCAGTGAATTATTCATCTGTAATTTTGATCAGTAAACAAAATTACTAATATAGTTAGTTACCATGATGAGTTTTATGGGGTAAAATTGAATTGAGGATCATATTTTTATGATAATGCATGAGATTTTTTCCTTGCAAACTACACTCAAAAGATAAAATCTAAAAATTAGCAATGCATTTTTTGAAATAATTTATTCTCTTTTAGTGTGTAGGTAGTGCTGGCTCATGACTGTGTTGTAACTATCAGTGAATGTAAACTGTTTAGTATCATGACTGTTTCAAACCTGTCAAATGCCAAGCAAACTGTTCCAATATTTTTGTTGTTGTTCACATGTCGCTGAACATTTTCATCAGTTATGTGCAGCATTACCTGAATGTAACTGTAAAACAGTCAGTTTGCTTCAAAATCAGGTGTAACACCTTGACATTGATGAAATATAGTAGACGAATATGACGTTGGTAAAAAATTTGAATTTTTATAGTCTGTGTGTGATATTAATTAAGACAGATTACAAGACTTTTTTTTATCATATAAATGTTAATTTTCTTTATAACTATATTTAAAATTGTTCTTATTTTGTTTTCAGATATTTTTCATCCATTATGATGAAGATCTTTGTGATTATAAACTATCAACTAATTTTTCCTGATAAATCTCATTGTAACTGTTCTAATGTCATCAAGTGTATTTATGTCAAAAGTGCAAAGGATATTAAAGCTGTGCATCAGCTGACATCGAAGGTCTTCAATCCCCATGTTAAGCTATGGGGAATATGTCACTCAGTATTTTCAAAATCTCAGATTAGAGAACGTGTAATTTTGTATTCTGTTTTTTGCATATGAAGATATGCATTTAAATAATAAACAATTCTTACAATTTAAAAATTTTTCTATTTAATAGTTTTTACAAAACATTAAATTATTGATATCTTTTGCCACAAAATTAAAATTGCTTTTTTAAAACATTTTGAATAAACATGCACTTCTCATTCGGAGTTTTATTTTGAAATGCAGGAATTGGAATTCAAAAATATATGTTAAGTTAATGTGTGATTAAAATAATACAGAGTAAACAAATTCCCATAGCTTAACATGTGGATGAAAAAGAACTGTGATGTCAGTCTGATATATAGCCTTTAGTATCACCCAAATTATTTTATCACTTGTTCAGTTAGACACATAACTGTAAATCCAGATATTAGTGTTATGTTTCAGTTTTTTGTGGTATTATCAGCATTACTAACTAAACTACTTTAAATAATGTTCATTGATGAATTTTAAAAACTTTAAAAGATAAAACGTAAAAGACTATGCTATGTATTTATGACTAGTCTTGGAATTTTCATTTCAAGGTTTTTCTACTAAAGTTCGTTTAGAATATTCTATTTTATCCTTTTTTATATTAAACAGTTAGAATGTAAGTTAGATAAAAATTTTGCAGTAATAGGTTACTGAAAATGAGGACTATCAAGATACCGAATAATAATGGAAATGAATTGGCATTGCCTCAATTATCGAATTATGAAATTGTCTGTCGTCCCATTCAAATAGTTTTCTAATTATTTTGTAAAATAATTAAAATATATGTCCATCCAGTTGCATTTAAGGCATGATGTAATAAATATTTGGGAATTTAGAACAGTGCGTATTGTGAAGAAATAAAACAGTTTAAGTTTTTGAATGAAAATATTTTAAAATCATGGTGTAAATTGGCGGTTCTCAACCTGGGAAGGTGTGTGTGATATTCAAAGGGGGGGAGGGGCAAAAAATATGTAGAATGTATTTTTATTAGCGTCACGTTTTATAGGCCTCGTGGTGGTGGTGATGGTGTGTGTGTGTGTGTGTGGGGGGGGGATCTAGACATAAAAAGGTTGAGAATCACTGTTCTAAATCATGCTTCAGGGATATCCTATTTGTCATTGGTTGAAGACCAGCGTAGAAAAAATATTCTTAATGCATCTGAATACATTGGTAATAGTTCTTTTTAAATTTTGTGAATTTTTTTCCTAGTTATTATTTAAATATTTTTTCAATGAGATCATTTTGTATGAAACTCATCTTGCTCCCATTTAGCAACACAATTCATCCCAAAATACGTATAATACCCAAAATTTCATAATTTCACCGAAATTTTGTTATCTGTTTTTAAAACAAAGCAAAATCTATCTGTTTAGCGCGAGAGATCACAGTTTGGGAAACAGTGGTTAGGAAAAGTTGATTTCTAATGGCAGTCGTTATCTTACTAATCACTTTTGAATCTTTACAAAAGAATGTGCTTTGAGCGATAAAATCATAATCAGCGTGCATCTGAAGTTAATGGAGACCTGTTTCTAATAAGCCAATGTATTAGAATACGTAGACAAATAAAAGAGTCATTACATCTTCATAATATTTAATATTTTCTTTGTGTATCCCCGATCGTAAATTCTAGTTGTGTGATATTTTGTGACATAGTACTTAGTATCTTTACTGAATACAGAATTATTGGTCGAGGTTTTTGAATAACGCGCGTACACAACTGAAACATTATGTATGGTTTGGGAGATAAAGTTTTTAAGACTTCAGTTCTGATTCCACTCGCAAATTAATTCATTAACAAATGTACTTTACCATTGTAAATTATAGTTTTGTCATTTTGATGGCAAATATCAGAAGTTACGTGGACCAGAAGCAGGTTTATGGAGTTCAGGCTCTCGGGAAGAGCGCTGTGTGAATATTCAATTCACATAGCGCTCTTCCCGAGATCATAGCGATCTCCACGTCAGTTCATGGATTACGTTAACATACGTAATTCATGAACTGTCGGGGACTTGTAGCAGTGTTGTGTTATTGATTTGTTCATAAATCTGCTTCTGCCCGATGTTATTTTAAAAATTCTTCATTTATGTGGATACTACTGGTTAGAACATAAAATTCACTTTTACTTGATTAAAAAATTGCAGTGCTGTTTGACGTAACTCAGGGTTCGTACGGACCTTAAAATCCCTTAGTATTTCCTTATTTTTAGTTTGTGTTTTAAGGGCCCTTAAAAAGAACTTAATTTTGCATTCAATGTCCTTATCTTTCTCCGTTTACTTTCACAGTCCTTAAAAAGTACTTATTTTTGAGTTGAAATAGGATTTTTTTTTGTCAATGACTGCCTTTGGGAAAATCCAGATAATACTTTTTGTGTTATCTTTTTTTGTTGTTGGGGATGAGAATGCTTATATATTATCCCTGTAACCCCCACTACAAATACACACACGCACACACACACACAGAAGAGCCAAAAAGACTGGTACACCTGCCTAATATCGTGTAGGGTCCCCAAGAGCACGCAGAAGTGCAACAACACGATGTAGCATGGACTCGACTAATGTCTGAAGGTATCCTGGAGGTAATTCACACCATGAATCCTGCAGGGGAATCCACAAATCCATAGGAGTGCGAGGGGGTGGAGATCTCTTCTGAACAGCACGTGCAGGACATCCTAAATATGCTCAATAATGTTCATGTCTGGGGATTTAGGTGGCTAGTGGAAGTGTCTAAATTAAGAAGAGTCGTCCTGGAGCCACTCGGTAGCAACTCTCGACGTGTGGGGTGTCGTATTGTCCTGCTGGAATTGTCAAAGTCCATCGGAATGCAGAATGGACATGAAGGGGTGTAGATGATAGGACAGGATGCTTATGTACCCGTCACCTGTCAGAGTCGTTTTTAGACGTATCAGGGGTCCCATATCACGCCAACTGCCCACGCCCCATACAATCACAGAGGGTCCACCAGCTTGAACAGTCCCCTATTGACACGTAAGGTCCATCGATGAGGTTGTCTCCATACCCATACACGTCCATCCGCCCGATACAATTGGAAACGAGACTCGTCAGACCAGGCAACGTCTTCCAGTCATCAACAGTCCAATGGAGGTGTTGGCGGGCCCAGGCGAGGTGTAAAGCTTTGTGTCATGTAGTCAACAACCGTACATGAGTGGGCCTGTGGCTCCAAAAGCCCATATCAATGACGGTCCGTTGAACAGTTCACCCGCTGACACTTGATGACCCAGCATTGAAATCCCTAGCAAGTGTTGCACGTCTATATCGTTTAAGGATTCTCGTCAGTCGTCGACGGTCCTGTCCTTTCAAGGTCTTTTTCCGGCCGTACCGCTGTTGGAGATTTGATGTTTTACCGGATACCTAACATTCACGGTACACTCGTGAAATGGTCGTGCGCGAAAATCCAAATTGCATCGCCACCTCGGAGATGCTATGTCTCATATCTCGTGCCCTGACTATAACATCACGTTCAGAGTCACATAAATAGTGATATCCTGCCATTGTCGCAGCAGGAACAGATCTAACAGCTTTGTCAGATACCTGTTGTCTTATATAGGCACTGCCGACCGCATCGCGTTACGTTGATTTGTTGCATATCTCTGTTATTTGTATACGCACACCTGTACCAGTTTTTTTGGCTCTTCAGTATACACACACACACACACTATTGGTTTTTCCTAATGACTCGCTATGACACTGCTTACCGATATAATTTATGAAGTTCAATGCAGGGATGACCAAAGAGATTTCATCTTGTAAAAGTAATTTCGAAAACCGGTCATTAATATTGCAAATTCACAAAGTTGATATTCGAGCAGAAATTATCGCAAGGTTCTAAAGCTCGAATAATTTTAAATGTCTAGACTTTGGAAATAAAACGTATTTTAAATTATTTTCGAGGTGTCCTTATTTATAATCACGTACGAACCCTGCCACTATCATAATCTTTATGCCTTCTCAATATGATACTTAAAAAAAAAATTATTTTTATGTCAAATATAAAAGAGGATCGTGGTAAAATTTCAAAATTTTTCCGTTGAAATGGATTTGATTGTTATGCGAATTGTGTGTGTTGCTGGAAGTCCATAGTTTTAGAAAAGTAATATTTGGAAGAAAAAAAAAATTAATTAGATTTTACCTGTTCAAAAAATGTTTGTAGATATTTAGCGATTAGAAAAGAGAGAGAAAACGTAATAATTGCAATATTGTAAAAAAAAATTTAGTTGAAAAATAACTAGCTATATTACGGAACAATGAGGTATAGAGTAAAACATCTAGAATATAAAATCAGGTACGAATAATGCAGCTTTAAAAACTTCACAAAAAGGTCCATGAGAAACAGTATTACTATTTTTACATTGATTATTCAGATGTATGTTAAATCTTTTTACTCATGTTTGCTTATATACTGATATATCTTTGAGCTCTCTTAAAGCAAATGTGATAAAGGGTTTTTCCTCCTCAATTTGCAATCTTACTATTTCTATTTCTTGTTGTTGTGACTTATTGTACTGGTAGATCTTATATTTGTTGTGTTGGTGTTTCTGTGTGTTCATAGTTATGTACGATATTTCGAATTATTTGGGACCATAAAGATTGTTTTTTCCAGAATCGGAGCACTTTTGGCACGTATCAGAGACCATACTTTCATTCAATGTCCGATAGTTTTTTATACAGTGTTTAGTTTTGTCCAGTGTTTAGTTTCGAAATTTATTTCATAACCATGAAATAAATTTCGAAAAGCTAATTTGTTTTAGTCATGTAAAAAAAGGGCTTTAATTTTTTTAATTAGGTAATTAATCTTTCGAATGTATAAAAGTTTAAGTATTTTTTAGGACCATGTATTAAAATATTAATTATCCTAAAATTATCCATGAATAATAAGCTGTAATAATTAAATTAAAATCGCTGTTTCAAAGTAATTTGTTTTATATCTAAGATAACAATACATGGAAATAATTGATCTGAATTGAGTTTTATATTAACATCCTCCATTAAAAATATGTGTGTTATGTCTCAAATTAACCTAAATATATGCATTTGTATTTTTATTATATAAGAACAATATATTCTTTGAAAATTAAACAGACCTGTCCTTTTGTACAAAGAACCTGTAACTTTAATAGTCATATTTTCTAACCCTTTTAAATATGAATGAAGATCTCAATATTGAACATAATTGATAATAAACAACATTAACTTTAGAAATAACTTTATAAATTTGAATAAGAGCTCTCTATTTATATTGCACATAATTCATGATTATTCAAAACGGTTTTTGCGATCTTTTATTTACATAATAGCTTATGGTTTTTAGTTATGTTACGCTAGTGTCTGTTAAAAAATAATTAAAAATTCCTTTCGCAGATGAGCTAGAAATTCTCATTGTGTGTTTCTGATTGCTCTTATATTTCAATAATTTAAATAACATAATTAGTGTAATTTATTGATTATTATTATTTGGTGCCAAATGGGCTTCTTTTCAGAGCTCTAACAATGGTCATCTATTTCTTAATTGTATAAAACTGGGACCAGAGATTTATGTACAAAATTTTTCAGAAACAAATGCAAACAGATAACAAGCTATGAAATCCTTGTTCAACTGTGTAAGTGTAGTCTCTTTTAAAGCTACTTTTCTTTCCTTGTCATATGCTTTTTATTATGTAGTACAATGTTAAAAACTACTTGTGTCATACTACTTTTGTATTGAAATATTTTTTTCCCTTGGAATGTGAAGGAAGTGATAAAAATACTTATCCATACATGCAGAGATAAACTTTAGTGATGTTTTAATTCATCTTGTGATACTGAATTTAATAGAAATTTGAGAGTATATACTTGGTAAATAAACTTATTCATGGATCACAACTATATTCTTCTTGTTTCTATTCTTTCAATGTCTTCAGTGATTACCGTATTTTTCGGACCATAAGACTCACCGGACGATAAGACGCACCTCAAATTTATGGGAGAATTTTTAGAAAAGAGTATTTTGTAAGGTATATAAAGATATTTTTCAGTTTCTTACTTAATAAAGATATATGTAAGAAATAGAATAAAAATTATAAATAAAATATTCATTTTCTTTTAATGTTACGTTCGAACCATTAGACGCACCCCCCAATTTTAAGTCGATATCTATGTACAAAGGTGCGTCTTATGGTCCGAAAAATACAGTAATTTTAATCACCTCTAAATAATTTAAAGACCACCAGGTTCGTATTTCATTATTAAAAAAAGTCATTGGTGAAGTAGTATGCCCGAGTTTTTTTCTTCTGGTATTCATTACATTACAATAACCATCTTATAACAGTTTGTAAACAAAAAATAAATATCCTGATGTGTTGGTTTGGTGATCATAATTAAAGTCTTGTGTGTAATACGCCAACGAAAATAAAGTCATTCATCTTTACAACGCCGTTACTCTTCTTTTTTTTGGGGGGAGGGGGCAGGGGGTCTCTAATGGTAGCCTCTATATTTCATATTTTCCTTTTGAGGCATCACCTGTACTTTTGCAAAAAAATAATGAATTTTAATTTGATACGAATTACAATATTATTAAAATATCCTTTTAAATAATCTGCATCATTAGTCAATATCCATGAGGTACTAATTAAAATTTTCAATTCAAAGAAAAATAACTGTCAATTATTTTGAACACTTTAAAACTACTGATAAAAACTTTAGATCTACTAACTGATTTTTTTTTCTTCTTCTCAAAGAGACATTCTTACGTCGTTTCCAAGGAGTGATGTTATTTAATGCGCAGTTGTCTTTGTTGGAAATTTTCAGCTAGGTGATACTCAGAATTTTCAACAACCTGTTGAAACTCTCTTAACTCCCCCTTTCACAATGGACCCATTAAGAAAAGAAATTATTCGAGTTTATACGCCGTCATGGATATGAAAAAAATTAACAATGACGTAAAGGATTTAATAAAACATCTATTTTCGCAACAAAATATATTTTTTCATCGTAAATCCCAAAATTAATCGAGGTATTTAAAAGCGATAAAAATGTTTATAAAATTTATTTCTTTTCGATCTTTTAATAACAAATTTTTATGCATTCGGATTCCAACCGAGATTAATTAGGTGACTCTACGAGATGCAGATATGTAGCGATGGGGTGCCTGAGAGAACTTGCCTTTGGGCATAATTACCAAAAGTCATCCGACACACGAGTAAAAATACCCCCTTAACATTAATGAAAAGGCTACAGCGTGTTTCATCTTGAAATTAGGAGTGATTGGGCCACGCATCTCTCTTGCTTGGATGTGAACTTTGAACAAACCGAGTATCTCTCGTCCGGGAAGCCGATATCCAAAACGCTCCAAAATCCAAAACTTTTTTAGTGTTTACACGACGTGGCAAGTGGAGATATTTACACATCACGTAACTGGCTTGTACGTGTATCTGATGTAAGCTGACAACTGAAGTGTAAATTTCGAAAACTAGTCTTTATCGAGGGCAACAAGTGAAATTAGTAATACAAGAAAAGAGGGACAGAATCGAGGCACAAAAAATTGGTGGCTGAATCCATTTCGAGAATCATCAACTATGTTTTGACAGCATATAGTAATCCAACCAGGTCTTAGAAAAAGTTTGAGTAGGTCTTTTTTTTTTTTTTTTTTTTTTTTTTTTTTTTTTTTTTTTAATAAACTGAACAGTGAGTGATCAATTTAGTGACTTTTGCATTTTAAGCTTAATGTCAATAATACGAACTGTAGCCTCTGGTATTGTCTTTTTTACGTTGTTTTTCTAACAACAACCGCCGAATATTTACAGGAATACTGTAGAATCGCTGTAGTTTTGAACTTTGTTATGTTAAAACTCTATTGTCCCTTTGCGTACCATTCAGTTTAATAGTGCATTTATGTATGGAGGAAACTTCTTTGATTCAATAGTATAATAGATTTCACTCCTACATAATTGCAAAACTCATTCTCATGATGGTTCTCCGGGATTTTTTTTTTTAATGTTTGTATTAGCGTATAACTTGCAGAATTTGTCCACAACACTAAAAAATGATGTATTGTTCTAATTTAACATTTAGAATTAAATTAATTATTGTTAAAAAATAATAGAGATTTTTTTTGTTACATGAATATAGAAACAATGTACAGGAAAGAAAAATGATACTGGAAAATATTTATTAAAAATACAGATGAAGTTTCCCTTAACGTGGACTAGCTTTATGCATGATATTGTACTAAAATAATTTTTCTGGCATTTTATATTCCTTCATTTTAGAATAACATAAAAGAAGAGTTATAAAATCCCCAATAAATTGATAGTAAATGTGGTAATCCAAACGATAGGCTGACGATTCTAGAGTGATGTATACGAAAAGTATGAAAATTATCTCGGAAAATATTTTTGAACTCATTCAGAAATCTAAACTGCTATATCTTCACAGGCAGATTTGAACAGGAACTAAAGTCTGGAGTTAAGGAACGCGTTCACATTTCATTGCCTGAATGTTATTCAGTTAGAATCATACACTTCCGTAAACAAAACTCATTTCTTTTAATATAATAATGAATATAACTACAATGGAGAGGTATCAAAATTTTGTTTTTCTAGCGCTGACTGACTCTTTTCGCTCCAACCAGCGTCTTCAAACACAGTTTTGATCATGGAATTGTCCGTAAAATTCAACATCAGTATCAATAACTTACGAAGGACAGAAACAACGGAAGTTCTCACTTCTATACATATTTTTTCCTGAACTACTTTTTGTAAACAAAATTTTGAAGAATAAATTTAGATATTTTACAATAATTTTTCCTTATTTATACATAGGTTTCAATTCATCAATTGAACTCTTGTTGAAATAATGGACAAAAGAAATATATATGCTTGATAAATCTACCATTCAGTCTCAAAGGCAAAGAAAGGCTTTGGTGTACCTTTAGAAAGGACAAGTTTAGACTGTACATGCCCATAAACACTAAATGATATCCTGCTGTACAGTTAATAACTTACCCGTTGCTATACACATTAACATAATACATCTGAATTGTGGCACTTACTCCTGCAAATGTCTCTATTACTTTGCAGAATCATTGGACTATAAATGAAGTACTAATGGCATTATTCCGAGCCACTTTCACTTCCATTCCGTATAAAAAATATTCCATTAACAATCTTATAAGAAAGTTTATATAAAAGAACTTTTTTCATCTGTAATATATCGACGTTTCAATTAAAAACAACAAGCTCCACTGTTATGATTCCGAACTAGCTGTTAATGCTATCGATAACAAAACTGCTGGCATATCGAAGGAACCAATCTTCATCGTCTAACATATGACGGTCTGCCAGCCAAGCATTGTGAAGACCATCAAGGTGTGCGCGGCGTTATCAAATTATCCTCTTCCTAGAGTTCTTTTCTCTTGTCATACATTTGCGAGGTTGTGGTACCGAGTCAGATATCTCTCGTAATACTCTTTACTATAAAGAGCTTGTTTGACAGCCATCCTAAGAAGGAAATTGAAGAATTTGTGAAAGAAAGTGAAACGCAACAACCATCCAAAAGTGAATCTCATCAGGTAGTATCCGGTGTTTTCATATGCACCCATTTTGAAGTTGCAAGGTAAGCCCATTTGCTCAAACCAAAATCTGGCCATTGCTTCCCAGCTGAGGAATATAATGAAAGAATTCATTGCCTTAATAATGCCATGACTCATGCTCGAAGATTCCTTAGAAGATTTTCGGACGGATGGTTTCAGCTCCGATTCCATGATGTTTCGGCAAACTGCGATTGTCTCGTCCAGTCCTCCGTTGCAAAGGTTGTATCGATCCTCGACGCCGAGCATGTATCCTATTCCTCTCCAAAAATGCACTAGACACTCAAGATCATCTCTACTGCAGTAGAGACCAACATGTTTAGGATACATGATGACAAGACCAACGAAAGCGAATTGGGTAAGCGCCATGTCGTACTGGGACACAGCAGGACAGCCGCCAGTCCGACGACAGCTGGTTGTTGGACCATTAAGCTTGTCTGCGACTCTCTTGTGCATGCCGCGCACCATAGTGATGCTCTGATGTGCAGGATCCTCTGGGTTCCATATGTCGCCCTCGTACCACCTTCGGATATGCACTAGTGTACTGAGGTAGCGGCGAAATAGGCAAACTATGTTGGCAGAGTTGCCTGTTGACATGAGAGGCGCTGCCATCGATGGCATGTGAACGATAAGCATCAGACCTGCCAAGTGGGAGAAGAAGATGCTGAAACAGAAAAGAACAAAGAAATCAAATTTTATCGATAAAAAGAGCATTTTTATCAGCTCAAAATATAGCTTTTCAAAGAGGAATGCATTCTGTACAGCAATTCTGTGTGTTGATTGAGTAAGTATTTCAATGCTTCCTTATAATGAACGTAAAAAATGTATACAATTCGCTGTTATTTTGTCTGAGATAAAAAAGGAATTTTCTAGAACGTCAGTTAGGTTTTTTTTCGCAATACGAGGACTACGCTGATCGAGAGTACGTCTGCAGTCGAACTCGAACCCACAGACTCCGGATCCAAAGACTTACGCCGTACCCATTCGATCCTCGTCCGGTTCTAGTAGGATTTATAAAAGAAAACTACATCTTCGCCAGATATATGAAGCAATGTAATTTTTTCTTTAGTAGTTTAAAAACATCATAAATTATTGTCATTTGGTTTAAAAAGCTTTTCAAATTTTAAATATTAAAATTTTAACGTGTACACAGAAAGTCCGAAACTCGTGTATTCTTTGGCATTTTCTCTTTGCAATGCACATTTTCCTACTTATTTTTTATTAACTCAGTTTCACAGTAACGAAAGAGTTTTTCTCAGAAAATCATCTCCAGAAGGCATTTAATCTCACATATGAAAAGAGAGGGAAAAACATAGGCTTACCTAGTTTTAACAAGCGATTAATGACACGAATTCTGATTCATGGAAAATCGCTGTCGGGTTCAATGGACATTGTAAGAACAACTGGATCTTATTATTAAATCTGTTTGTTAAAGCTGATTCAGTAGCATTTTATAGGCGGATTTTACACTCAAAGCTATAAATATGTGTCCCTAGCGTGTTCTGATAGTTTTAAAAAGCCCGCGATAGCAATGTTACTGAATGTGTTGATATGACATTTTTTCATTAAATACGAATTATGAATATCCGTTTTATATCAATGTGAAATGTAATAAACTACTAGTTGTTATCTGTAAGAAACGATAAGCAAAGGAGGCATTTTTGTAGTTTTAAAGTAGGATTACGTTCCTCAATAACGGTCCTTCGGAGAAGAAAAAAATTGTCTGGCGTCGCGAGTTATAATTTTGGCAGCGCACCAAACCCAGTAGCAGTAAAGTACCAAAATACGTCAAAAAAGAAAAAAAAGAGGTAAGCAACGATAAGTAATCCTACATTAATAACCCGCTGTAGTTTCGTTAGAAGAGACTATCTGAAATATTTTTTTAACTTAGACATAAGTGGCGGATGGTATCAAATTCGAACGGCAAATTCATGCGAACACTTACCGCAGTAAAATTCACCAAGAAATTGGCAGCAATGTAACAAGAACTTGAATTTCTGACATTATTTTCGACAGATTTTTTTTTAAAGGGGGGGGGGGGGAGACGAACGTTTTTGATGAAGTTTTTTTTAAAAATAATTCTGTTTCTTAGTTATTTAACAAGTATCAGTGACAAAGTAAGATTCAGATACATGAAACTTGAAAGTTTCGCGTGTATTATAAAATTATCCTTAGAACATGATTTTTTTTTCCGAGGGGGGAGGGTTATAGCCTGGATAAGTTTTCGGCAATATTATGAAAACATCACCACAATGGGTGAGTAAATGACTCTAAAGAATACATAAATGCTAAATACACAATTTTATGAAATTTTTTGACATAATTCTTGAAAAGGTGCAATCCATATCACAATCTATATATATAAAACGCGTAGGTATGCGGCACAAAAATCGATGATATTTCTACACTCCGAATGGCAACGGCTGCAACTATTGGATTTAAACATTAGCGGCCATCTGCAATTTAAAACCGTGTGTGTGTAGTGGTGACATTTGTTACAACCGCTGATCTTAAGAGAAGAAATTTTCCCAATAATTTATTTTTTTATATGATTAAGAAGAGATATCTAATTATGAACAATAGTACCTACAGAGAGTGGTGCAATTTTTAAAATCATTGGTGTTGGGTTTCTCATCTTTAACTCTGTTCAGAAGTAACGGAAATTCACATTTTTTAATCCCAATGTTTTAGAATCAGCCTTATAGTGAATTTAACAATGATTATAAATTTTTTGCCTGAGTTCCCACTACCCCTTAACAACGTATATTTATCATGGCAGGTAATGGTAACATTCCTTACATATGTTACTTTCAGTTGAGTTGTTTTGCAAAAGATAATATAAAACTAAAAGTGACCATGCTGGTCGCGCAGCGGCTAGTTTGTATAAAAAAGAAGCTTGAGAATGCTTTTTAACGTGGGATTATGTTCCTCCATAACGGTCCTCCGAAAAGCAAAATTTCAGATGTCCGTCGTCGCGAGTTATAATTTTGGCATCGCACCAAACCCAGTCTGTATCGCTTGGGCAAGCAGTAAACAGTCAAACAGAAAAGTACCAAAATAGGTGAAAATTTTGACACATACACACACACACACACATATATATATATATATATATATATATATATATATATATATATATAGAGAGAGAGAGAGAGAGAGAGAGAGAGAGAGAGAGAGAGTGAGAGAGAGAGATACATATATACATACAAAAGAGATAAGCCACGATAAGTAATCCTTTTTTAATAATCTGCGGTAGTTTCGTTAGTAGAGACTACCTGAAAAATGTTTTTTTTATTTTGTTTTTTCCAACACGGCAGGATTTGTCCTCGGGGCATTCGCGTCCTAACACAGCGATTTTGTTGGCTTTCACATCCCTGGAGCACCAATCAGGTGAAATAATCCTACTCTCTTTGAGTGGACAGCACAGGGAGACCCCTGCCTCAGCCGGTATTGGAACCCCGTGCACTCCGTGGATGCTCGCGAATGAACGGCTTAGCAATTAGCCAATTACTTTTGAAAAAAAAAATTTCGTATTATAACAGTGAATGCGACTTCAACTATTACTGTTATACATTATAAGAAAAACATTCATGCGCTGCAATGAGTATATTGCAGAGTATAACCTCTGTCTTCGAGAAGAATCAAACCTTCCTCTACGCATGTAACCGTTTCAGTAATTAGACCAAAATACGCTACTCTAGATTTACATGCACACTGAAAGATGAAAAATAATCACGAAGACCAATTTTTTTCACTAAATACAGATTTTAACTGTATTCTACAAGAATACAGTTAAAATCTGTAGACAGTTTCGTATAAATCTCTGTTCTATATTAAATACAAATTTTATTAGATAAATAGTTGTGAAATAATCACTGTAGATCCTACTGTGAAAAAGTAATATAAAATATCAAACTCATATTTAAAAACATTTGTAAATTATTTAATTTAATAAATTTTGAAAAGTTATAACGTTCAGTATAATGGGATTTATAGATAAATAATAATATAATCAGCTTTCCTGGTAGTTTACAATACAGAAATTTAAATAAATTTTCTTTATTTGTAATTCTTAAACCTATTTAAATTAAGACGATACTCATGCATATATGGAAATATTTAATCCCTTTTGAGAATGAGAAAATTTGAAGTCTTCCAATAAACCTAGATAAATTTTATTTTGTCATCATTAGCTCAAAGATAGGAAAAAATAGTGATTGCAGATGAAAAAAATTCAGCTGTATTTTAAACTGGGTGAAAAAATGACCTAAATATAAAATTTCTTAATATTCTACAAGAATACAATTAAAACCTGTAGATAGTTTCGCATAAATCTTTGTTCTATATTAAATATAAAAAACTTTTCTAGTGAATATCTCAGACGACATACCACAAATATTTCATAATCTCGAGATATTCACACACACAAAAAAAAAATTCTGACGGAGGGTAGAAAACAGTTTTTTCTGAAATAAGTAGCACCTTTTATTGTATAAATGTTGAGTGTTAAAAAGTTATATATTCAGATCACGGGAACTAAAATATATTTAGACCATAAAATCAACCAAATTTCGATCAGAAATCAAAAGCAAAAACTCAATATTAATCTTCTTTTTGTTTTCTTTGTCATATTAAAAATTTAAAAATTTATCCCATTGATATTTAAAACATATGAAAATGGCTAACATTTAATAACTTTTGGAATATCGTTATAAGGACTAACTATTAGATTGCAGGAAATAACATTTAGAGTGCGATCCCTAGTAATAAACGGTGTAGGTTTCTTTAGATTTTTCTAATTTTCCTGCCATTTCATAAAAATATATTTTTCAGGGTTTTAACTGAATGTCACTTACTTAACTGAGATTATCTCTTACTGAACTCCATAGTATCAAGATTTAGCATATAAAAAATAGTCAAACGTATAATCAGTTACACTTGAACTCACCTGTTGAGAATGCCTTATTTTACTATAAACCGTTCTAAATCAATATTTTAATACTTAGAAAGCGCATATATAAAATACAAAACTAATAATAATGATAAAATAACTTTTTTTGTTATTAGAAATCAATTGATCCTCATAAAATTGTTTAATACAAAGAGAGTAAATTGAAAGTTTTGTAATAAAAAAAAATAAAAATAACGAATTCATTTGATTCCCTTTAGTTACAAACTTATTAGAATACAATCATTTTTAACTCCTAGAGGGAAACGTCATTTAATAGGATTTAAGAAAAAGATATTTCGTATTCGAACGTTATAAAGTATGACTTAGGATATTTTTAAAAAAAATTAACACATTCCTTGAGAATGGATTAAAATAGATAATAAAGATAAGACTACGTCTGAGAATTAGGATCATTGGATGGATTTAGTTGATCCCTCGGTTGTGTCAGTTTAGATTATTTTTAAATTTATTCTTTTACTTTATTTTTTTTATTTTAATATTTTTATTAATTGTATTTTACTTTATAATCCTCATTTTGTAAGGAACTAAAGAGAGAGTAAATAAGACTATGCTTAAATTGCGAGTCACCTTTGTTGTTCAAAAGGATCGATAGCTTGATGCATAATTGGTAGACATCAACAATTTATGATTTTCAAAAATCTCGGCTTGAAAGTTTGTTAAGAAGCAAATACTTGATACGCATACCCTCCGCTTCA